>JARHVA010001174.1:3250000-3432500 GCA_037957365.1 Torreya grandis | reverse complement strand
GTGAGATCATGGAATATGTGGGTCATGGCCTGTTGATATATTGTCCCCACATTTTTGAGACTGAATGACATCAAAACAAAATGAAAGGTACCCTAATGTGTATTAAATTAGGTCTTACTTTGGTCCTCATCATAAATGAAAATTTAGTTGTACCCTAAAAACCATCCATGAGTTATAGCAATTCATACCTTGTGATAACATCAATAATGATGTCAATGGATGGGAAAGGGAAGTCATCCATTGGACATGATTTATTTATGTCCCAAAAGTCTATACATATTATAATTCTACCATTCTTCTTGAGGATGGACATAATTTTGGACATCCATTAGAGTAGTCGACTAGTTAATAAATTTGACTTGAAATTTTGATGACTTCCTTTTTTACCATCAACATGACCTTATGCTTGATGGGCCTGAGCTTTTGCTTGATAGGTTTTTCATCAAGCATAATAACTAGTTTGTGGATGATTACATTATTTTTGATGTATACCATGTCAATGTATGAGAAAGTGAAGGCTTGTGAGAGGTCTATGAGAATCTACTTATGGCCTTCCACCCCCTATTTAGAGAGTGAAGATCCTAACTTGAGGAGTTTTGGATTCTCTTCTATTCTAATGTTGATGTCAATTTCTTCTTTGATGAGGGAGGCATTTACCTCCTCAAACATGTTAGAGTCTATGGTAAGATCAATATCTTCACCCTATAAATTTAATACATATGTTTATTATTAGAGGATAGGTAATCATCAATGTGATAGTAAGAATGTAATATTAAATTCCAAGGGCCAAGGTGAGATAACAAGTGAGAAACACCTATTATGGCGGAATAATGGAAGGACATCATAATATTGTAAGAAATTAGGTATGGCCTCATCATTATTATCTAGATCAAGGATCAAGGGGTCATCATCCCTTATGATGTGGGTAATGGTTTTGTCATTAGGAGTCTTACACACAAGAGGCTCCAACCTGACCAAGACTATGAAATCAAATTTTGGTATTGTTGGATGGGTGTCAAACTTCAAGATGAAATATCCATTAAATTAGAAATATAGTTGTTTTATTTATGGACTACTTATATAAAAATGAATTTAAATCCCTTGGTGCTATCACATACAATAATATTGTACAACTGAAGGTGTTTGACCTTGGTTTGATAGACTTCAGATACTTGGTTTGAAATTAACTGAGTCATCCTAGTTCCTTAAGTTTTGAATGCCTAGACATTTTACAATGAGCATTCCAAGTAATAGGGCCTCATAATCAACCCCATTATTTTTACACTCAAGGTATAGCTTGAACACAAAATACATGACTCAAACCTCAAGATAAATGAGAATGACTCTTACCCCTATGCCTAGGCAACATCTGGCCACATCATAGTAAAGGAATCATTAATCATGTCTAGAAGGGGGATAACCATATAGTAAAGTTTCTTGGTCTTACTATATCTTGACCATATGAATATCAAAAATGTTGGGTAACCCCTCTTGGGGTCACTAGCACTCAAATTTGGAAAGATAATGAGCTTGATCCATTTGTGGGGTAAATGGAAAGGCTTGTAGGGGCACATATGGTTTATCCTTGTGATGTGGATGAAGTAAGGGAAGAAATTATGATAACTCAAAATGTTGATTTCTAAGCTTTAGGTCAAGGTAGGTAAGTACCTCTAGAAATTACAAAGGCTACTTACTTGACCTTTTCTTTGGGGTGGAAAGTATGTTAGCCTAGTTAGGGTTTTTTTTGGCATGGGGAATATGCCATCATAATTAGGATCTTATTTCAGTGTAGGGGTACACAGGCATAGTTATACAACTTGAAATACTATCGATAGGACATGGGTAATACCATTTGTTCTATTGTTATATGTGGGAAATATTATAATAATCTAATGAGTTATTTTGTAGGGTCTTATTTATTTATGATGGGAAAATGAGGATCCTATTTAGGAATCCATGGGTAATCATGGGTTATAATGTTAAGCTTTATCCTACCTACCATCATGGTAAAAATATTCTCCCTAGGTACTGACACTACCTATGGTGGAAGAATAGTCTATTTACTTGTTTGTGGGCTTGGAGTGTGGTGAGAAACATAAATAGGTTTAGGCCAAAGTAGAACGATCAATATTTATGGGAGGAGAAAACCCAATAGACTAGGGACTCTATAAAATCAACATGGCCCTATCATAGCATGATCTATGAGTATAATTTGAAGTGGTTTAAAAGTGACAAGGTTAGAATGCAAAGTGAGGCTTTCTTTTGTATGGTTAAACATTGGGTAGAAGTACTACTAGTTATTGGGATGGTTATTACAAAGGTGTATTTCCTTGTTCCTAGATAGTTGTATCATGCAAAGGTTTGATCAGATGACTAAACCTTTTTATGGATGCTAGTCTTGAGGTCCATATAAATTTTAGGTCCCCACTCTTCATAGGTGGAATGGGAGGATGAGGGGAGTGTCATTCTCTAAGAGATTGATAATCTTAACTATAGACATAATGGAGATTGTCTAATTGTGACTGGTTTTGGGTCAGTTGTGTTTTTGGATATTATTATGTCTTTTTATTCTAATTTATATTTTAATAGAGTTTATGGTATTTCTACCCCTTATTTAAGATGACCACTTTGGGCTTTGTGGGTTTGGTAACATTAACCAATTACAAGGTTTTTTTGAACCCATTGGTAGGTAGATGGTAATTGATGTGTAACCCTGGTTGCTTATGTATTATTTATTATAACATATTGAAGGGTTTAGGATCCCCTTATGATACAAATACCTTTCCTAAGTGCAAGAACCATATTTTATCAAATAAGGTTGAAGGGATGGCCTTCATTCTATGTATCCAAGGCCTTCCTAATATCATATTGTAATTAGTGTCTTTATTTATGACATAAAACATAGTTATTAATATGTTGGGGTTTAATGTGATTGGGAGTACAATGATCCCTATATAATTAGATTTGAGGCTGTCTTAGTCTCATAGGGTGTTACACAGTATAAAAACACTAATTTCACCTTAACCAAGTTTTTGTAGAAAGGAAAAGAGGATAATGTTGAGATCCATTCCATAAATGACCATAGCTATCTTCACATAATAATTATAAATCCATACCTATATAAATAAGGCTAGATATCCACTCTTTACCATCTCAAATCCAAGAGGAAGGGTTCATAAATTGAAGAAATAACTAGCATCCCATGATTCTCGACTAGGTAGAAACATGTCCAAATCAATATGGTTGATATAATATTATAGAGGAGGAGTAACACTAGATAAATTCCATAGTCTTAGGGCATAGAGTAAAGTTGACCAATGAGCAGAGGATTTCTTGAGAAAGTATAGGAATGAAATGTGGGAGATTTTTTTATTTAAATTGAAGATTAAATCATAGTTCCCCATAGGTTTAAGAACAAACTCTATTTACAGAATGTTTTAGGGATGGAAGCTCATAATTTGATACTCTATAGTGTGAGTAATGGTGTTTTTCTCCTCTTTGACTTTCAATTCTATGACCCTCTCATTATGGTATTGCTTTGCACTCCCAACTTATGAGCCACATCAATGTTTGTCGTCCTATAGGTGGAGGCTTTAGTATCATGAGTGCATGATATTTTGGGTTGATTGTGTTGAATAAGGTGGTTTTGTGGGATACCTTGCTATTTAATTTATCTAACATGTGTTTAGTGGTTAGGGAATGGGTTCTAAGGGATTTAGAGATTATAGTTTTGAGGGGCACAAGGTCATTTAAAAAGGCTTGAGAGCTTTATTAGAATTCCCTAAGAACATTTATATAAATGTTTGCCTTGGATATTATGGGAGTATTTGGATAAATTTATTATATTATCTATAGTTACAAGTGTTGTGATAAATAACTTGATGAAAGAGACAATAAACATTAAGATCTTAGTCTTAGATCTCATGTTCTGCCCCTATTGCCCTAACCCTTTTTTATTGCTTCATTGGTAATGTGTTTGGTTTTGAAATTGTCTGACAGGCTCGTATTGATTTTTATTAGGGTCCTAGTGTTACATGTTGTGTGGTGGTAGTCAGTTAAAGTCGACCACATGGATGGAAGGAGGGAGATTTTAGTTTCTATCCCCCACATTGTTAGCAATGTTGGTGTTATTTATATGTTGATATTGGTTATTATTCATAGGGTTTAGCTTTTTGTTTTATTTAATGACACCATTGGTAGTGGCATTCCTATTTTGATTTAGGACCTTGGGATTTTGGTTGCTATTATTATTTGGACATGCACTTTGAAATCCCCCATTATTTTGGCTTTGGGTAATAATTCACCCATTGTTCTTGTAACTCCATTGACCACTATCAATAACCACCTAGCCAATTCTTAAGGCACTCTCAAAGGCTTCTTCATAGGATCAATATGGGAATTTATGGACATCCCCCCTCATCTATTTATTAAGGGAATATAGGAAGAAATCACACAAGTACCATTCATCCATATTGGGTGTGATGATAGAGGAATATAAGACCTGCCACCATCTAATGATGAAATGGGTAACCGACTTGTGTTCTTGTTTGATGTTTAACAGTTCACATATGTCCATTTTTAGAAGTTTATTCATATCAAAAGCTTTGAAATATTTGGCCATGAGATGGTGAAAATAATTTATAGACCCTTCAAGGAGGTGGTAATATAAATTAAGTTCTATCCCTTCTAGGGTTTTGGGGAAGATTTTTTTAACCCCATCCCAAGGTAGGAGTTCCCTAATGGATGTAACATAATATTTGATGTGTGTTTTGGGATCCCCCTCCCCTTTGAATTTTGAAAGGTTTGATAGGTGATGTAGGAGGATAACCCCCATATATGTTGACATTGAGAGGTTATTTAAGGTACTCACCATAAGTCCCCATGTTTTTAAAGTCTATTTTTGCTATAGTGGGACTAGAATGAAAAGGTGGAGTCACATAGGGGTTGGTTTGGTAACCACTCAAAGAATAGAAGAAGCTTGATAAGGTAGAGTGGAGTAAGCCAAAAAATAGTTGTTTAGCTGAGTGGATGTTGAATACATATGAAAGTAAGGGGGAATTTTTTAAATGTAGGTGGTGTGGAGGTTTGTTGTAGTGTGGTGTATGTGGTTTGTATGTAACTTAATTATACATGAGGTGGGGCATTGACTATCTTCAGAGAGGGAGTATATATGGGAGGCATATAACTTAGAGGTGTAAAGAGTAATGAATTTTTGGATACCACATGATTTTTCAAAAGTGAAACATAAGGGTATATGTTTCTTATTAGGGTTTGAATAGGAACTTGATAATATGAATGGGATCTAGAGTTTTTAGGGTTAGGGACTTGTGAGTGAGTATTTATGCAAGGGGTTACTGAGAGATATTATTTTGTGGGGGTATATGTTCCTACTATGGCATAAGCATATATGCTTGTTATTATGGTGATATATGAGCCATTTATTAGATTAGATAAGGAGAGGGATGAGATGGTGTAGAAGGACTTGGGCCCATCCCCTAACCCAAAGTTTTTTGGCTATTCTCTAGGTCACGAATGTGACCCACTAGGGTATTGATGAGTTGGTTTAGGATAGTGTTAGTGTTAGGCCTAAGGACCTCCTATACAAAAGGGGTATATGTGTGAAATGGGGTAGTATGAAAAGTTTGGTTTGGGGTAGGATCCCTAGGGCTAGTGTTTTTGACTTATACTAGTGGATTAGAGGCATCTTGACTCCTACTAAAAAGATACACATTCATTTTGCATATAGTTGACCTTATCCTCTAAGTGACAAATCCTTCCTAGGTAATGATTATATTTACATATGATTTATGCATATTGGATTTATAAGCTAATGGATGACCCCATTGAAATATGAGGAATGGTTGTGCCTCCCCAAATATGGGTAATAACATTAGAGTTAGGGTGGTTACTCACAGTTTCAAATACGTCTTGTACTTCTTGAATGAAGACCCCACTCCTAGTCTACATGTTGGGATGAGAGTAATCATCAAATTGGTAGTCTATATTGGTGTCGAAGGTTGGTTTATCTATATCTTTCTAGGCTAAGAGATCCACCTATGTCTTATCTAGACATATTCTAAGGGTATATGAATACCCATATAAAAATGAAAGGAGGGGAAATGGTGAAGGTAAATGAGAAGATAAATAAATGGTTACGTAAAGGATGAATTCTTTCATGTTGGGTTCACCAGTTTATGTACACATAAATAGTACACACTAAATAGTTCACTTGATTCCTTGAGGTTAGGCCAAGGTAACCAACATAATGGATGGGATATAGATCAGGTTGGTTGTTAGGTAGAATGAGATTTGGAATGGGTGGTGATAATGGGTTCTTGTGATGAAACCAAAATACCTTAGCAGCGTCACACTTCTCATTAAGAGTGTCAAGTTATGATGAAATGGAGCTCTAAGGTCATTCAATTTTTGAGATCACAAGAAGGAAAGTGTCTTGGTCGATGCAAGGGCTAGGGAAATGGTGGAGACTAGACTGGACCACACAAGGAATATGGTAAATGTTTTTGAGTTGAATATGCCCTCTCAATATCATATGTGAGATGTGAATGATATAGATAAGGCTAGACTCAAGGGTGAGAAAATGGGAATGGAGACAAGACTAAGGACAAATAATTTTGATTGGGTAAACTCTATGTCAAGGATAAATAACTATAGTTAGATTTTGGATGTTTTTTTTAATCAAAATTAGTTAAGTATTCAATAATAATATGAAGAATCAGGATGGTACATAAAAATTAATGTCTTATCTCAATTAATGTCAATTTAAATATATGTATCTAGATCCAGTGCTCTAACTCTAGGGAATAGAGCTTGGCAGATAAGACGTGGTGTCTTGGAAGGTCATCCAAATGATATTAGGAAAAAATCCAAGGTAGAAGTGTATTTATATTGTTTATACAATGGTTTATTGTGTATGCTTGTTGTGATGTTTGAAGCAAGGCCTTGTGTAGGGTGCTTGTACAAATAGGTAAAGATTGGATGAAGCTTGTATGATTTCACATTTTGGCAAGGATTCTAATGAAATATAGGTGCTTGTGTGTGTTATCAAGGCTTATTGACACTATTTTTATGAGTTTTTGGCTTGTTTTTGGTTTTTCTTGAGTTTATGGAAGTAAGATGATTGCTTAGTAAAATTAAAATGTTGAAATAAAAGAAATGACAAAGCTGGAAGCAAATGAAAACAATTTTTGTAATCCTTTTCCAATAATTTATGATGCATGCAAATGAGAGAGGAAGAAACATATACTATTATGCAAGGTGATGATTTTTCCTAACTTTTTCTAGATGTAAACTAGTTGGTGATGTTTTTATTTCATTTATGTGAGATTGATTAAGTATGAAAATTAGGCCTTCTAAATGTGTAAGAAATGAAAAATTAAATCTAGTCTAATATAAAAATATCACAACACTCCTTTTTTTAATTTCTTTGTCTACAAACAAGCTAATCAACCCTTTGACTTTCCTAGTTTGTTGTAAACAAGCTTTTCAAGTGATTTGCTAAAAGAGAGACAAGAAATACAAATTATATTTTTTATATTTTTAAGAGGAAATAATTGCAATTTTAGTTTATCAAAACAAACAAAATCATAAGTATGCTAGCTCTGCTTGTGCACCTAATATTGTCTAAGCTATTGTGGTTGTCTAGTTGGTTGTTCTCATTACATGAAAACTTGTTTTAAATTTGCAAATGAAATGCTATGTTGGATGAAAATGTTTTGAAAATTCACTAAGATATTCCTATAGTTTATTTTTGGAATGGTTTTATAATGGAGACAAAATAAATCTTATTGGAATGTAAGCACAATTATAACTAACTATTTTTTTTCTTTTTGATAGAAAAGACAATGAAAAGAGATAAACTTCTTTCCCTCTCAAATTTCATCCTTTATAGATGATGAGACTATTATAATAAAAAAATAAATCTAATAACATAATATAATGAATAAATTAAATACTAAAAACCAAAATAAAACTCCAATTTGAGCAAGGCATAGATCAATTGGAATGCATGTAGTATGTTGATGAAAAATTCCTCAGCATGCTAGGTCCTTTTATCCTTATATAAATTATGGTAATTATCTAACTAGAGGATGACCATGATATTAAAAAAATAGTGAAGGAGAGGAGACACTACCATAAATGGATAGAAATTGAACTGAGGTTGAGCAATGGTCTATTTTTTAAAGACTGAGTTGCTGGACTAATAACACTTCTTCACATGTGGTAATGTAGTTGACATGAAAACTATAGAGGTGAGACATTTGGGTAATTATATAAAATTGTGACTACAAAAGATTCATAATAATAACTTATAATGGAAATTTTTAGATCTAAAGTTAGACCAAAAATATCCCTTTTTAAGAAAGAGTTTGGAGTTTGCTTGAGGGAGATTAAATGAATTCAATCGAGAGTTGAAATTGGGAAGAACTCAAAATTATTTAAAATAAAAGAGGAAGTGATATATGATTGATTAGAGGATATATTAGGATAGATTGATCAAGAAATATAACAAAAAACATGAAAAACACATCAAAGAATCATTCTCAGGAGCTAATTTTAAAAGATGAATAAAAGGGGACAAAACTACTGCTTATGCAGGGGTGGCTACAAAACCACTACTTTGGGTGACATAAATGCCATGTGAATTTTCACAAATTCCCCTCTTTTAATTTAAGACTACCTTCTTAATATAAAACCATCGCATATATTATGAAATTTCCATGGTCGTTGTGTAATTTGAGGGGCAATTCTATAAAGGAAGGGTTGGTTTTGTCACTTGGAGTGGTTATTTTATCCTACTTGGGAAGTTTATTAAAAAAGATGATAAAAGTTGTCAAAGTCAATAAAAGGGGACCAAAAAGGTTCAAGGTACGAGTAGGAAATTAAAAGGGGGAGAATGAGTTAGAGAGTTCCTTATGAGCAAAAAATAAGAGATCATTGCCTCATCACAAGATTTGTATCAAAAGTGTCACACTGTGTAAAATTTGGGTGCATATAGACATATAGATTCATATGATACATGGATATATAAATGTTGGAATTTAATTTACATAGGGGCCATACCAACACTAGGGGAATATTATTCCATGGGTTACATCGATACATGTTATATCTTTGTATGACCTTTTACCATGTTGAGCTAAATTGATTCCTTACACATGTCTTTCTATTACTCATACTATAAATAGTGCTACATGGATATGTTACTTTACTAGGTGGTAACATTGATATAAATTGATGGTATATAATAGTTTGAATTTTTATATGTTTCATTGATGCTATTTTTATTGCATGATACGCTTATCATTTTTTATCTATTGTGTGTGGCCCCTCAACCTTGGTTTTTTATGACATATTCATGTCCCTTATGTGTGGCCCTTTGACCTTGTTTGTTATGACATATTCAGGTATCTTATTTGTGGTCCCTTCAAGTAATTTTATGCAACATATTCATGTCCCTTTTATATGGCACTTGGCCTTATGTGTGACATTGAGTTCTATTCCATGTGATTATATTATGTGTATCTTGGCCACAACATTGTTTGTTGAATTATTGAGCTAATTGAGTTTGATGATTTTGTGGATGCCATGATCCATAACATGTACCTCCTTATTTGTGTGTGCGCCCATGGTTCATATCATGAATATTTTTTTTTTCTTATTTAGTGTATTTATAAGTGATGGTTACTACTGCTTGACTATTTTTATATTTATCTTAACATGACACTAGTATGCCTTGTATTACATATGTTTCATACATGCCTTGATGATACATACATTACTATGTTGATATATTATCCATAGTTGACATATTTATATAAATATTATGATTAAATTAAACCATTATTTTTAGATGATATACTCACAAGACCTCAAAAAGGGGGCATATTAATGGGCTCATCATAGATATTTAAGCCTCAATGTCTAGAAAATTCATATTCTATTACAAAATATAAGGTGTAAATTTTTTAGAGTGATTTAGATATCATATTGGGATAAATATTTATATATTTTAGACACATTTTTGGGCATATGTCATGTAAATGTCCCCCATTTATAATGACATGAGTATAGATTTAAACACACTTGAGTGCATATGCAAACACACTTGAGTGCATATGCCTTGTAGGTGCACATAGATTTGTAGGAACAAAAGCTATAGGATTTTAGATATCCACAAATTTAGATACATTTGGGTGTGTATGCAATACATATACACTCATTTTTAGCATCATGAGATATAGGCTCTTTTATTCCACACATATAACATATAAATGCATAACATTCTATATCATGTTTGTCACATCTAGTCTCACTCTACTAAACTACTTAAAAATTAGTAGGGAAAATGAAACTAATGATTTATAGTTGTAATTTTTATGTTTGATCTGGTTATGTATGCTACATGATTGACATTCGTTATTATTTCATGATCAACTATTATGTTGGATAACATTTGCATATGTTTATACTATGCTCTATGATCATGTTGTCTATGATGTCATTTGCATATGATTTACATTATAACATTTTTTAATGGCCATATATTTTTCTATAATATCAAACTAATTACTTTTTTATTTGATCGAGGTGGTTTTAGGACTGTCCCACCCTCATAGGCAATACAAAGGGAGAGTATTATCAGAGAGGGGGGTGAATATACCAACATTTTGGGATTGAGTGGATTAAGCTAAACCAACACACAACACATTTTAATTTCTTTGGTGAAATGTATATTAATTAAAATCTACTTAAATGATGAATGTTACTTGCATTAGTTATCCTAACAGTGAATGAGGCATGTTTTGCATTATCTAAGTTAATCACTTATCATGATTTTCATTTGAAGTGAAATCTATGATTTGACTGGTTATGTTTCTTTCAATATTTATAGGAACTAAAATGTGCAATGTTAACCTTGACTACATTATAGTTGGTAGAGGTATGAATGTTTATTGGTCTTATTTGATTGTTTTGTTTTTATCCCTTTTTGGTGACATTGTAAGGAGGCAAAATAGGGTAAAATTACCCCAAAGAAAATTAATTAAAATAAAATTCAAAACTTTGTATTTTTTTTGGTTTGGTCATGTATATTATCAAATATCACAAAGTGAAAAGGGAAGAAAATAGGTTATCTGGAATAACACAAATAACTTTAGGTTTTTGGATTATGTAGCTGACTTAACCATTCACAATGATAGAGACACTACATGTGGTGGCCATGCTGAATTAGTAGTCATGGCATGCAAATAGGTAGAAATAGAGGTGAGTTTTTAATCAACCACTTATAATTTAATTGGGAATAGACTAGTCATGCAAAATGTTGATAGGGGTTTGAATATGATAAGAGGAGAGAAAAAGAGAATAATTAGGATATATGATAGATAAATAGAAGAGAAAAAAGATTGACCAAGGAGGAAAATGGCTATCATTACACACATTTACATGACAATCACCATATAATTAGATTAGTTATTTTTGAGTTGTAATTGTTAACTATTGCAGACTTGGATGACAAGAAAATATGGTTCTTGTTATGAGTTTTATTATAATTTTATGAATGTGTAAAATGGTAGTTTTAGGCTAAAATAAAATTCAAATTTTATGTCTATAGACCTGGGGATGGAACTTGATTCCATCCATAGGCTTATACACATAATAACAAGCCTATGTGTATATAAAACTAAATTGTATAAGGGAAAATTTTACACTAAAACCCTAGGATTCAGGTTTATAGAACTGGGGATGGAACTTGGTTCCATCCACAGGTAGGGGTGATTTTAATCCCTCTTTAGAATAAAAAATGGGTATTTTAGAATAAATGAGCTTAAATTATTAAATGGATGCATAAACATTACTTAATACAAGATGAAAAAACCTATGTCACATTTTCATTCTTTTAAACTTGAAATAATGGGTGAGCCCTATAATCAAATAATGATTTAGGTTTATTGAGATTGGGAATATATATGTGTTACTTTAAAATTTAAATCACTTTCATTCTTGACAAAACTTTCCATATGTTGGGCACATTACATATAGGTTATAGTAACTAGGTAGAGCCCACTTTAATAGTAATTGTCTTGGTGTTTATTATGGTTTTTGTGATGTTTTTGAGAATCAATAACATTATTTTACTTGGCACTTGTCTAGATTATTTTAAATTTTTTCAAAGGATGATATAATAATATTATTTAGTCTGAGTGTATTTATATATATATATATATATATATATATATATATATATATATATATATATATATATATATATATATATATATATATATATATATATATATATGAGTGATTAACCAGCTCTAGTTTGTTTAACTTAAGATGAATTGGGCACTTGTGTTGATCAACAAGTTATAGAAAGGTGATAGATGGACTTTGTTTTGTATGGGACATGCAAACATAATTATTATATGATCTATTTTCTTTTATATATGTATATTAAAGGTATAGACCTATATATTCACCTTGCTAAGTTGTAAGGACTTTGGTTTGGATAGTTGAGTTTCAATACATAATTTAATTTAGTAACTTGACACACACACACACCCCACACACACACACACACACACACACACACATTTAGTATTCATGTGTAGTTATAGATATATACAAACATATAGAAATAAAAATTTTATAGACTTATATATTATTGAGTAGAATGATGTAATTTAGATATTTAAAATGGATAATAATGGGTCTTTGGAAACTATTTCATTGGTATGCATAAATGAATGCATTGATAATTACATTCATCTATTCATGTAAATTCATAGTCAAATATTATTGAGATATTAAACAGGAGCATAAATTTGTCTCCTTTTTGGATGAATGTGATCAACCATAGGTTATGATGGGAAATTATGAGTATAAATTATGTAATTGTATTTTTGGAATTGGACGATTATCCATTGGTTGTTTAATTAGTTAAAAATATTTATAAAAAAATATAAATTAGTGTCTCAGATGTTATATTATTAAAATGGCTTATTATTATAAAAAAAAAGTATGGAATCATTAGTATATATAATATATACATGATGTACTTGTGTATTATGTAAAATATTAGGATTTCTTGTATTAAGGAAATGATGGGATAAGTTCTAAATGGATAAAGTTGTCATTAAAGTGTAGAATAAGCTTATTTTAAAGAATTATTTTGAGACTCAATGGTTTATATTATTGACTAAGTTTTATACCATCATATATATACATGAATTATGTTTGAGAGATATGTTGAGAAGGGATTTAGTATACTTAGATTCTTGTTTTAGTCCCTTATACCTTTTTGGTTTTGAAAATAGTTCATTTAAAAAACTTATACATATCACTGTTGAGGTTGAGTGTAATGAAAACAATGAGATTATTGATTTATGATTAATTTTACCTTACACTATTATTTGGGTTGGGTGTATGCTACAATCTATAATTATTCTATTTTGAGTCTATAATTGAAGATTACTAGACCTTCTTCATAGATAACAAGTGATAGATATATGAGGGTGTTATCCTGTAACTCATATATCTACCCATGATATCACATGCTTACTTGTGATTCATTAGTAGAGAGTTTATGTGAGTGTTATATAATTAAAACTTTGGACAAATTAATGTTATAGATGAGACATTGTCATTCCACTATAATTTCTAGTTTATATGTGTATGTTGATGTCATGTTAGATAAAAGATTGGTTTCTATGGTCTATGTGATTGCTGCATATATTGGTGATTATACACACACAAGTTTTGATTTATTTCTTGATATCCATAATGTTATTATCTTCCTCTCCTTGAAGGGTAGGGACACTCCTAGTGGGGAAGTGTATGGGAGATCAATGGTTTGTGGTTATAGGTAAAGCATTTAGATGATGCTCTGCCTTTGTCTTGATATTCAACCATTTAGGATCATACTCATTGTTACATTTATGGATCATTGAGCTATTTGTGAGGCTCATTTGTACTATTGTACATGCTATATTATATATTTGACTTTATATTAAAATGTAATATGTAGAACATTATTATTTTATGGATATTCAACACAACAAGGGTTGTGAGAATTGTAATTAATTATGAATATTGTAATAATGGTTGTATGCTTATTTATAGTTGTAATGTGGATTATATTAGTGATTTGTTATAATTGATTCCTTCCACTATTCATTTTATGAGAAATATTCATCTTGTAATATGTTATGGGCTGTTTAAAAACTAAATGGATCATTTTATTAACTAGTGGGTTGATACTTTTCTACATTTATTACTTGGATGGAATTATTAGTCAAATAATAATTTTATAGAAAATTATATATGATTTTATAAGTAAACCATTTGGACAAAAAAATTGGTGTAATATTCATATAACCCTATCGGATTTTATCAATGTTGGTATCAATTATATCAAATTGGGGATATAAGCACAAGTAATGATTTAACTATTATAGTTGGTACTGATTCATGAGACATGAATAATATTCATGCACATACACACTATTACATTTATTTATTTACATACATAATTGATGATACACATAAGTGAGAAACCTTGAATCTATAAGTCCATGCACAATGATTGATTCATGTTTTTTGAGGTAATGTGATTGAGATTCAATGATGCTCAATGGACTTGGAATTACTCATAGCGAGCCTAATATGTGACTTTCATTTTACATCTTAGTGTTACAAGATCAATGAAATATTAGTTACATGAGTTAGTTTGGTTGAGGTTCATATATGCCCAACAAACATGGCACTACTCCCTTTTAATTTTCCAATGAGGGTTGGGGAATTTTCCTTCCCAATCCATGGCCATACCTTAGTTACAAAAAAATGGGTAATAATCACCCTAATTATCCAAGTGCTTGAACAAAAAAGAATTATTATTTAATTATTTAACAAGGAATCATCATTTACAATAAGCTACAAGGTAACATAGTTCACCCACTATGATAGTTAAAAATTTAGAGTTATAATGTAAGCTAGGAAATGACATGAAGAAACCTTGTTATAAATCTAAACTAAAACCTCATATTGAGAAACAAAAACAAAAGAAAGATAAACAACAAGATACTTAAAAACCATGTAACATACACTCATCACCTTCTCCATTGTGAAAATATGATTTTCTCTTGCTTAATTGTATATGGGTGCTCAATTCATTTCTTCAAACAAAAGTGAATTGGGAAGAATACAAGTGCAAATAACTTGGATTATCAATGGATGCATATGTTTAATTTGGTATCAATTTTATAACTTGAAGGTGGATGATGAAAATGAAGGAAGAAACTTTGATTTATAGGCTTGAGCTTGATGATATGAATGGTTGAAAATAATATATATTTGCGTAATTATGATAATAATCAATGACTAAATTTGAGTCCTCATCTCAATGGATGATGACTAATTCCCATATGTGTGATAAGAATATGGAGAGATAGTTGATAGTTGAAAATGTCTTAATAATGAGTCAAGGTACTTGTATGACTCATCAAGGTAGTTAAAATGTTCAAAGGTGATTCAATAATTGATTAAGGAATTCAAGGAGTTGGTTGGATGACTCAATACTTAGTTGAGAGAAGTGTGGAATATTTTTGAATGAGGTGGAAATTTCATATTTTAATTAGTTTTTAAGAATTATATGTGCATGATTTAATTAATTAATAAAAACTAATTAATTATTTAGAAATGGGAGGGAAATGATGTTAGTGAGAAATTAGAATTGGGATGGTGATTGAATTAGTGTGTTAATTTTAAATAATGTTAATTATGACACTAAATTAGTGGAATTTAGGTTTCTACATTTTCCTCTCTTTGAAATGGTGTTGTGACTAAAAGAATAAATGCCTTTTCAAAGAATTAAAAAAATAGAGTAGAAACAAATGTATAAATATTATGTTGTATGTGGCTTTGAATGAGTAAATGATACCCCCTGAAGTGTTCATCTAGGATAATGGATGAGAACGAATGCTCAAAATGAAGGACAAATGATGTAGTAATAATGTTAGGTAATGAAATTATGATTATCAATAAAAAAAAATTCATGATAATAGGAATATTTAAAAATTATTTGCCCCAAGTGGATAGGTGCTAAGAAACTAATTATAAAAATAAGATTTCCCATTTTTGAAGTTGTCCACTTAGATTGTGCCCCAATAAATTATATATACAAAAGGGTATATTTGGGAATGATATATCTCATTGGTAATCCATGAGCCTAAAAAAGGACAAAATAAAATTTTCCAAGGATAAGTGTTTGAATTTTACAAGAGTGATTTAAAATATGAAATAAAGATAGTGTAATCTAATTAATTGGTGGCATGATTAGAAAAAAAAAGTGATTGATTGTGAAAATTAAGAAAATAATCTTAGAGTTGAGGTAAAAGATATGTATGGGGTGGGTGAATATATATGGGTAGGGTGAAATTAAAATTTTCATTGTTTGAAAATTCATTTTGGTAATTTGTGTGATTAGCCACCTATTGTTGATTTTGATTTAGGTTGTCAAGAGAATAATGGAGCAAATACTAGCTGATAAGCATCATAGTGAGCACATATGAGTGTTATCATAGGCCAAAGGGGAGCATGGATCTGATAAGCACTAATTTTGAATTTTAGGTTTGTTTTTTAAGGATCATTAATGTTAAGAAAAGTTAGGAAAAATAAACCTATCATTCTAGGAATGATAGTTTTAGATACGATTACAACATGTTTATTGGCTAGAATGATGGGTTTGTTAGAGGTTTTAGAAACTTCATTAGAACAAAGATTTTGTTAGAATGAATTTTACTCAAAAATTCATGACAAATTCATCAAAATGGATGGATAATTTATTGAACCATATAACAAATTTATCAAAATGGTAAATTTATCTAGGTGTAAAAATTTATGAACATTTTGGGGAGTCCATTGATATGGAGTGGAAGATGAAAAAATAAGATAGAAATTTCAATGAATAGGCTTGTTTAGTGATTTATGATTGTGATAGATGAATATATGATGTAAAAATACCAACATTGTGTTTTTTTCAAATAAGTTTGTGGATTATGTGGTTGTAGTGTTAGAGTCAATTGGACTAGCATATGTAGAAGAGATGCCTAAGATCCATGATAATAGGACACTACTAACTAATTTTATAGATTATTGGAATTTAAAGACCAACATATTTCAGATACCCATAAGGGAGAAAACTATGACACTAAGGACATATGAAGGATAATTCACATCTTGATATGGGGTGCTAAGTTTTAATACAGAGAGATGACACATGTTTTATCACTTACGAGAGTGTTTAGGGATGACATTACACCAATTATCAACTTTGGATTGAATTAGATGCCTACATGGATTTGGAAGATATAAATGGCATGGCACTGGTATTGATGGCTCTTGTTGGTTATGTACTAATACTAGATAAGAGCGGGTGATTATTTCATACAAGGTTATTAGATGTGATTAAAAAGATATTATGGAGTAGGATAGAGTTTGCATGGGGACCTTGTGTGTTATCACACTTGTACATATACATAAAGTTGTGTATAATGGATATGTGAGAATAAGTCCATCCAAACTACTTTAGGGTTGGGCATGGGATCACATTGTAGTGGAGAGGTTTGTTTTATGGCTAAGACCTAGAGTGCTAGGAAACCCATTTTCATATGGATGACACATTTTCATAAGAGTGCGGACACATATAGGTGTTGTGAAATTATATAGGAGGGTGTTAGAAGAGTTGGGTCTCATAAATATCACATGAAGACCTTATAGGGAAGAAGATCCATAGTGATCACATGATGCATGGTACATGGCTTACATGTTGACACCTTAATACTTTATAGGTGACATGAGTATATCATTGAGTGGTATATGTTAGATAGGGTTCTACATCAGTTTGGGATACAACAAGATGTTTCTATATGAACACATGTATTTACTTGTGTAGTAAAAGATAAACCATAATGAAAAATTGGGATAGATCTTAAGGTATCATAACATAGTTAGAAGGAGATGCAGACTATACAATACTAGTCAAGGAGAGATGTAGTATATGCATGGGTGATAGAGGCTTATACATCATGGTGGGAGAATATGTAGCCTATCTAATTGAGTTACCATATTATGAGGCTAGGAATAAGAAGACACTGATTAAATGTAGAATTTGTAGTATTATAGTGAAGGACAAGGTTGCAACATGTACCTATATAGGTAGTTATCCTAGGTGATGGAGGATGGGGTGAGGGAAATGATGTGTATATTAAGGAAACATGAGTTACATAGGCTAAGATGGAGGAGGTAGCTAGAGGATATACTCATATGATTATCATTAATAATGATGAGGAGGGAGATGGGGAGGATATAATGATGCATATTAAACTAGAAAACCATGAAGGAGGAGATGATGAGGTAGGGCATTATGGACTGACATGATTAGTGAAGGATGAGGCTGTGATTATGAGGCTTCATGAGGATATTAAATTAAGAGACATTAATATTGTAGGGATGCATGGGGATGGTTCAAATAGAGGGAACCATTTATTTGAAGAGATAAATAGATTATAGGTATAGGTGAATAGGTTGATGACAAAGGTAGATAGGTTGATAATGGATATTATGAATAGAGATGAGGGATTGTGATATAGGAGCATCCTTATTAGATGACTCATTTGATGTTATTTTATGCAATTTTGGTTTGAATAAGTATTTCATGGTCAATTAGCATTTTTAGATTTAGTATAATTTTATATGGGTGTTATGATTCTAAAAATACATCTTGGAATGATTTCCAAGTTTTTAGGAGTGTTAGGATAGGGTAGAAATTCAAATTAACATTTTCCTACCATTTTGCCCAATTTGAATTTTTGAATAATTTAGCCTAGAATGGGTGTTGTAGGAGGATGCCAAGAAGTCATTAAGGTGTCAATTATTATAAAACATAAATAAATGAACCATGATTCTATATACATAGGAATATGTCACATTTTATGGATAATCAACCTCGACATTAGTGTCAATGAGCAAATATTCTTGTAAGTGACCGTTGGAAGGTCAAAAATTGGTTAAGGTAGTTATGTTTGATAAAAATCATCAGTTTTTTGGTTTTATATTCAATTTTCATAATGTATTTAAATTATATAGGGATAAATACCAAAGTAATATATAGTGGATACCCTCAAGTTTTGTGAAAGAAAGATAGCAACTCTATTTTGTCTATATTTGCACATGATTCAAGACTATGTTTTGAAAGCTCATTGGAGAAAGATTGCACAAAGGTTTAATTATGATGTTTGATGTGGTTTTGGTAAGTATGTTATATTATTATTGAATGCTTTTTTTTTTATCTTTAAAAATTTTATACTTCCTATCTTGAAGGACCACACAGTCCTATAGACATCAATGGAGAGAATTTAGTGATATATAAAATTTCAAAGAATATGTAAACATAGGTAAAAAAGTGAATGGGAATTGATTTCACAAAGTATGAGAAGTTTTTATAAACCTTTTTTAACATTTCATAATCATTTATAAACTTATTTTGAGATATAAACCCTCAAGATAACATCCACAGACCCTGTAGATTATGACTGTACATACAAAGGAGTCAAGAACATTATTAAAATGTTGAACAAAGGAGTGTTGGAGAAAAACCAATGATTGTAAAATATTATTATAGGTTTCACATAACTATAATAATATTTACATAATATTTAAACCCCTTGAGGGTTCTTAATTCACCAAAAAAATGCTCTCAAGCTCTGTAGACCCTTGTCAACCCTAAACTAAGGTTTTAGAGGAAAAATGCATGTATAGGACATTTACACCCATGGAATTTCATAAAATTTGGTAAGTTGATATGTATTCATATGGGTTAAAATATTTTGAGGTTGGTTGGATGATTTATTATGTATTCATACAAGTGTAAGAGACTATGTGTAGTTGGGTGCAAGCAAGGCCTAATTAGGCCTAACAATGGGCTAAAAAGGATTAGAAAAGGGCCTTACAAGATGAGTTTGAAGTTGAAATTTCACTAAGAGGTGAATAAGGATAGAGGGTACTGGGATTAAGTTATATTTTCTATATATGTATACATACAATACCATACAAGGTGAACAAGATAGGAAAAAGGCTACAAGGTCTGTCTGATGAAAGGTATGAAGTTGTCAAGGCTCAGACAAGAAGTGTTGAGAAGTTGGAAAATGAATTGACTAGGGAGACTATAAAGAGAATTTTAAAGATATTAATAACCATAAACCAATCCAATTAATCCTAGAACCATTGAATGCATAATGAGCTAATGAATTATTGGTAAAGGAGAGAATCAAGAATAAAGGGAAGTGAGAGATTGTTTTGGTTATCCTCTGCATCATTTGGCATCAAAGCTTAAGAGATAATGGGAAGGATAGGACACATGGTAGTCAAAAGATGAGGAGTAGTAGCAGCCCAAAGGAGGATACAAGTAGTGGATGCATTGGTAGTGGAAGTGATAAACCTATAGGCAAGATTGCAAGCCATGGAATTGGCATAGAGGAGAGAGATGAACAGATGTGATGTTAGTGAGGGAGAGGATGATATTCCTCATGAAGAAGAATTAGAATAAGGAGATGAATGTAGAGTTGAAGATAGATTCATAAGATCAATTCTTGGATTTACTTCAAAGCCTAAGATGGAGGTGCCTATGTATGAGGGAAATCTTAATGTGGAATATTTAGTGGATTATATCACAACCATGGATAAGTACTTTGAATACAAAGAGGTGAATGAGATAAATAAGGTAAATTTTTCAATAACAAGGTTGAAGGGTCATACATACTTATGGTGGGATGACATACAGGAAGAGAGAAAAAAAGAGGGAAAGATAAGATAAGGTCATGGGATAGAATGGTGGGCAAGATGAAAGGTAAATTCATGCCTAAGGACTATAAGACCCACTTATTTATAAGGTTACAAAACTTTAGGAAAAAGTATATGATAGTGAAAGAGTACATAGAAGAATTCTACAAGTTGACCATTCAAATAGGACACATAAAGAGGATGCTAATAAATTTGCTAGATACATGAATGGTTTGAAGTTTGTTATTCAGGATGAGATTAGTATTTTGGAATGTAAAATAGTTGAGGAGGTCTATCAAGCTACATTAAGGGTAGAAGAGAAGTTTTATAGAATGAAAAGTCAACTAAATAGAGGTAGAGGTGGTAGAAGCCAACAAGAAGGAAGATATAAACTAAGTAATATAAGTCAATGACAAGGTCAAACCAAAGAAGTGGGAAGTAGTTTAGAGAGTTAAATTATATAAAATAGAGGTGGAAGATCATATGGTAGAGGAATAAGAAATGGTTGTTTTGTAAGTAAGTGCTTCAAGTGCAATAAATATTTAGGGCATAGGTCATATGAGTGTCCTAAAGATGTTAAAAGTGATATATCTTAGAGTGAGAGTAGAAACAAAGTGGTTTAGAAAGAAGATGAGAGTGTAGAATCATTGCCTAAATATGTGGAAGAACCTGAAATAGGGGAGATATTATTGATGAAAAGAGTTCTCTTGAAGACCAACAAAGAGGAGAGAGAACCACCACAAAGTACAACATTATTCAAAACCATGTACAAGAGCAAAGGTAAGTGCTGCAAAGTTATAGTTTATAATGGTAGTATAAATAATTTAGTGTCTTAATTGATGGTGTATAAACTAGGTTTATAAAGAAGCAAGAATCCAATTCCATACAAAGTTTTTTTGATTCAAAAAAGTCACCAAGTCCTAGTGAATGAAAAATGCTATGTAGACTTGTAGATAGGTGGATATAAGGATATAATATTATGTGATGTCATTCCCATTGATGTTTGCCACATCATTCTTGGTAGACCATAACAATATGATAGGAGAGATTTACATGATTGGAGAGCCAAAACTTACACCATTGAGAAAGATGGATGTAAGCATACATTAAACCCATTGAAGGACAATCAAGCATGGAAGGAGACAATAGGTAGTGTCATGATGTTTGGAGAGGAGTACTTACCAAAAAAGTAGATTTTATCAATGAGAACAAGAACTTGATAGTTAAAAGTAAGAGCCAAAGTGAAGAGAGAGTAGTACAAGTTGCCAAGACAAAGGAAGAAGAAAGTGAAGTAGTTGAAGGGAATTTTGAGGAGTTGAAGGCAAGTAACAAGGAGTTGTTACACTTAGACCACCAAGGTGAGTTTTTATCTAATGAACATGTGTAAGTCTTGTTTTCAATTTTGTCTTATCAGTTGTCCTTTATACAAAACAATGATTATTTAAACCACTTTATTGAGAAGGTGGATATTTTAAGAGATTAAGCTATGGAAGGAGAGTCATTGATCAGGTGAAGAGGGAAAAACATCAAGAGTTGGATAAATAGGTTGAATAAGTTGAGGGAATTATAGGATAATAGATGAAACCAACAATAGTACTCCCACAAGCAATATACCTAAGCATAAATAAGATAAGCATGTAAGAACAATGTCTAGTTTCCAAGAAGATAAGCAAGAGGATGTTTTGATTAACTTGTGTGTTCTATGTGTAGGTTGGTTGTAGGAGAATAACTAGGTGGTAAATATGATTAGGTGGGAGATCAATGTGTAAGAAGACAACCTTAAAAGAGAAAGCAAGGTGGCATTGATCAAAGCACAAGGAAGTCTATGTGTTACTCATAGACCTTGGGACCCAGGAGGATGTACCATTACATAGAGGGAGTGAACATGAGAGAGAGATGATAAGGAGGAGGTCCATACCAGTTGACAAACTTTCATGGAAAGTTCTCTTTCATACCCCAGTAGTATGATGTTGGAGCTTCCTTATTAGATGACTCATTTGATGTTTTTTTAAGCAATTTTGGTTTAAACAAATATTTCATTATCAATTAGCATGTTTTGAGTTATTATAATGTTATATATGTGTTATGAGTATAAAAATACACCTTGTAATTCTTTCCAAGAGTTTAGGAGTGTTAGAATAGGCTAGAAATTCAAATTAGCATTTTCCCACCATTTTCCCTAATTTGAATTTTTAAATAATTTAGCCTAGAATGGGTGTTGTAAGAGGATGTCAAGAAGTAATCAAGGTTTAAATGATTATAAAACATAAATAAAGTCAACATGAGTCTATATACATAGGCATAGGTCACATTATATGGATAATCAACCTTGACATTAGTGTTAATGAGCAAACATTCTTGCAAAGAATCGTTGGAGGGTCGAGAATTGGTTAGGGTAGTTATATTTGATATAAAATCATAAGTTTTTTAGTTTTATATTCATTTTTAATAATGTATTAAAATAATATATAGATTTAGACCCAATGAATAGATATTGGAGACCCTCAAGTTTTGTGAAAGAAAGATAACAACTCTGGTTTGTCTGTATTTGCACATGAATTGAAACTATGTTTTGAATGCTCATTGGAGAAAAATTGCACAAAGGTTTACTTATGATGTTTGATGTGGTTTTGGTAATTATGTTATATGATTATTTAATGCTTTTGTATGTTTATTTTAAAAAATTTCATACTTATTATCTTGAAGGACCACATAGTCCTATAGACATCAATGAAGAGAATTTAGTGATATATAGTATTTAAAGGAATGTGTAAATAGAGGTAACAAAATGAATGGGAATTGATTTCAAAAAGTTTGAGAAGTTATAATTTTTTTAAACCTTTTATCATCATTTAAAAACTCCTTTTGAGATCTAAACCCTTAAGATAACATCCATAGACCTTGCAGATTGTGATTGTGCATACATAGGAGTCAAGAATGTTATTAAAGTGTTAAACATAGAAGTGTTGGAGAAAAAACAATGATTTAAAAATATGATTTCAGTTTCCATAGACCTAAAACAATATTTACTGAAGATTGAAACCCCTTAAGGGTTCTTAATTCATAAAATAATTGCTCTCAGGCTCTACAAACCCCTATGTCAACCCTAAACTAGGGTTTTAGAGGAAAAATGCATGTATAAGACGTTTCCAATCATGGAATTTCATAAAATTTGGTAAATTTATAGGTATTCATGTGGATTAAAATATTTTGAGGTTGGTTATCTGATTCTATACGTATTCATACAAGTGTATGAGATTGTGTAGTTGGGTAAAAGCAAGGCCTAATTAGGCCTAAAAATGGGTTACAAAGGATTAGAAAAGGGCCTTATAAGATGAATTTGAAGCTAAAATCTCATTGAGAGGTGCATAAGGATAGAGGTTACTAGGATCAAGTTCTATTTTCTCCATATGCATTCATATAGTACCATAAAAGGTGAAAAAGACATAAAAATGGCTACAAGGTCTATTTGATGAAAGGTACGAAGTTGTCAAGGTTGAGATAAGAAGTGTTGAGAAGTTGGAAAATGAATTATGGGGTGTGAGGAGACTATAAAGAGCATGTTTAAGATAATTATAACCAAAAACCAATCTAATTAATCCTAAAACCATTGAATGCACAATGAACTAATAAACTATTATTAAATGAGAGAATCAATAACAAATAGAAGAGAGAGAGTGTTTTGGTTATCCTATGCATCAGATTATTGAATTTTGATGTGGGGACATAGATTGAGGATGATATAATGTTATTTTAGAGTTATCATTGGGAGAGGGATGCAACTCAGATAGAGATATAAAGGGAAAAGGAACTACTGACTACATTGGGGTAGCTAAAGGCCCTATAATATGTAGTGAGGGAAATGGAGCATGTAACCTACTACAAGAGTCTCTATGAGTGATAAAATGCCACTAGAGAAATGAGAACCTTCATTTAGAGAGTACTCAAGTAGTAGGAGATCTAGATCAGGGATGAGGACAATGCATGACATAACATCAGAGTGCTCCATTAGATAATCATCTCACTACACCATGTGGCCTCCATATAGTACACCACAATGGCCAAGAAACATATTTTAGAGATGTACTGATGTATATGAATTTTATAGATGTATAGGAGAAAAAATTGATGTATAAATGGACTTTCATGTTTGTGTGTGTACATGCTTTTTGATGACATGCAATTTGTGGTATGGTTTTATTGATGTTATGGATGTTTTATCTTGATAGATGTATTAGATGGATAAATTTTTTATGTGACTGTCTCTTCTACATTTTAATATTTCACACATTTTATTATTTTTAGTATGTTTGAAGGAAATGTGTTTATAAAATGGGATGATTTGGATAGCTAATTTTTATAGGTTTTGTTTAGATTTCTAACAAGATTTCTAACATTATTATTTGACACAAATTGAGCAACCTTTATTTTATATTTCTTAAGAAAATATGTGCCAATGGTATGGAAAAACCATGATGTCTATTATGTTATACATATAAGTACTGATAGAGTCACAATTTCAATACTTAGTGTATCATGATATGGAAGATAAGAATAACACTGTGTGTAATGCTCATAGTGATCTATACTCAATAAAAAAGAAATAAATACAATCAAAATAAAAAACATTTGTAATAATGAAATCAAGTAAGGAATACAAATAAGAAAATAAACAAAAAATTGTAAAAAAAAGTAAAAAATGTCTTTTTCATGTCCTTGGCTAGAATAAAACCATTGAGGTATGAGATCTTTGATAATGTTAACTATCTGATAGGTAATCAATGTAAAGGATAACTAGGATATGTCAACTAAGGACACTCTATTTTAGGATTGGTTTTGTGATTTTTTTGTATTGGGTAGTTTCTAATGTTTTTAGATGTTATTACATTTTTGGGTGATGGTGGTGATTGAGCTAACCCTAGATACCCCATGTATCTAAGCATTGCATACATAGTTTATGTGGACCTTAGGCTAATGTAGTTATCCCAATGAGGGAAGAGATGGAAAGTGATGATATTAGGTAAGATTATGATGATTAGATGAAATGTACCCTCAAAAGAAATGATGATGGATAACAAGGTTGGTTATGTATAAGTGTTGTTGTTGTTAGACTGATGTTGGATAGATGCATTATTTTATCTGAGTATATAAAATATTATATCAAAACATGAGCAAAGGCATAACCACGTAACCATGAAGATCAAACCCTCAAATAAAATGTCATAGGAAACTAAAAGGATATTGTGTGTGTGTGTGTGTGTGTGTGTGTGTGTGTGTGTGTGTGTGTGTGTGTGTGTGTGTGTGTGTGTGTGTGTGTGTGTGTGTGTGTGTGTGTGTGTGTGTGTGTGTGTGTGATTAGTGGATATATTAATGCTATGGGATGCCCCTAAGTAACTATGGTGTATATAGACAATGGTATACACATGACACCAAAAAATGGTTTTCACCATGGTACTTGTCCAAAGTGCCATAAGAATGGTTTTCACTTTTGGATGAAATGTTTTTATTTTTATTTTTATTTTTATTTTTATTTTTATTTTTATTTTTATTTTTATTTTTTATTTTTTGTATATTTATTTATATAAACATACATATAATAACACTAAAATATTTTAAGAATGAAAGTTCTTGAGTTGAATGATGTGCATTGGTTCATCAAGCTCTTATCCTTCTTTTGTTACTAGTATGTAAGCACTCGATCCATATTTTGTAATGGTGATGTATAGAACTAACTAATTAGGTTATAATTTTGCTTTATTTTCATGATTGGTGTTGGTGTTCCATTGGTTTTATTTTAAAATGAGATCTCAAATTTCAAAATCTCTTGAATTGATTTTCTTGTTATAGATATAATGTAGATAATTTTGATAGGCTTGCATATGGTTAAGGGAATTAAAGTGTTTCTCATTTAGGAGATCAAGATCATGTAACTATGAGATGTGATAAACTCATTCATAAATAATGTTTTGGAGAGATATTATTAAAGAAGGAAGCTCAATTACCATAGGTAATATGGACTCAATGTTGTAAACAAGGGATGCAGGGTTGCCTCTATGGTGTGAGGATACTAGTATGGTGATACCACAAAGTAGGGTAAAGCTATAAATTCCAATCACAACCAACATCATTGAAAAATAATTTAATATTTTATAATTTTTTTTTATGCCTCTGCTTAACCATTTTATTGGGGATAATATGGTGTGGACCATTTGTTCTTGATATGATAATTTTGGCAAATGTTCTTGAAATATTTATTTTTTAAATAATTACCATTATTTAATATAATGTTAGAAAGCATAATATAATGGAAAATATTGTGGTTTAGGATAAACTTGGAAATTTGCTTGGCATTTATGTAGGCTAATGGAATGTCTTTAACCTACTTAGTAATGTAATCGGGGGTGGTGATTATATGGATATGACCATCTGAAAAATTGGGATTGATTTTTAAAATGAGATCTAAACCCCATTTGGAAAAGGGACATGGAGTGGTAATGGGTTTCAAGGCTAGTGATGGACTATGGATTAAGTCACCATGTTTTTGGCAAGGGATACATTTCTTGTTGTATTAGCATATTTTGATTCCATCATTGGCTAGTAATATTTGACATGCAGAAGTTTGTTTTCAATGACCATGCCACTAGTATGAGAACCATAAATATTTTTGTGAACTTCCATAATTACTAAGGCCACTTATTCATAGTTTAAAAACTATAATAAATTTATATCATAACCTTCATGGTATAATGCACTTCCAAGGATGGTAAAATGAGAATATTGATAGATGCATGATTTATTTTGATTATGAGAAAATTTAGGGGAATTATATTATCATGAAGCTATATGTATATATCATAGTACCAAGGGAAATTAGGAATAACAACCTCATATACCATTTTATATTTGGGTGTATCATATGCAAGACACATCAATTTCTCCACAACAAACTAGTTATGACTATCATCGGGGTGCATATCTAAGAGTGAACCAATTACAACCATGACATCAATTGAATTCTTATTGAATAAAAAATAATGATAAAATTGTATGGCATGAAAGTAATATTTAATACTATCTTCCATCCATTTATAAATAATTATATTATTGTCTTTATCTTGGTATTAATCAATTACTTGTTTGATGATTAATCATGAATCCTTAAAAACTAGGAGATGTTGTATGCTCCATTGAATTGCAAGTTTGAGTGTAGAAATAAGAGATTAATATTATGATATGTTGTTTATACAAGGGAAACCTATGTGAAATTATTTAATAATAAGATCACCTTGTGGAGTGATGAGAAAAAAACCTACCTCTAATCCATGACTTGTGAAAGACCTGTCAAAGAATAACTGTTGCTCTAATGATTCATCTAAAGACATGATTGCTTCATCTAGAAAAAAAATGATAAAAGAATTTAAATTTATCAATATAAGTTTGAAAAATAACCATTGAGTGCACTTGGACACTTCCTATAGAGGTATATCCCTATAGTAACCGACACTATCGAGGTGTTACTGTTGACAATTTTGACCTCATAGGTCAAATTGTCACCCTTATCATTTGAAACATTAATTTTCATGATAGTTTTTATTGTTGGTAAGTAGTTTAGTATTTAAAATTCCTTTAAATGATCATTATAAATCATTATTATTAGGTATTAAGGTTGATTAGGTGAGTTAAGGTCTTATGCTTCATTTGTCTTATGTTTGTCTAGTCATTTCTTGGCCTTTCCAAGCCATTTTCAGTGGTAAGAAGAGTATTAAGTGTCATGATAAGTGTAATATAATGTTTAAATTTCATTACATGCCTAACATATGAATAATCAGGTTGATCACATTTTGGACTAACTTCATGACTCATTTCTATGTAATTCTAACCATTTTGTGCCCTCTAGAGAAGGTTTTGTAAGGTTTTGATAGTATCTGATCAAGAAGAAGATTAATTACATATTAATTCAACTCATAAAACATTTTAGATACTCAAGAACAAATTTACATCATTTCAATTAGACATCCTTAGTGAATTTGGCCTTTTTAGTGAAAATAGGCCTTTTTAAGGCATTCATACTGGGTTTTAGAGGATGTTCATGATAAAATAACCTCATAGACTTCATTGTATCCTAAAGGGATAATATAAATGGTTTGGAATAAAATTTAGGTGAAAAAATGACAAAAAGCAACTTTGCTCCTATATCAATCTTTTTGGCAACTCTAAAAGGGTAGTTTTCATATGCTCGATATAGAAAGAGGAAAAATAATTAGGATATAAAACTTTGGAAATTGTTAGGGGTTTGAGTAAGATTTAAATTAGTGTAATTTTTTTATGTATTGGTTCCCTAATATTTATGAACAATCTCTAAGAGTGACAATAGGTTATTATAGCCTATGCATCTGAGAGGGGTCTGTTCTTTGGACCTATTTATCAAACTTATAAAATGATGGAGAGGATTGGTTTTTATGGATTATTTTATAGGTTATTAGTATCCTTTTAATATTATTTTAATTTGATAACTCATTCCAAGAAATTATTTATAGCATAAAACCATGTTTCCTTCACTATCTTTGTGAGTGGTCTCTTGGGTTAGTTTTGAAGTAAAGTCTAAGTTTTTTAGCAGATGTTTTAATATTAAAAGGTTATAAAATAAAAATATAATTTATGACACACCTTTTTCATCCAAGTAAGGGTTCATAGGTCTCCAGTCTGAGTATGTCTCCTTTGAAAGAATTAGAGTTGAGGTTTCATCTCCTTGTTAGGAGCTATGAGCTGAATGTGAGAGTTAGGTGTTTTTATGTCTAAAATTCCTTATTGATCAAGTGAAAAGGTCTATGGATCCATTTTTTTAATCTTATAATATCTCAAATAAGGACTGATACTTGTTTGAAGACCACTATGTGTAGTCCAATGACACCTGTAGAGTTCACATATAACTCAAAAGACATAAAAAAAGGAAAGTTATTTTGGTGATGGAGGTTCTTATTGACATGGTGAATAGATTATAGACCTATTTGGTAGCCTCAAGAGATTAAAAAATTCACCCCTTTCATATTAACTCACCTCAACCACTTTTTACAAAGTTTAAGGTTTCCTAATAAAAATTAAGGTATTATGAGTTTTTAAAGTTTCATGTTTAGGATCTATATGCTATGTTGTGACTTCAAATTCTTCATGATGGTTTAGGTATGGTTCTTAGGTTCTCAAAGGTATATTTGGTTTAGTTTTGAAAGGATATTTCCATATAATTCATGTCATAATCCACTCTCTACCACTTCACACCTTATCACTACCATGATCACTGTGTTATTCCATGTTTTCCTATTCTCAACATCCTCTTTACTCCATTTCCATCTTCATTCACTCATCCACCTTCCTTTATAAGTATTAACCATGTTATTATACATTAATACACATAAATCAATCTTGGAAGCTTTAACATCATGGATACTTATATTCATATTATTCCCATACCCTATCAAGATTGTAAAATACACCTATAACTAGTTGTTTGGATACTATAGTAGAGCATCATAAGAGCATGACTAAGAAAGTATTTCAAGGGAAAGTAGGTAAGAGAAGTGATTAATGGTGATGATTTATAGATAAGGATTAGATAACATATGATCAACATAAAGGGGCCAAGCCAATGTTCACCTTAAAGGTCACATGTGTCTCATGTAGACTATCTCTATCCGTACACAAGGTAACAAAGCAAATTTAGTCAACTTAGTACTAAGAGAATAATCAAGGTTCTAGTCTTAAGCTTGAAAAGATAATGGATTACTTATTGAAGATAATTAGAGGTCCTAATTATTATCAAGAGTGCTGATATGGGTTGTTTCCTCTTAGATCATCAAGCCTCTACCTCTGTCACATGCCTAATAAACACCTCCAAAAAATGTCTTTTCCTACCATGGACTGTGATAAACTAGTTGAGTTCAAATGATCTAGTTGATAGTGTTTTAAGGGTGAAATATGATAAGAAGACTTAAAAACACTATAATCCTCTCAAGGACCATGAAATAATTGAGTAAATATTGAATCAAAGAGAACAGGGTTATGTAAGAGATAAACAAGGCAAACTCAGTCTAAAAACCACCACCTACAATAGTTATGACTACTACATCAAGAGGTAAGGAGTTCAAGGTATAAATAAATGCTATATGGTGAGATACATGATACATCAAGAGAGTTCACTCACTACTTAAATGTGATAAAAGGCCCAAGAAAATGCAATCCTTGAGGACAAGTTTGAAGGCCAAATAGTTATCCCTTGTTACCTTATTAGCATAGGTTAAGGTAAGTTTGGGGACTTTAAGTTAACTTGTTTCCTTACCCCAAACCTACTTCATGATGATGATTTATGATTTTCCAAGATAAATATACATTTTAAAGACATTCAAACAAGCCATATATTATCTCTAAATTACTAAGATAGTCCATGTCCCTCTTTTTTTGATATTGTATTCATCCACAGTCAGCAGGCACTAAGATAGAACACTACAAATAGTGGCTAAGAGAGGTTTCTTTGAGAACAATCATAGGTGAAAGGAGGGAGTGTTTGTGATTATTTATAAGAAATAACATAGTAATATGAGTTCCATAAATGGTCTTAAGAGTAATAAAATCATAAGGTATACCTAGACTATCTCAGTCTTTACCAAGGTATAATTGAGAGATTCTTGATAGTCAGTTAGCCAAGATAAGTTTCAAAGGTTTCTCTTGAGCTAAAGTGGATAGTGAGAAGTCTAAAGGGCATAAATAATTTCTTGGAATGGACCATTGGCTAGATTAACTTTAGATTAATCAAGTTATCATCCCATGCCAATAAAAAATAACACTTACATCCACCTCCATTATTTTAAACTTGACATAGGAAGGAGATTATTGCAGAGGTTATGATTCATGGGTTTGAGGGATGTATTTTGAGATCTAAGGTGTTGGTGATACCCCAAGAGACCTTACACATCTATCTATGAGACCTTGACACTCAATCAAGGATAGTCTAACATAGAATATAACACCTACAATAGTAATACATTAAAGTTACAGTCAACCTATTGGGACTAAGTATAAAAGGTTGTAGAAAACTTGTTTGAAACCAACATGTATAGGTAGGAGTAGGGGGTAATAAAACTAAAATTAGGTTTTTAGGTAGTAGATAACCAATTATGTGAGTCTCATATGATCACATAGTGGTTTGAGGATGCATAAGGACACCTATAGGCATCCCCTTCTAGACTAATTGTAACAAGGTCTTTTAGAACCATTATATAGGTTATTCAAGGAATAGAGATTGGAAAGAGTCTCAAATTAGGTGCATCAAAGAATTGAATCATGATGTGGGTATCTTCACACACAATGGTTCTAAACACCATGTAGACAATCTCTCTTCATAAATACCTAATGAATAACCCCTATGGATAGTCATACTAACAAAAAGTCACATATGTCCTTACTAAAATATGAAGGGTGTCTTCATATTGCATGGTATAAAAGGAAATGTATAAACACAAGGTAGAAAAATACTCATGATAATAAGTGGAAAAACACTTCATAGTCATCACTACTAATTCGAGAATGCAAACATATGTACGTATAACATAATCATGTGAGGCAGACTTGAGAATGGGGATATATTATTTGTCTTATTGGCTTAAAGGCCATGCCAAGTAGAGGATATTTATACATAATATATAATCCCTAGTGAAACTTGATCATAGGCACCTGGTATGAGTTTTGTGCATCACTTGAAACCTATCATAAGTCAAGATACAAACAAGAAAGGAAATGCAAGGTTTCAAGCAAGGCGTAGTTAATTAACCCTAAGAAATAATTCGTATGCATTAAAACCAATAGTTTAATGGAAAAAAAGGATGAATAAAGTTATTAAGGCCTATGGGAGGATAAGGAAGGTAAACCCAAATCATTCAATGAGTTTGGAGTTGAAGGAAATTCAAGGGGAATGCTTACAGACCTTTAGGGTTAGTTTAAACCATTGACCTCCAAACCTGTATATGAAATTAGGTGCTTAAAAGGGATAATCACTCCATGAATTCATAAATTTTGATGAATTAATGTGGAGGCCAGATATAGGAGAAATACATGATGGTGTTTGGTCCATCTATAATGGCCTTCAACTCAAGGGTTCCATGTCAACACAGTCTGCAAGTTAGTTTTGACCAAAATGGTGTTTTGAGACCCTTTCAAGCATAGATAGGACACCAAAATTGGTTAAAATTTATTTAACCATAGTCTCATTTGGTATAGATAAATAGTGGATATACACACTATTTTGTCTTAGTCAAAGGCATATCTAGGGCAGTCACTCAGTGGATTAGAAGTACACTCATGCCATATGAAGTCTAAAAATAATTTTGGACATTATAGGGATTTTTTATTTAATTAGGGATAGTTTTAAAATGTTACCAAACCCATATAAAGGACTATCCATCTGCCATGGTCAGGAACCTTGGAAAAAGAGATGACACAGTCAGGCATCTAGGCTTGCATACAAACATTAATGACATTTTAGGACCCTTTAAAGGCTATTATGAACAATACAATGGTTAAATAAATATTTGGAAGGATGTGTTAAAAATTTAAAATAATTATTAAAATACATGTGTTATAAAATAAACCAAGGTTCCCAAACCTATAAGTATGCTATCAAATCCCACTAGGCCTAGTTTAGGCCTACTGCCCAAAAAGAGGTTAAATTTCATTTCTAAGGCTAAGTAAGTACTATAATGAGTTGGAATATTTTAATATAGAGGAATGAGGTGTGTTAAAACCTTAAAATTATAGGAAAAGTCATAGATGGACCATTTTTTGGCTCAAAAGCATGATAGGGTATGTCGAATGGAGAGAGAAGCTCGATAGGCCAAGTTTGGATGCTCATACCAGCATGGAGTATTATAATGGGAAATAAATGATTTATGGGATGTTATAGGGGTAATTAAATTTATTTTTATTTAATTTTTTGATAATTTGGATGTCAAAACTTTATGAACAATCCTTAAGGGGTAAAACTACTAAAAACCCTTCTAAAACCCTAGTTTAGACCAGTTTGCATAGTTGAGTTGGAAACCTCATAAAAATAAATATTTAATTCATAAAACCTATAATATTTTTTATTATAATCTTAAAATTTCATCCACATGTAACTATGTTGTACCTTCATTTGTACAGAATAATACAAAACTATACTTTTCCATGTTTTTGAGCTAAAACGGGGGTTCTTAAGAGTGTATACAAATGACAATCACTAGGGTAGATATATTGAGAATTTTTTTACATTATAAAACTAAAAAATACATATTATATAACTCAAAAGTTCCTCAACCATTCAATACTTTTGGGCTAGTCAGAAAATACTTCAAAAGGGCAAGCTTTCCAATGGCCATTTAATGGTTCTTGTACCTCCACAATGTTCTAGGTCACCAAAATTGATAGAGATAATGGTGATATAATAGGTTAGGTTAATAAAATGGTTTTTGTGTGTTTAATATGTGTGAGGTGTCTCAAGATAAAGTTTTCCACCTTCTATGCCTAGGAGGGCTAAGTAGGCCTAATATGGCTGAAAGAAGGTGCTAGAAAACATATCTACACTTGGAGTTTGAACATAAAATTTTGTAAAGAGATATAAGGATATATAGGGTGTATGAAAATTTTATAATATTTTCATTTTAATCTCTAATTTATCCTAGATAAGGATATTTTTAGGAAAAAAAGTTACAAGGAATTGAGAGGAAATACATGGTTTTGGTGTAAAATAGGTCTTGTTGAGTGTTTTATGGATCAAATTAACTTGTTATAGGTATGGTATTATATTGATAAGTCATACATTAAATATATATGAAAAATTTAATCAAAATTAAGCAAATATCCACTTTCTTCTTCTATGCCTTAGTGGAAAATGAGCATTACAAGGAGCTAGAGGACTAAATCAATGTATATAACTCCTAATAGGCCTTAGAAAGCTAATACATGGAATTTTACAATACATAAGGAGTTATGGTGAGTCATGGTTTCAATATTATGAAATTTTAAAAGGTGGAAAAGGTCTAAACTCCAAGGAAAGCTTCCTTCCTCATTCTTATGCTAAGCTTTAAGACAAAGTCAAACCTACCTTTGGGAAATATTCTAAGAGTCCTATCAAGCTAGAGATACATCATGCATGAGTTTATGAGTTAAATAGGACTTATTATATTCATTTAAGTCCTATTTTCAAAGGGGATGAATTCTTCACCATGGATATAGATCTTTAGAGCAAGGATTTAGGCACATATGTGGGTCAAACACCACAAATCAAGGAGGAGGACTTATTACAATTTTCCAAAGTAATGAAAATGAAATGATATGCAATATTAAAAAGGATTAAGAAAAGATTAATAATAAAATGCTATGTTGTGTTTCAAGAAAGATTAAGGAAAGGTCATATTTCCTAGTTTTGGGGGATCTTATCTCCTTCTCTCTCCTCTCTCTCATTCTATTTATATGTAAGCCAATTTTTGGAATTTGAATGGATATTTAACATGAGTATTGGCAAGTACATTCTCATAAAACATTTGTATTTTCCTATTTTTATTAATAATACATAATTCATACTTCCTCAAAGCTTGTTTTTAGTGTATTTTCATGGTTTGTTGATAGATGACAGTGATAGTTCAGGGTTATTCTCATATTATCCTTTCCTATTTACATATTTTGAAGTGTTAAACTCATCCTTAGAGGTTGAATAGTAGCTTAAATCATATTGTTTGTATGGCAAGTGCAAACTTTATTTAGTGTCTTTGAAAGAATTATTGAATAGGTGCCTTAGATCATACATCAAGCTTGAGCCTTTGTGTGAAACATTAATATTTGGAGGCTATCATTTGAGAATTTTAAAAAGGCTTATGTTCTTATTCATCCTTGTAGTACATAAAGCATAGGTGACGATCATGTTTTGGTGTATCACCCTAGTTAGATAGGTTTTCTTTTCAGTTTACCCTTTTCCCCTTTTCCTTGCAAGATGGTGGTGTATAATAGGGATCCTAATTGATACATCAAGGGGATATAGCCATTATAATCTAGAGATTCAATCCACATATTAGGCCACCCACAGCCTAGGATTGTCTCCATGTTACTTCAAACTGTGACGGCCTAAAACTACCTTCACAAGGGTGCAAGTTTAGTAGCCAATAGTTATCAATAGTGTCATAGAAATTTAATTAGTGATATGACATATGGAGAAAGCTTGCCTAGGCTTTTAGGATGTTCCTATATAGGCTAGGTTGATATTGAGTAGGTGTATCTTGTGAATAGATTTTGCCAAGGTAACATATGGGTAGACAGATAAATATAAGGTGTGTTTAAGAGTCAAATGTATGAGCAATGTCCAATTATGTTAAATAATGTTTCCAAGTGTCTAATACAAAATTTAGGTATCTGTAGATACCCCATTTTAATTTACTATTAAAAATTAAAAATATAAAATAAGGAATTTAGTATGTGTGATAACCACACTTGGTGTTGAAAAGTATGAACATAATGTTCCATTTTATCCATGTGAAACTTGAAATAAATTTTTTTATAAATAAATTTATTCTCATGATTATAAATCTAAAATAATCTAGATTATTAAATCACTTGAAATTTAAAATACAAGGAACACATACAACTGATGGTAGGTGAACTAATATACCACTTTTTAATTTTTTTGGAGAATATTATGGGGTGATCATCCCCAAAGGATATGCAACCACTAAAACTATGAGTAAGGTGTGTAAACTCCCAATGTCACTGTATAAGGAGTGCTACAAGTTGAGTGACATAGTAAACTTAGCTACACTACTCTAAATATAGTAACTCTTTTTTGGAACCCCAAAATATGGTTCATATGTCAAAGTGGAACTCCAAAATAGGCTCATATGTAGAAGTGGAACCCCAACATAAGTTTATATGTGGAAGAATCAACAATTGAAAATGATTATAACCCCAAAGTGCTAACATAGTACAATTGTATAGGATTTTTTTTCTCATTATAAACAATAAAATAATGTTTGCATGAACAAAGTTCATGCCCTAATATGATCCATACAAATCTCAAAGTGATATAGAATTATAACTTATATCTATTCAAATATTCCTCACAATCTTATATAATGCCCCAATATGTCTCAATTTAACTAATTTAACCATCATAAATCACATTATCTATATAAAAATGTGAAATGTATGTTTGTCATGGTTTAAATCTTTAAAACAATCCCATTATATGCCCTTCTTTTGATATAAGGGATGAATCCTCTGAGTTACCCATCTTAAAAGAAAGAGTAATGTGCATCATGTATTATATATAAAAGTATAATCATGTAAAGTATATATAAAAACATGATAAAATATTCATAATATAATTTTTTGGTCATTTAAGCACATATGAAACATATAATCCAAGATAATAGGCATACAAGTGTTAATTCCTATTAGATATATCAATTAAGCATGCAGTGGTACAATTTGTAATAGATGCATGATAGAAATGATGGAAACATCACATAAGAGAAATAAGTATGATAGAAATGATGGCACCAAGCTCAAAGTATATGTCATATATGTAACCATCCACATGCACATAATATCATGATAAAAAATCACATAAGCATAAATGAACTGACATAACTATGACATGAAATGGACACAACATGGATTAGAGGTTTTTATTACATAATTAACACACAATGTGACAATAAACAATCAATGTAGACATATAATAACGAGTATAACACACATAAATGATAAAAAATGTCATAATCATAAATATTTAGCATGCATATAACAAGCAATGTTAATTCTCATAATCAATCAATGTCATCAACTGGTATAACAAAGCAAAATATCCATAGGAAATAACACTCTAGAAATATGAATAAGATCAAGTCATGTATAATATCTATTATGATCAACATACTAATATATAAAGATATAACTTGAAAAAATTACAAATATGCCCCCATTTTAGCCATGCTCCCAATGTAGAAAGGTTTCCTATGGGCGTAAGCAATGCCACACATCTATATGTCCAAGTATTATATATACCTGTATGTCTATCATCACAATCATGTATAGATGTAAAAATGTACATATACAATGGATAAGTAAATAACCATGTATATGATGAACAACATCAATCCAATATGTGACAATATAATATGTCATGCATAGGTCTTAGTTTTTTATTTTTGAATACTATTTTTGTCAAGGTGATGCTCAAATGTAGGTCATAAATCAATTTGTGCAAATGAAACATGGCAGTGGGAAAATAGTAACATTAATATCATTATCTAACCTAGATAAAATCTCATGAGCTATAAAATATCTAATATTTTAATCATGATCAATATGATCATGTATATGCTATGTTGTTGTAGTAACCATAGTAACTTGTGGACTAAATTTTATGTCAGAAGAATGGATTGGTATCTGTTGTTGCTTACACAAAATGACTTAATTTCATATAAATCATGGTACCCATTCTTTTATCTTTTGAAGTCTAGTTTTTCTTAATGATTTGGTGAGTTAATTTTCACTTGTTTGATCCCAATTTTGGTAAGAATATATTATTTGGTTCTAATTTAAGTACTAAAATCCTTTTTATGGTTTAGATTAAGTCTAAAAAATAAAATTTAATTATACAACACTTTGTCTGTAATCTTCATTTTGAGTCTAGGTTTGATTTTTTAATTGGTCCCAAGACCCCAAATTGGTTTGTTGGGTTTTTGGTTGGTGTTCTCAGTTCTAGTCAGGATTTTTAGATCAATTGGGTCTCAAAGGCCTCATCGAACACCTTTCTTTTATAGTTAATATTTTTTATCTTGACTAGGACTAAGAGGTTGTATCAACCCCATTCCCTATACTAGTCAATATTTTTAGCTTGGATGGGTCTTGAGGGTCTTCTTGGTCTCCTCCATTTTAAAATTGGGCCCATAGGCCTGATTAGGTATGTGAGGGACTCTCAACCCCCACCCCATGGACATCGACCTTTCAATACAAATGGTGTCTATATGGGTCTCTTCAAACCCATATTTATGTTAGTTAGGCTTTCAATATTGAATAATTATAAGATAAACCAAGCGTATATCATAGAGCTGATCACTCCAAAAATCCCAACAAGGTCTTAACATAAAAAATACAAATTAGTTTTTCAGTTATAATGTTTGATCTACAGATCCATTTTTGATGCCAATTGTTACGTTAGAAAGATGCTTTATCCATATTTATGATGAAGTACGTTTTATGTGGGATGAATACAAGTTGAAATATTAGTGATTTAATGTCACAAATTTATTACTTTTGTGCATTGAGTATCTAATGATTTTGGTGTCTTTTATTTTTTAAAGAGAATGATGTGCTTCATTTTGATTTTTTAGGAGTTGAAAAGGGAGGGAAAGTGCACAGTTCAAGGTGGACCTTTAAAAAATAAGCATGGACTGAAATTAATGTTTTGGCATTTAGTGCATATTAAAATTGTTTATCTTTGTTAGATCTAGGTTGTGGTTGGTGCCCTCTTATTTATTGTTGCAACCAATTTTTAGAGGGAAATTTTGTTTCCTTCCTTAGATTGAATGCATATATAATAACAATAAGAAGACATTTTGAATGCCTGGTTAATTTTTAATTAGAGGATATATAGAGAACCAAACAATATTTTTATGCATTTTATTATTTTCTTATCTAGGGTTTTATTTACTTTCAGCTATGGCCTATGTTGTTATAAAATAAATTTTTTGATTTCAAATGGTTATGGTGAATCCAAACAAGTGTTTCATGATAAATTTTATCAATTAAAAGGCCATAGAGATTGGTTTTATTTATATACGCATGTATATGGTGATTTTATTCATATTTTCATAGTTTAATTATCCACAAACTCTAGTATCATCTTTGTTATGGCTATGTACATACTAGTTAGGTAGAAGATTGATTTCAAATAATTTGTCTAATCAAATAGATCAAATCTATTTTTTTATTGGTTTTCACTTTTGACTAGAGTTAAGAATATGTTTTGGATATAATTAGAGGCCTAAATCCCCAAGTGATCATCAATCACATGTACCAAATATACCAATAATGACAAAAAACAACTTGAGAATACTAATAATAGCCACTACCAGCGCAAGAATACCCACAACAGTGACAACTGACCCAAGAATAATAATGAATGGCCACAATTGGCCCAAGAATACCAACCATGACCACAACCAACATAAGAATACCAACAATAACCACAACTAGCCTGAGTATACCAATCAAGGCCACATTCAACCTCATATACCTTAATGATATTTGAACCTATGTGGGGTTTGAAACAACCAAGACACTTACCAACTCACCCACTTCTCATTGGTGATCAAATCTATTTTCATTAAAAAATAGGCTCACTTGTTTTTTCCTTTCCATTATCTTTTAGTTTTTTACAAATTTATTAGATTAGGTTTAGATTATGATTGAAATTATAATCTAATATTACAAGTATATCTTGATTACAAAAAGTTATTAATTACTATTTTTTGAAATGATTTATGTACGCAATGAAATTAATATGCATGGAATTGATTGTAACTTATATGTTAATATAAACTCACTAATTTTCCTAGGTAATTTATTTATAATTATTATCCCTTGTTGTGTGCCTAAACTCCACATCAACATATCAACATACTAGTGTTACCTCTCATTTATTTAAGCTTAATCAAGATGCCCCTTAAAATGTAATAGTTACACATAAACCAAATATGTTATCCAGTATGCCATAACCTAGTGATATAGACCTTGGGGAGATTTCATCTCTTTTTAGGAGAAGTTAGGTAGATTTCCCACCTCACCTAAGTTGGTGTACCAAATGATCCATCAAAATATTGGCATTATAAGAAGGGCATGAACCTAAAATATATTGAGGGTGACTTTGAGTTGGTATACCTCATTGAACATAAGAAAACTGGATCTTACAAAGGAAAATCTAGAACTAGACTTATCAATTCAGCTGGTAGATCACTTACAATTATCATTCCTTTCACAAACCTTTTGTTGTCCCTCTAAATCCACCATAGGCTAATTTTTGGCTTGGAGGAGGTAGCTATCTTATGAATATTCCAAGATTCACCCTTGCTTTACATGAAAATCTTAAGAAATTTAGTCGTATGTATGTACATGGTGGGATTTGAACCATAGAATAACACGTGAAAGATTAAAAATATTCCATTATAAGAAATTATATCTAACATGAGGATGTGGATTGCTAATTATAACCCTATACCTTGGATGAAATATATTATGGCTATTATTTTAGATTACTTGATGAATCAATTACCTCTTGGAATGATATTGAAATTATGTTTGTCAATCATTTTAGAGTGCCTATTGACCCCACAATTCTATATCATAAGTTTTTATCTACCCATAGAGAATCGAACAAGACCATGAGTATGTTTAACACTCATTTCCATAATATTTATAAGAGGTTAAAAGAAACCAATACATAAACATAACATGTTTCTATCCAAAATTATTAATGGATTTAGGTCCCATGACTTATATATTTTGTAGAAGTGATCCTGTAACACTCTAAAAACACTCAAATATTTTTATTATAAATATCATGAAGCCATCACTATTGAATAAAAAATTATGCTACAAGGATATGGTTTTGGTCTATTTCCTTCATTGGGACAATAGTTGCATATAATAAAACTTTAATGGTTAATCAATAAATCATGTAAAACACCCTATTGATGAACCCAATTCTAGGTGTCATATATTCAAGTCATAATCAAGTTTATAACCCAAGACTTTTGAATTACATGCCTATGAATCAATCAGTCCTTTGAATAAAATTTGCCTCAAGTTAATAGTTAGTAAATTGTTTTGGTATCCTACAATAGCACTGCTATTACACCTAACACAAGTGGTTATGTTGGTATAAATATAAATCAACAAGTTATCCCAAAATTATTAAACAATAAAACTCTTGACAACATTATTCCTAATAAAATGACATCCACTATTCTTATATTTATGAATGTTGAAACACCTATATTTAACATAATTCAATAAGTTGGGAATAACAAAAATAAAAATTTGAACCTTGAAATAGGAAATTTATAGTATATGGCTCAAATATCAACCAATGGCATGATTTATTTGCAAAGATAAGTACCTAAACATCAAAATAAATCCATGAAAAACCCTCCTAAGAATACAAATTTTAATTTATAGAGGACTTATCATTAATGGAATACCAGTCCTAATACTGGAGGCATGCCAAGTTCTTTAGATAATGCAAATCAAACCCATAACAATGCTATAAACTCTATCAATTTGTTTGGTTTCACATTGCTCACTTGGTTTATAATGCATAATACAGATAAAATGCTAAAAATTATTATTCTAATTTAAAATTTGTTTCAAACATTTTCTATAAGGAAACAAACATTATAGAGATAATTCTTGTACCTGAAAATAGTTGAAATCAACCTAGAGGAAATCTAGGCACTTAGTTTTAGAGACTTATGAATTCCCATACGAATGTGGAAATGAGATAGAGGAAAAATTGGATGAAGTTCATATATATATGAAAATTTAAAAAGGAAATAAGTACATGTTGAGGACTAAAATGTAAACACCTTTGATAACTTATACTCCTCCAAACAACACTCAGGTTATGCCAATGAAAATGATAATAGTAATCCTTTTCCACCTAAAGGACCTAACACATGTTCATAATCAAATAATAATAATACATCCCTAAAAATAGATAAACCTTTAGACAAAAACAATTTTGGGTACAACATTATTGAAGACCTGAAGAAAACCAAGGCTAGTATATTTGTGTTTTAATTACTCTAAATATTTGATTAAAAAAAGTTGTTATTGAGAACATTATTTTCTCCAAAAGGAAAATAAATTAATAGAGTAGTTGATGACCATGATACAATTTACAAGAATCATACTAAAACTCCTTTTGTTTTAATAATATAGATTTTAAGGAAAACTTACATAAATATTTGGTGGATTTAGGTGCTTCAAGTAATGTAACATCATTATTAGTTTTTCTAAAGCTTGGATTGACTCCAGCTAAATCAAACATAAAGTGGTTCATCAGAAAAAATAAGAATTCAAAGTGGTTGGTGAATTGAATCACATTCACATGTAGTTAGATTCAAATCTAAGGGCATTATAGTTCATTGGAATTCATGTGGTATATATGTTTGATGCATATGGTATGCTATTTAGTATAAACTGGTCCAGAATGTTAAATGGATATATGGTGATTGATTTCTATCATATATGGCTCCCATGGTGTGGTATGACCAATAATATCAAAATTACGAGAGAACAAAAAATAAAGCTTTTTATCACAAAATATAAAAAGACTAATGAGATTTTGTTTATTGAACTAGAAATCAGAGTATACACAATTAAAATTAGGATGAGAGGTTGTGAAAATATGAATGCCAAATGTTAACCATATAATAAATGGTCAAAAAAGAATTAAGCAATCTTAAACATGGTAGTTTAGGTGAAGTAGAGTAAAAAAGGTCTAGAGCTAAAGATACATTCATTATAAATAATTATGATCATATTTAAAATATTGAAGATAGAAGAAAAATGCCATTATTAGGTGACAAACATAACATATTCAATCTTGATGTTAAGATAGAGAACAAGGAAGGTGACATTTGAAAAACACCCATGTCTTGGATTCCACAAAGAATAACTAAAGATCATTTATGGACTTTGAATTTTGATGGTTCTAAATATAAAAAAGGTTATGGTGATGGAATCAAACTCATTAATCCAAGAGGAAAATATTATTTGGTTACATTCATGTTACAATTTTCTTGCACACATAATACAATCAAGTATGAAGCATTCATTCATGGACTACAATTTTATCTCAAGAAAGTAGTTAAGTACCTAAAGGTATTAAGGGACTCAAAATTAGTGGTCAAATAGGTCAAAATTTAAGATGCCTCTATTGACAAATGATTTTCAAGGTATCAAAATAGATTATGGGAACTGATGGAATATTTTTATGTATTAAATGTATAATTTATGCCTCAAATAAGGAACCATATAGTAGATAATTTGACATCAATTGTGCGTACCCTAGATCTAATTGCAGATTCTAGATTAAAGAGGTTTTATATAGAATTGGTCTCTACCCCTTCCATTTTTAAAAATGTCATAACTTTCTAAATGGTAAATGAAAATCAACACATCATTTATTTCATTAAAAATACACGTGTTTTAATCCTATAGACGAGGATGATAGAGATAATTTTAAGATAGATGAAGAGGGTGTCATAAACCTGAAAACAAATAACATACTAAAAGGTATGGTTTCATTAGAAAGTATTTTTGACATAGAATGTCAAAATGAGAAGGAAAATACAACTCCATATAAAGTTATATTCCCTGAACATTATAATATGGGGAACGTAAGTGATTTAAAAAACATTATTTAAAGCACAATTTGTATTGATGTAGAGAAGCATGGAATTGCAAAAAACTTGAATGACTATATAGATGTCATAGTTTGGATTTATAAAAATCTAAAGGTGTTTGACACTTTAATTCTCACTCACATAATTCCTATCAAATTAGGGGTTAATCATTTTCGTCAAATACAAAGGCCTAACAATCCTTTAATAAAACCTTTGATATTCAAGGAAGTGTAGAAGTTGTTGTTAATGAAGATTATTTTTCACATCAGACATTCCACATGGGTTGCAAAAATCATTCCAATTATAAAAAATACTAGAGAGATATGACTATGTGTAAACTTTAGGAACATGAAACCGGATTTAGAGAAAGTTAATTACCCACTAACATCACTAGATGGAGTATTGTAGATAGTGAATGGTTTAGAAATGATGCCATTTTTATATGTGTATTCTGGTTATAATTAAGTGATGGTGAATTATGAAGATCAAATCAAGACAAAATTCACAATAAAATGGGGAACATTTACATACACATGAATTTTGCTTGGTATAATAAATAAAGGTGTTACATTTAAGCACACTATAGACATTAAATTAAAGGATTTGATTGGTAAGTGCATTATTATTTATATGGATGATTTAACGGTATTTTTAAAAAAATGATAAGACCATGTGAAAGACTTGAGAATGGTATTTCAAATATGTAGATAACATGAAATCTCCTTGAATCTAAAGAAGTGCATATTTGGGGTCACATAAGGTAAGTTGTTGGTTTACATCATTTTTGAAAGAGGCATATCAATAGATCTAGATAGAATAGAGGCAATTCTAAAAATTTCATTGCGTGATAGTAGAGAGGAGCTAAATTCATTCTTTGGCATTGCTAAATCCATGACTAATAATTTTCTAGATGTGATTAAGAATATCTTGGATAAGAGTCCTCAAAATTGACACAATATGATAAATTTTTTATTTTGGTCTGATATTACTTGGATTATATCATCCTTGGGTATGTTCCCATATCATTTAATGTATGGAAAAGACCCTATTTTTCCCATAAATTTGAGAATTCCTACCTTGAAATTCATGAAATATTACCTTAAAACTGATCATAAAATTGAGGCTTAGATGCTAAAATGGGATATAACCTTATTGCACTTTAAAAATCATCAAGGAGTTTTCAGATCATGGTTTGATAAGAGAGCCAAAGTAAAATCCTTTAACATTGATAATGTAGTCCTTCTTTGGGTAAGGCACATGAGAAAAAGGGACATCATGGTAAGTTTGATGATCTTTGGCTAGGTCCCTTCTAACTTTGTAAAATATTTGGAGAGAATCCATTCAGACTTAATAGTTTTACAGGTGAGGATGCTCCATCACCTATGAATGGGTAGTACCTCAAGCATTATTTATAGGTATGAATCAACCTAGTATGGTCTTATACATAGTTTCCTTTATTTTTATTTTTTTAATTTTAATTTAGGTTGTTGTTTTGTTGCATTTTTATGGTTGGTTTGTCCTTGAGCTTCATCTTTCATTTGATATGATAGTTCTTTGAATCTTTTAGGTACATATTAATCATAAAAGGAAAAAGGGATGTTGGTAAGAAACATCTATCATCTTTTATTATTTAAATAATATTGGTATTTTGAGATTAAATATTATGTTTATAATATCAAATTGAAATGCTTAGGACTATCATACATTTTTTGAATTTATTCATGTTTAAGTGAGTTTGTGTAAAATATGTGACATTTGAAGATATTCTATTGAAACATCACACAAAACCCCACTTTAATGATTTATGGGTATGCTTATATGAAAATATTACAATCAAGATATCAAGTGAAAAATATAAAATTCTCTCTCTTGTATTGCCATGGTCCTCCCCAATCTAGCATTGAGATGGTTAAAAGAAGAGAAGAGAAAAGAAAAAAGTCAATTATAAGAAAAAATAATTTTTGGGTCATTCAGGTAACCTTTACTGTGGCTATGGATGCTCGACTGATAGTAGATCAAGGCCTTGAATTAGATCAAATATATCTCCATTAGGGATATGGATGTATTGCACTTAGTGAAAAAATATCTAGGTGATCAGTTAAATATGAAATCAAATATGAGCATGATGATATGGGATTTAATGACTAGTATTTGTGAATTCCATGAATGAGAATGAATATATTTGCACACACTATGGTCAAGTGACTATATGAGTTTGTCTCATGGATCGCTCTTTCTTATATTTTAAAGAATTTATTCATGTATTATTTTGTCTTAGCCATAAATTTTGGGTTTGTAGATGCATTTATTTTTTTCAAAATACTTAAGAGTATTTTCCAACATATTTGCCATTTTGTCTTTTAAATTATTATTTTATTTGAGGATGAGTCCAACTAATTTTATCTTGTTTGATCCCTATTTTATAAATAAACTATTATTCAGTGTCAATTTAAGTCTTAAAAGCCTTTATGTGGCCTAGACAAAGTTTGAGTGTTAAAATTATATATATAAAACTTTGTCTATAAGCTTCATTTCAAGTTTGGGTTTACCTTGATAATCACACCCAAATTATAATTTGGTCTATTGGGTTTTTTCTTGGTGTTCTTAGTGTTAATTATAAGATGAAAGAGTGTGTTAAGATCTCTGAATAACATTCAAGCAATCAATGTCGATTCCTGTAGAGAGAGCTCCAAAATTCCAAGAGGAAAAATATGCATTAACTTGTCTATTACAAAATGTGAATGAGTCGATTAACCTTCCAAAAAGGAAAAGTGGGGTACATATAGAGAAAATTATGGAAACATGAGGAGGCTTCTAATTTTCTTAATTAACTAATTAAAATTAAATAAAATTAGCCTATAGACCCTTTATGACTAACCTGAAGAAGCGTAAATACATAGAAAGGCCATACGATCATGTAGGCAAAACCTAGTGGGAAAAAGCACTATAATAACACCCCCCCTTAAGTGTAGCTTAGGTGAGATGAGAATTGGGTCATGGTATTAAAAGCTTGATGAGGTACCCAAGTGCATAGTGATGAACCTCCATAGGAGGAAGAAGAAGGTGGAGCAGCCCTAACCCCAATGAGAGCTCACAGATGAACAAATTTACTCTCTATTAAAGGCTTGGTTAGAATATCTACAATATATTCTAATGTTGGATAGTATTTAAGATCAATAACTTGCTCATTGATAAGCTCCCTGATGAAATGCATGTGAATCTCTATGTGCTTGGTCCTTTGATGGAGAACCAGATTCTTTCAGATATAGATAGTGCTCTGGTTGTCATAGTAGATGATTATTGGCTTATAAAAATGGACACCAAACTTAGTGAGAATCCCCTAAAGCCATATTGATTTAGTGGTGGAATTGATAGCCCCTTTATATTCTACCTCTGTAGATGATAAATAAATTATGTGTTGCTTCTTGATTGACCAACTTATTGGAATTGAACCAAGTGAGAAACTATATCATATATTAGAATTTTGACTCTAAATATCTCTAGCCCAATCTAAATCTATGTATCCGATGAAATCAACCTCTATTCCTACTCCATAGTGTATCCCATAGTTGTGCAAACCTTGAATGTAGTGAAGAATATGCTTTGCTTCTTTCTAATTCAACTCTTATAGCTCCTACATAAACCAAGAGACCAATCCAACTACATAGGATATGTAAGGTCTAGTGTGTGTGAGATAGATAAGACTACCCACAAGTTATCAATAGGGAGTTGCATCAACAAGTGGTGTAGGACAATTAGCCTTAAGCTTCACACTATATAAGAAGGGAGTAGAAGTTGGCTTATAATCAACCATGTTAAACCTTGTAAGAAAATTAAGAGAATAACTAGATTGTGATAAAGTTATCCTAGAATTTGATTGAATGATTTCAATCCCAATAAAGTAGTGCAAAAATCCCATGTATATCATTGAAAACCTATACAAAAGTGCAGTTTTCACTATTGAGATGGATGATTGTGAGCTCCTTATAATTAGTAAGTCATCCACATAGAGAACTAGGATCAACAGAGAATCATCCTAATACAAGATGTAGATATTTAGATCTAGGTGGCATTTGGTGAACCTAACTATGAGGAGAAAGGAGTCCATCTTAGCATACCATGCTCAAGGGGCCTGTTTGAGTCCATAGATAGATTTCCTGAGTCTACAAACCAAGGAGGTATCTTCCACAAATCCTTGTGGTTGCTCTATATATATCTCTTCTTTGAGGTCATAATGAATAAAATCACTCTTTACCTCCATTTGGTGAACATCCCATTGATGTGTAGCTGTGATGGCTAGAGTGAGTCTTATAGATGTCATCTTGGCTACAAGAGCAAATGTCTTAGTGTAGTCTATCCCAGGCACCTAAGAAAACCCCTTTGTAACCAGATGAGATTTGTACTTATCGACTAACTCATCTGCACCTTACTCAGTTTGATAAACCCATTTAAACCCATTTACAATGGACCCATTTCCCAAAAAAATTAAATAAAATTAGTTGATGGACCCTTTATAACTAACCTAAGGAAGCTTAAATACATAAAAAGGCCATATGACCATGTAGACAAAACCCAGTAGGAAAAAACACTACACTTACACAAGATAGATAAAGGTCCAAACAATATTTTTCTACATTTTCTTGCTTTCCTACCTAGAGTTTCATTTACTTTCAACTATGGGCTATGTTGTTTTGAAGAAAAATTATGTATTTCAAATGGTAATGGTGAATCTAAACAAGTGCTTCATGCAATATTTAATCAATTTAAAGGCTATGGAGATTTTTGTTTATTATCTTCACATGTATTTGGTGATTTTCTTCATATATTTTTATAACCAATTTATCCATAGACTCTAACATCATATTTGTTATGGTTGCATACATACTAGTTGGGTAAAAGATTGATTTCAAAGGACTTGCCTAAACAAACAAACCAAATATATTTTTATTACAAAATAGGCTCACTTATTTTCTCCTTCCCATTATATATATATATATGTAAGTGTGTGTGTGTGTGTGTGTGTGTGTGTGTGTGTGTGTGTGTGTGTGTGTGTGTGTGTGTGTGTGTGTGTGTGTGTGTGTGTGTGTGTGTGTAGACACACACACACACACAAACACACACACACACACACACACACACACACACACACACACACACACACACACACACACACACACACACACACACACACACACACACACACACACACACACACACACACACACACACACACACACACACACATTTTTATAACCAATTTATCCATAGACTCTAACATCATATTTGTTATGGTTGCATACATACTAGTTGGGTAAAAGATTGATTTCAAAGGACCTGCCTAAACAAACAAACCAAATATATTTTCATTACAAAATAGGCTCACTTATTTTCTCCTTCCCATTATATATATGTAAGTATGTGTGTGTGTGTGTGTGTATAGACACACACACACACACACACACACACACACACACACACACACACACACACACACACACACACACACACACACACACACACACACACACACACACACACACACACACACACACACACACACACACACACACACACACACACACACACACATATGTATAATACACACACACACATACACACGTGTGTGTGTGTGTGTGTGTGTGTGTGTGTGTGTGTGTGTGTGTGTGTGTGTGTGTGTGTGTGTGTGTGTCTTAAAATTTTTTTATATTAGATTTAGATTAGGACTAAAATTATAATAAAATTTTATAAGTATATCTTGATTAAAAAAAATCATTTCTTTTTTTGAAAATGGTTTGTGTATGCAGTGAAATAAAGATGCATTGAATCAGATATAACTTACAAGTTAGATATAAACTCACTATTTTTTTTGAGAAATTTATTTATGCTTGTTGCCTTTTGTTATGTGCCTAAATCCCACATCAACATATCAAAAAATTGGCATTATATCTCATTTTTTAAAACTTAACTAGCATGCCCCTTGAAATGAAACAGTTACACATAAACCAAGTATGATATGGCCTAGTGATATAGACCTTTGGGAGATTTCATATGAATTTTAGAAAGGTTGGGTGGATTTCCCATGTTGCCTAAGTTGGTGTGCCAAATGACCCATCAATAATATTATTTTTAGTACACATTCACAAGGATTGTGTGAAAATATCATAAGAAATGAAGGACTAGGTAACATGTTATAAACATAAATAGATCACTAATGTAAAGGATGTATGAGAATTAGTAGTTGAGGAAAATCCATTACTTGACTTTGATTTTATTTTAGATGTCAAACCTTTGTAAGTTGTATAAAATGTTGTTATGTTCATGTAAGAGGATATGTCTTAAGTTGGATGGTGTATTAATATGGAATACCTATAATTATAACCAATCTATTCCCATGTACATTCTTCAAGCATAGATGTACCAAATATGATATTGTATGTATCTGATGTATCAATGTTTGTCCTAATAGCATTTCAAATGCATAAATGTTGGATAACATGAAGAAAAAAGTATCAATAATTGTAATCCCTACCATAAGTGGTAACATAGTTTTTTTCTTTACATTGAAACCTTATACTATATTTTTCATACCAATCAAGTCTGTTTGTGTATATCTAAGACTAGTGGTTCATATATTTTTAATTTACTAGTTATCCACCATAACACTATGTATAAGATGTGCGTCAAAGAAATCATGCATGGAAAAATCAGGTCATTAATATCATCATCAATAATTTAATAATCATCAAATGTGATCTAGGTCATAATATGTGTGTATTTTCAAGTTTACCAATAAGACTATCTATATGAACCTCCTTACTTCTAAGAGCATAATAATTTGGAGGAGGATGTACATTTTAAGTCATATATACATTAGGATTGGTCATGGTTTATTATACCACATATTTGGGGAATAGATTAAAAAACAATTAAGTTTTACATTATGTTATGCAACTAAATAATTAGTATGTGTGCAAAAATATTTTATCTCAATAGTGTTGATCTTGATTAAGTCTTTTATCTTATATCTCAAACCAAAACATCTATTATTTAAATTCCTTGCACATCTATACCAATCATAATATGAATTAATATTGAAACCCTTAGATTTTGCATTTTTCATTTTAAAACAAATAGGTAAAGGGATAGATATGAGATTCCAATCGATCAACTTATGTAACACCTTATGAGGAGGTTCTAAAAATTGTGTAAATTACCTCCATTGAGAAGTCAATAGAACAAGACTATTAGTAGGTTGTAAAAATATATTGACTATTATTTTAGCCTCATTATTATTATCATCATTAGACTTGATTTTATATGAAACTTGGCATTGGAATATGTGGGAAGGTTGGTCCCATACTTTAACTTGTTCATGGTGATTAGCTTAACGTCACAGTCTTTAACTGTATGGAAGATGTCATCAAAATATTATAAGAATTTGAACATAAAAAACTCATGGATGGCCAGAAGTAGGATTTGCTTGAATATTTATTAAAATTATTTGTTATCCATAGGATTTTTATTTTTTTAAAGCATAGTATTATAACAAAGGACATAGTCATTAATGGGCTCATTGGTTATTTTGTTTGATTTTTTAAATTTGAGCATATGAGACATTATCACTAATGTTGATAGAGAAGTGAGTTAAGAACAATTCAACCCAAGGAATGAAAGCATGTATTGATTTAAGTAGAAGGCCATAAAAATATCATAGGGCATAGTGCTTAAGTCTCATAGGATAAAGCTTCATCAATTATGTATCATTAGACACAATCAAAACATGATACATGGAAGGATCTAAGATGTGGTTCTAGATCACCTTTACCATTGAATGGTGTAATATTAGGTGTAATTAAAATTATATTAAAGGGATAAAATTAAATATTTAGGGCTAATACATTGGGTAATAATGATTTAGAGTTTTTTGAATGACCTACCTATAATAACCTTTATCCATTTGAAACATATTGGCATGGAGATCTACTAGTTGTTATGCAAGAGCTTGATTGGTGGAAATATTATAATGATTATAAATAGGTGGTGTCACATGATTTATAATCAAAGGATGCAAAAAATTATGATGCATAGGGGTAACCATATAAATCTAAGGAATAAATTATATTTCCCCCATAATAGGTATACTAGGTTCATGCATTACTTGTGTAGCCATAGACGTTGTCACATGAATAAAATTAGTAGGAATAGTATTAAAAACATCTATTGTAAGATTTAAGACTCTAAAATGTGGCTTAATATCATTTAAAAGTTCATAGTGTTATTCCTTAGATGTGAGTTCCTTATAATTGTTTCTTCTTCTCTAATTAAATTAAACAATGTGTCAATCATATGTAGATTCATCACAATGTATTATTTAATTTCACATCGATCTATGTCATAAACAAGATTATTAAATTAATAACTATTATTTTCTTTATATACATCAAAATAATGAACATTCACATCATTGGTAACTTTCATTGTACTTATATTAGGGCTTTGCTTATGTATTTAAGGGGAAATAATAAATTAGATCTGAAAGTCAAACCCTAATTAGATATAATTATGACACCCTAAGAAAAAATGAAACCCTAATGTAGGAGGGAACATAAGGTTTTTCATGGTTAACTCAATGATTCATTGGAAGCCAAAAACTTGGGATGATTACAATCTTCATGGAGGTGTATCATACAATATGTAATATTTAACACTTATTTTATTGCCTATTTTGCATGCTTCATTATTTGATAGAATATTTTAATGATTCATTTAGTAATAATGAGACCCAAAACATCATCCATAGAGTAAATGGGGATTGCCCTACCTTACCTTGTATTATATTTCTTTTTGGCGTAAGAATAGACTAGAGGAGTTGTGGATTTGTAAGGCATGAGATATTTACCACGAGTTAGAATCCCTATTACTCTATCCATAGTCTCATGGGTGATGAATATGGTAACATATTATGATAAATTAATTTCACCTTAATTATACCTACTTAATAGGGTAAGTATTACCTCATCTAGTTGGCCAAAATTAGGTAGTTTGATCCATTTTTTGGAATCTAAGCCTCACAGTAGATGTTGAAGTGTTAAGTCTCCTACCTATGTTGCTTACAATGGGTTTGGGGCAAATAGAGTATCTTTGAAACATAAATGTAATAAAATGGGTCTAGATAATGACATTTGGTTTGACTTAGGCCTAATCCACACCTTCATTATACCTACTTAATAGGGTAAGTATTACCTCATCTAGTTGGCCAAAATTAGGTAGTTTGATCAACTGTTTGGCATCTAAGCCTCATATTAGATGTTGAAGTGTTAATTCCCCTACCTATGCTACTTGCTATGGGTTTGGGGAAAATATATTATCTTCAAAAACATAAATTTAATAAAATGGGTCTAGATAATGACACTTGGTTTGACTTAGGTCTAATCCAATCCCAATTTACTCTTTCTATGCATCTATAAGTGGGACCAATAGTTGTGCCCTATCCATGGTTGTTATTGTGGCCTGAATTAAAAACTTTATTCACTTGATCTAGATATGATTTTAAATATATGTAAAATAAGATTTTTTTAATTCATATCAAAAACAATTATTGGTTTTAGGAGGATGTAATGTTGGTTTGTTATCTGTATCCTTTATTTTATAGTGTTTACCACCCAAATCCATCAAGTCATCAAGTTTAAATGCTCTGAGCTAGGTGTGTATGAGTGTATATCCAACATTTATGTCAACTGAATATTATTTTACATGATGGTTACTCTTATCTATATAGGTTATTTTATATAACCATTAGTGTGTAGGTGATGTGATGTGCCATCCTTTAATTTATCTGATTTATTTTATGGGCCATCTTGTCATTCTACCATGTGCTCTACTTTGAGAAATATGCAATATCCCAAGTGAATTATCATTAAAATTTTCATATGACCACTCACTATCCTTTTGTCATACCTATATTATCATCACCCCATTCCCATACTTATTTGATGACTATCGTGTTCTTACTTCTAGCTTCTTTCATTCAAGATGACTCTGTATATCAATTATGGTCTGTGATGTTAACTATTCTAAACTTCATTCTGATGTGTTACGAATTATGATCTAAAGATCACACTATAAAAATAGATGAAACCTAAAAAAAATATAAAATAAAACAACATTAAAAAAATTCCTAGCTACATGGTGCTACTCAACACCCTCTCTCATTTGTAATGATGCATAATAGAGATTACTAGTGATAATGCTTAAGCCTAAAAAAATTGATACACCTTGGTAAAATGGTTCCATATAAATATTTTAAAATAAACATACCCTATTGTGAAACATAATTAATTATATATGGTCATTTAAATCTAATGTGTAGCTTTCCCAGAAATGCTTTGAATCTGCTATCATAGAGTAATATTACTTGCTCAGGATAGAATCCATTAGATTGAAAGTTGTGATCATGCCATGATTTTTTACTTAACTTTTTGATATATTGAATCCAATATGATTTTTATATTTTAATCAATCTTGACCAAATCCATCAATATTTTATTTATATGGTATTGATCACCCAACATCATAATCATTGTAATGCGTAGACTAGGAACAATGCATTCCATAGGCATAACTATCTCAAGACCATAAATGAGATGAAAGGGAGTGAATCATATGGAATGTTTTTAATTTATCCTATATGAAAAAATAATCATAATAATGTGATCCTCCCAGTTGTCCCTTTGAACATTGCATATTTTTATCAACATTTTACCCAATACTTTATGTTCAAAGTTTTAGCTTGCACATTTACTTGTGGATGATATGTTATGATTTTGTGGTGTGATATCATATATTACTCAATAAGTGTCTTGATTATGATATTTAATAAGTGATTAATTTTATTTCTAACCAATTTTATTAGACATCCAAACCTTATTATGATATTCTTATATAAAAATTTAGTGGCATCCTTCACATCAGAACTTAGTTTCGTAGCAACTTCCACTAATTTTATAAAGTAGTTAGTTGTAGTAATGATATATCATGCATGAATATGTTTTATTGGGGGAGTTATAGGTCATAAAAATTAAATTAACCATTGTTAAAATGGTTGATACACTACCATTGGGACCAATGACATCTCATCCCAACGATTGAGTTTTCCCATTCTCTAGCAAACATTACAATGTTTGGCCACCATGTACACATCCTAAAAAAAATTTAGTCACCAAATACCACTCTTAAATATCTTCCTCACATTAATTTGTCATATTAAATGACCACCTTTTACTCCCTAATATTCTTCTTGAAGAATTTTTGGTCGCTCATGTTCTAAAACTACTATGTGTAACACATCATCCTTTCCAATTTTAAATAGAAATCCATTAATGAGGATATAAGGAATGGATTGTGTGACTATTTTATTTTTATCCATTTCAACATATTACATAGTAAATGTTCCTTTTTCTATGAATTTCATGATATACTCCATGTTTTTAGGGATTACAACATCCCTAAATAAGTACGCATATGGATATTCATCATGTATTTCATCCAGTTCTTCCCCATTTTTGAGACTAATTAGATGATCTATTCCCACATTCTATCAACCTAGATTTAAATTTATTTTGAACTAAAATTATTGAAATAACATTAGCCACCTAGATATCTATCCATCCAACATTGGATTATTAACTAGGTATCGAGATGCTTGGTGATTTGTGAAAAGACCAAAAGGTGTGGCAAATAGATAGTCTAAAATTTTGTAAGGTAAACACCATAACTAAGGCCTCTCTTTATATAGTCATATAGTTTTTCTTTGCTAATGATAGTTTCCTACTAGAAAAGTTTATGGGATGATCCAAATCACCATCCCATAGCTGTGCTAAGATAATTACTAATGCAATACTAGAAGCATCCACATGTATATGGAATGAATTCTTCTAGTAAATAAAAACTAAGATAGGTGTTATTACTAAATTTTATTTGAGATCAATAAATTTTGTTTGGCATTATAATGTCTACTCAAAATTTGTATCTTTATGCAATAGATTTTTAAGTGGTGCATATATTGATGCATAACCTTTGATGACTTTTATATAGTATCCTATATGACCCCAAAAGGTGAACACTTATGTATAACTAGTTGGGGGTGGCATCCCCACTATTACTAAAATTTTAGCTTGATCTACCAAGATGCCATTATTGCATACGATGTGTCCTAGAATAACACTACAAGGTGTTAAATACAAGTACTTATTCATATTCAAATAAATGTGTAGGGATCAACACCATTCTAGAATTAATTAAAACTTTGATAGATACTCTTAAAAAAAAAAGAGAAGATAACCTAGCCATCCAAAAATATACTTCCATAAAATCATGAATTAAATCTTTAAATGCTGTTACCAAGTGATAGTGAAAATTGATAGTGCATTTTTAAGACCAAAGGGCATTACCTTATATGTTAATGAGAAGGTTGTTTTAGTTTGGTACTATTCTATGATTATAATCTAATGGTATCCATTGAATTAATCTATGAATGAGTACACCTCATGACCTGTGACTAATTCCATAACTTCATCTATAAATGGTATTAGAAATGGATAATTGATGTAGGAATTATTTAGTGTACAATAGTCCCCATAGACCCAAATCTCACTAGACTTATTTGGATACAAAACTATGGGACTCACCTAATCTTCCTTTTCAACTGGATAAATGATCCCTACTTCTTGCATGTGATCTAGTTCAATCTTTACTTTCATCTTCATGTTAGGATTTAGTTTCCATGGGAAATTTTAAATGGGTCTAGTGCACTCTTTAAATTCTATGTGCATGTCCCCCAATGATATATATACACCTACCACTTATTATAAAACCATGTGCAAAAGATGTATCTCATGATCTCCCCTAGCCCAGTTCAACATATGTGTGTCTGAGTCACCACTTATTAAAGATGATATTTACCAAGGTAAGACACCATCTAGAGTAGGTTATATATAATAAATTATTATTAAACTTATATTATATAGGAAATATACCTCCAACTTAGTAGGAGATGGCACTGACAAAGAGGTACAACCTTAATTTGAAATTAGGGAGGTGGAGATTTTGTTATTACTAGCTTATAAACTACCTACCTTATTATCTATGTTTGTATACTTTTCTCCAGCTATGGTTTCAAAGACTAACATTTATTAGATCATAGTTGAGAAAATTTTTATCACCATAGGCATACAATTACTTTGGTTTTTTTGGAATCAATAGGGCTTATGCTCTGATTTATTCAAAGGGATGACAACTATCTTATCTCCTTGATGAGCCGCTAACTGATTATGCATTGTGTTAATAGTAATTTGACCATAATAATGCCATTTATTAACAATCAAGGCATGGTAATGGGTCTCATCTATCTTCATGTCAATGACTTCAAAATCACCTCACAAACTTATCTCAACAACTCTAATCTCCACATCTTCAAGGGGACTAATTGGTTTTACCCACCCATAGTCTATAAAATAGAGAGTGACATGACTATAGCTCAAGTGTGGCCTACCAATAACTTCATATGTAGATATAGGAATCATATTAACAATACTTCTAAAGTCAAATACTACATTTGAGATTTCATATCCTACGAGCTCAATATCCATTCATGAGTCAACGTCCTATGGTTTCTTAGTTTTAACATACCAGACCACCTTGTCAATATGCTATTGTCCCCATTGTGTGCATTATATAATATTATGTAAGAGATTTGTAATATTTTGGGAGATATATTCATTACATATAGTGCTGAGTAATTGTAAAAAATTAGTCAGTGTAGTTGCAACACCTTCTTGCTTCATAATCTTCATAAATTACCCATACATCTATGCATCAATGGCTATGGTGTCTCCTTTTGATGTACTCAGTTATTGTATGTCCTAAATGACCTATGTATCTTGATACATCAATCCCTTATTTATCATAAGATTATGGTATTTTTACCATTTCACCTTCTTGATTATGTGATCATGTGGCCTTTCTAATGCAAGAAGTCCTTGCTCTACGTGTTGTTTCCTTATAATTGTTTGCATAAATACATTTTATTTAGGCTACACATTAATAATTTTGACATTTAACACTATATTTTATTTTCTTTACTTTTACAATATGAGGTAATCTTCAGTTTGATGTTATCCTGCTACTTTACAATACACATAATACACCTATCTTTGAGTATTAGTAGGATAATTTCATGTAAAATAGTTATACTCATCACATAAATAACATTAGATGGGTGTAAAATTTGTAAATTATTGTTTTTATGACCACCTTAATATCATCCTCATTATCTTCCTTTGTATCCTCATCTATTCTATTAAAATCCATAATCATATGACTATTATCCATTGAATTCCCCTTAGTATTGTTGATACATATTATATTCACCAAAATGATGTTGAAGTGAAGTTGGAGACAAACTTGATTCTCATTATTTTAGGATTGCATTATATCATGAGGATTAATAATTTATTATGGTGATGATGGTGTCTATCCAGACAAACCCTATGGTTGATATTGATATTGATATTGAGGTGATGAAGGCATCCATATGGAACTATCTTTGTGTCACACTCATCATGTATACCTCTAGGATTGGAAGCCCTTTAATTTTAGTGGGTAACTACTTCACTATAAATATGTATTTATTCTTGGTGATGTATTCCTTTAATTCCTATTAGGACCAACAACTCTTTTAATCATGTTTAGTTAATTTACAAAAACTACAATACAAACTCTAATATTTTTTAATTTACTATTATAGTAGATGAAATTTTGTGGTTGTGTTCCCTAATAATCTACAAAGTTTTCATAATTATGGCTTGAGTTTAGGAAAATCATTCCTATGATGTCCTTCTTGTCTAGATCCTATGCCATCTATCCTCTTCATTAAAGCATCTTTTTTTAACCTCCAGTTTGGAGCTAGAGACTAGAGCATCTCCATAATATTCAATTTATTCCATTCATAAGGTAGATGATCAAACATCAACCTTCATCAAGAATTGGGATTGCACAATAGAAAATATGATTCTTGATCATAGTGATTCCACAAACTAGACAAATTTAATCTTATCCTCCATGACAAAATCAATTTTATTCATCACATCTAAGAATAAGTGATCAGAGTCTCATATAGATTCTCTATTCCATTATTAGATCTCCTTCAGGTCTTTAATAGTTTGGCTTGTGCACTTTTTTAGTTTAAATTCTATCACTAGCCATGCTTTAACTTGTTAGATATATAGGATATTAACATCTCTTTTGAAAATAAATTCTAAAGCATGACTTGTTAATGCTCATATGATCTTGCACTACTTTACATCATCAAAATTTATTCCCATAACCTACCATTTCATGTCATAGGTTAATAGATACTGCTCAGGGTCCATAGACCCATCATATTATGTAAAGACAAAAACATGTCTAGATTGAACTATATATTTGGTATATTTGTAATGGCTAATATTGGATGATACACACTAGTGATTATGACTATAGGTTATTATACATTAGTCACTGTGATTATATGCTTCTATGCACTAGATTTTATCAACATCTTAAAACTTGCCTCGAAATCAAATCTAACCTCTTATAGCCTCTTATTATCTATGGAATTATTTGTATCTACACTAAATTTTCCAAATTTATCTATAAATGAATTGAACTAGGTTCTCCCCATCTCTTCCTTTCCACTTGGTGTTTTTAATAATGAAAAATTAGGCTAGGGGATGTGTACTCAAGAAATGAATGATCTTTGTCCTTAGCTTCTTTTGACTATGATCTTAAACCTATCATACTTATATGCTTTTGCATAATATCTTCTAGTGATTATTTTTTCATTGTTTTAGAAAAATTTCCTCTTAATTGTGATCTAATCATATATTTTAACTGCTCTACTTTAATTCTACTTTGTTCTTTTTCTTCACTCTGATCCATTTCCTCTCTATTCACAACTCTATCTTATTCCTCCTTAGGCCATTCTCTTTCTTACTTTGTATCTACTCTAATTTCTACACCTTTCAAATCCTCTCTCTAGGCTCCCCTTTCTTCAACATATTCTACCTTATTCCTAATCCTACTCATGTTTAAGTCTAGATTATTTAATTTGTTCCATCTTCTTTATTGTCATAGTCTCTTTCCAATCCCAAAATCTTCTTTTCTCTTTGGCTCTTTTTGTCCTCCATATTCTGATTTCAAGTTCAAGTTTCTCTACTCAGATCTACATCATTCAATCCTATATCACATGCATCCCCATAATGCTTGAAGTAACTACTCCCTCTTTCTAGGAGTAGGCACCATGTCCTTTTCCATAACCCACATCTTAATCTAAGTAGGTAGTCATTGAAGAAACTTCCCATGAATTCTCTTTATAAACTTATATTATGAAACTTCAAATTGCTAAATATCCTTGTAAAATAAATCTATTGATATATACATCAATGATAGTCTTGGTCTAGTAATCTACTGCATGAGTCTAATCAATGTTTAGGTTTTATAGGTTTTATATCTTCTCCTCTAGGTTATGATTACCATCCTTCATGAAAAAAATAATAATACTCAAATCTAGATAAATAAGTAGCTAATAACTCATTAAATTCACATTAGAATATTTTGTAGATTTCCCTGTAGATATACTCCTCAATAATTTCATTCATAGTTTTTTCTGTTCTTCTTTCTTTAATTTTTTTTTGAATTCTTTCATTGATCTATCTTTCTATATCTCTTTGACCTGGGAACCATCTCAACATGTTTCAACAAAGTTCCACGCTCACCGCACTCTTGTTAATAAAGTTTCTTAAAAACCCTTATGAATATAGTAATTAGAGGATAGCTTGTGCATGGAGTAACAAAATTAAACATTTGATGGAAATTTAGACTAAATATATACATTAATTAGATAAAATAGATAGATGTGTGGATAGATAAAAGTTTATTAGAATCTTAATAGTCGATATAAAATCATATAATTAACATATTAAAGTAAATAAAGTACTCAATGCACACAAAACAATGATAAAAGATACATAAGAAAACTATTTCATAATAATATGTATTAAACTCTATCACATTAGAAGCATATACAAATATAATTAAGTACTATATATAGAGTTTTACCCAGTGTTGTCTCTTTATATTCCAACCTTTCGATATGCCCAAAAGGAGAGAATTTTTACATTATGACATATAACATTATGATTACATAGGTAAAATATATATAAAAAGATTATACAAAAGACAAAATGAGTGAAAATCACACACTTGTCCAAAAGATACACTCTATGATTTTTCTATCCCTGTTCTACACAATAATTTTTATAGGTTTAAGTGATCTAAAATAGTGTAAAACTAGAGATAATCAAACTATGTAAAACATGACATTAAATTATTAATATGATTTGAAATTGATATTATAGATGTTACATTATTTCAATTTATAATTAAAAAAAGAAAGAGGGAAGAAGCATACTTAGTTAATTTTAATTTTTCATCACTCACAGAAGGTGTCTTTGTACCTAAAATTTATCTATAACTACTTCAACTACTCAAACATGAAACAAAGGCTCAAGATATCTTTGTAATTTTTGGTAGAGTCTGACCCCTATGGTAGTTAACACCATTAGGTGGTTAAAAATAGTTTCCCTTTGTAGTATGTAGGTCTGTAACTCTTGAGACCCTTGTGCCTATAACTGAAAATACTACATATTTTTGTAAATGTATTTAATATTGTGCACTATTTTAATTTTTTCTTGCTCCTTCCATCCAAACCTTAATTGTGATTTTTATCAAAAGACACCCTTGAAAAATGGGTTAGTGTTTCAAGTTATAATCCAAACCACTCCTCATTGAATGGATGAGCATTGCATGATTTCTATTAATCTAAAAATCCTCAAATAACATGTAGTTATCTTACCTATGTGTGAGTGTGTGACATTATGAAAAATATATAATGTGATGCATTATTTTTGTCTTAGACACTTGGCACCATGTAAATTTGAATTTTGTGTATCTAGACTTAGATTTAGGGTTACTCCTTTGCAAGGTTTTAAAATGTGTATGTATTTTTCATCATGTATCAAGAGAGTGATAACGTATTATTAAAGATTCCAAGTGATTATTAAGGTGTAACTTGGTAATTTATAATTAAAGATAACCTAAAGAATGATTTGTATTTAAAGCTAACTCTTCATTAATTCTTGTTATGATCAACCCATGAAACATGTCTAGTCTAACCAATGGAGGATTCTTAATTTTAAAAATATATCTTAAGTGCACTTAAAAATTGTTGTTTAGGTAGACCCTTGTTGGAACTAGAACTATATAGGCATTACTAATAGTGTTCTAGAAGTTTAAATCATCGATATGAGATATGAATAAGGTATGTCTAAGATTATGGGATGTTATTGTATAGACTTGGCTAATATTGACTAGGTGTATCTACTAAATAGAGTTGGCCAAGGAAATATATGTGTATAAATATAGAGGGATGAAAGATTACTCAAGATTGAAATGTATACACAATGACCAAGTATGCTAAAATATGTAAAAATTGATGTTGCCAAAGTGTCTCATATATAATTTAGGTATCTATAATTTATCTATTATTTCAAATCCTCTATGATTTGATCTTTGATCAATTCTATTTTGATTATCTCTAGGGATATATTTAATAATATATATCATAACACTTATGTTTTCATTCATCTGGGATCTACCACTTTGGTCTCTCCATCCTCCTTGTCATCGATTTAGTCTTTGTCTCCCTTCACCCTAAAAATTATTTTTAATTAGAGTTCAAACTATGGTAAATCCATGTGGCTATAAAAATACTCTATAAATTATTTAGGGATATTATTGATATTTTTTGCATCAAATCATATCCCATGAAAATACAAGAAACCAAAATTCTATCCCAAGGCTCATTTCCCTTGTTAATTGTAATTCAAAAATTTCCATCACATCATTTTATTACTATGGTTATTCCTATGAAAATTATTATATATTATACATTGCTTCATGTGCATCCTTTATCACTTCAACCCCATTATTTTCTTCCCTTTCTTATTTTATTATTGGGGCCTTCTATCTTAGCTATGTGCTAACCTCTCCAATTTATTAAGTGCCCACTTCCTTGTATGAAATATATTCCATGTTTACTTATTATGAAACATTGAATAATCAAAATACCATTTGTACAATTATCTCTTTAATTTATGTATGAACTTTTCCTTCCACAACTATTTTTAAAAAATACGCATCTTTAAGGTCTTGAAAACTTACTAGAAAACTTGTGTGCAAAGGGGTCTAGTTAATCAAACTAGCTAGGCTAAGATCATGGGGCTTCCACTAGTCATAAATTTTTGTGGTTGAATAAATTATCCTAAAATTTCTTGAATTTTTTATGCATCAACAATAATTAACCAAATTTTTTTTTACTTGAGTCTTATGGGGTTATTTCCCTATGAACTAGAATTATTGTATTAGTTTTCCTTTGCACTAGACTCTTGGTAACACTTGGTTATATTAGTTTAAATGGGGTCCTCCATTTATCAAATAGTGGCTTTGAGTCATATTTTTTAACTTTCCATTTCCATTTTCCTTGAACCACTTGATCTTTTTGGAGTTTATTATTTGGTTCTTTATTCATCCTTTTTTGTGCAACACCTTCATCAATCATCATTAGTCTTTCCAACAATCTATTTTGTGATAGATTCTTTAGTTATAGACCAAAAGTATTATTGGGCCTCAATATGCATGTGATGTTATAATAATTATTCCCTAATTTTACAACAATATTTGGTTGATTTATAGAATTTCTTTGTCAGAATAATCATTCTTAGACATAATTTATGGGCCTAGTCTCTTCTACTTCAATCACGCCATGTATGTTAGTGCATCAGTCATTGTTATTATATTATGATCTATTGATGGTATTGTAAAATAATTCAATCAAATTAATTATGAGTTCACATTTTTAAGAAAAACTTGTTAGTTCTCACATTATAGTTTCTATGAGTTAGTAGATTTAGGTGAGTATAAAATACAATATTATGTGTGAGTGATTCTTGAGAATAAATTGTGTCGATTATATCTAGAGAGATATTAGGAGTGTTTTGAGAGATTAATAGGCTTGCATGATTATAATGAACTCCAAATGAAGGAAAATGATCTTCTTAGTAGATTTCACAATCTGGAGGCCAAAGAAGAAATGTATTGGTGACAAAGATCTAGAAAGTTATGGCTTAAAGAAGGAGATAGAAACACCAAAATTTTCCACACCTTTGCATCCAAAAATTAACGATGAAATATCATCATGAAAATTCAAGGTGAAGATGGAACTTGGTTTAGGAAGGAGGATGAAATGACTCAATATTTGGTAATTTTTAAAAAATATCTACTATCCCATTCCTCTTCTCGAGATTCTGGTCTTGAGGATCAAATGGTCAACCTTTTTGGCAGGGTCCTTACACAAGAAGATAATGTTTCAATCGTCAAACCCCTTTTAGAAGAGATCAAGGCTATCATTTTATCCCTAGAAAGGGACAAGGCCCCTAGGCTTGACGGTTTTCCTCCTTTCTTTTTCTAGGTTTTTTAGGACACTATTAGTCATGATGTCTGTTTGGCTGTCACCAAATTTTTCAAAATAGGATCCATGCTCCAGGATTTAAAAAACATGTTTATTATCCTATTTCCCAAGAAAAAATTTGCATCTAAGGCATTAGATTTCAGACCCATTAGCTTGTGCTCCACTTTCTATAATTTTTATTTCAAAAGTCTTGCCCTTAAAATCTAGCTTGTTCTTAATAAAATAATAGTGAAGCAACAAGGTGATTTTATCTTCAATAGATAGATTTATGATGGGATAATTATTATTCATGAAACCATCCACTCAATTTTTCATTAAGATCAGTAAGGCATGTTTCTAAAACTTGATATGAACAAAGCCTATGATCAGCTTTCCTGGTATTTTCTTGTTAACATTTTGAGCAAAATTGGGTTTAGCTCTCAAGTCAGAAAAATAATTATTTCCTGTATTCACAACCCTTTATTCTTATTTTTAGTTAATGGGGTGCCCTAAGTTTTTTTTCTAGTTGAAAGAGGGTTAAGATAGTGGGATCCTCTATCGCCCTACCTTTTATCATCCTGGTAGAGGCCTTAGTTGACTTATTTTTGTAGCTAGATCTTCTAATATTATCAAGGGAGTCACTTGTGCCCCAAACACCAATCCTATCACTCAACAACAATTTTATGATGATACAATAATGATGGGAGAAGCCTCAGTCTCTGAAGCTAGATGTTTTGAGAAGATTATTGAGATGTATGAAGGGGTGTCTGGTCAAAGTGTGAATTTCAATAAGAGCTCTATTTTCTTCATCAACACTCCATCGGATCTCCAATCTAAAGTTTCTAAAATTTTGGGTTACAACATTTCAAAATTACCATCTACTTACCTTAGCATCCCTCTATTTGAGGGCTCATTAAAACCTTCTATTTGGATTCCCCTCATTGATAGGATTTAGAAGAAGTTGGCTGGCTGGAAAGGGAACTTCCTAACTCAAGCTGGGAAAGTCCAACTTCTAAAGAATTCCATTTAGAGCATGCTGGTTTATTTCATTTCCATTTTTTCCATTCTAAAATCCATTGCTAACAAGGTGGAGAGTACACATAAAACCTTTCTTTGGAGAGGTTCGGAGGACAAATTCATATTTTTGCTCATTTCCTAAGACCATGTCTACCATCCAATTTCCTTAGGAGGCCTGGGACTAAGAAGGGTTTCTACCATGATCCAAGCCATTTTAGCGAAGCAAGGTTGGAGAGTAATTATAGAGGAAAACCAATGGACCAAAATCATCAGGACCAAATACCTCTCCTTAGGTGAAGGCTTTTATTTTTTAGCTGATCTAAGTCTTATTAATGGCTTTGCCTTCTAGAAAGTGCTATAGATGGGTAAGAACCTAATTAAAAATGGGCTCAAATGGCATGTTTGAAGAGGTAATAGGGTATTTTTTGGAGTTATTCATGGATCTCGATCCTATTAAAATCCACTATTCAAGACCCCAAATTGATAGCTTTCTTCAAAAATAACTATGGGCTCAAAGTAAGGGATTTTTGGGAAATTAGAAATGGGTGAAAGTGATAGAAAACTTTAGCCAAAACTGGATAGGATCAACATCCAACCCTTCTAATCTAAACTCTGAATGAATATATTCAACATATTCATATTAGTTGAGCATCTAAAGAAGATAAACTTGTCTGAAAACATAGTCCCAATGGGATTTACTCATTGAAATCAATATTCTTATCTTTATGGAATTTGGATGAGGATAATTTTAATTAGAAATATCTTTGGATAAAAAACCTCATCCCTAAAATCAATGTCTTCTATTGGTTGGCTACTCAAAATAAGATCTTAACAGTGGACAATCTAATCAAAAGAGGTGTAACCATCCCCAATAGATGATTTCTTTGAAAATAGGCAGTGGAAATAATGGAACATCTTTTCTTTTTTTACCCATTCAGGTTGACTATTTTTTAGTGATTCTTCAGTGAATCCAACATTTTGTGGTTTTTTATAGGATCTATTTTGGACTTAATAACCTAATGGAAACCCCCTTAGGAAAAAATGCCATTAACTCATTGGTGGAATCTGGCCCTACCACATATCTACTGAGGCATCTAGAAAGCTAGAAATGCTAACATATTTGAGGGTATTCAAACTCATCCTGAATCTAATTTCAAAAGGATCAAGGCCTTCATACAAGAAAATAGGTCATTATCTACACACACCTTTGATCAGCCTAGATCCCCACTTTCTTCCTTAACTTTGAAACATCTAAATTTGGTCATCCCAAGAAAATCCTAGGCTAAAGGGGTGGATAGATCTCTCATTAAATAGTCTCCCCCCATTTCTCAATGGGTCAAATTAAATTTTGATGGGTGGCAAAGGGGAATCTTGGCCCAACTAGGGTGGGTGGTTTAATTAGGGATTCTTCAATAAATATCAAAGTGGCTTATATAGGGCCTCTTGATATTCAAACTAACCATATGTAGAAGCTTTGATGGCCTTATAGGGAATTAAAGAGGTGGTTAAATTAGGTCCTAAATTTATTCATATAGAAAGGGACTCAATGAATATCATTAATTACCTTAAGGGCCTATCCCCATCTTCCTAGAACATTTTAGGAATCATCAACGATTCTAAATCCCTTCTCAATCAATTTAAAGGAGTTCTTATTAATCATGTTTATAGAGAAGGAAATAGGGGTGCCAATTGCATTGCAATAGGGGTCCATAAAAGTGATTAGATCACTTAGCATGATGGCAAATTTATAAATGACATCATCTAAATTATTGAGAAGGAAAAGGGGCTTGTTATTTAATGTCATGATGTTAAATTTTTTTACGTTTAGATTGCAGGTTATGTGAATGACTTTCCACACGTGTAAATCCATATTTTCCAAGGTGTCGCATAAGGGCCTATCATCATCCCCTTTCACCCATCTCATGACTAGTCATTGTTTTGCATGCTTCTATTTTTTAATACCACCTAGTGCTTCTTAGAACACTTGCAAAAATAACAACAAAGTTAAATTGAAGATGGGTGGTGATAGATATCTCTTCAAACTAATTTCATATTCTAAAATAAATAAAAATGATCATGTCTGGTAGAAAATGGTTAAAGGGGGACTATCCCCATTCATGGAAAGGTTGGTGGGGCATGACACATCATTCTCAAGGGCTTTTGCCCATGGTTAGAATGATCCTGAGGTGAGAATACATAGTCCAAAGATTCAAATAATAGAAGAGTTGATTGGGGAGACAATAGGAATGGAATGCCATGAAGTGAAGGCATTAAAAGACAAGAATTATAAGGAGTAACTCATGTAGATTTTCTCTAGGAAAGAGAAGGAGAAATAAAGGACAAAACCTTTTTCCAACAAAGGCTACATGCACACTAATTTTCCAAAGAAATGGTTGGAGTATGCCTCCAAATAATGTGGTACATCACTTTGGAAGGTAAACATGTCATTCTCTACTCGCATCACTTCATAATTTTGAACCATTTCAAGGGGCATCTCATTAGTATCCCCTTATTTCTATTGCAATCATTATAGGTTTCTATTTTAAATTTCAAGAACCCTGCCATAGATCTTATCCACTAGGGCCTTATATTTCTACTAATAAAAAAGGGGGAATTGGTCTAGTCTAAGAACATTTTTGAGGCTATTGATATCAATAGTGATAAGGAGGATTTGGAGGTAGAGGTAACTCAATCCTTAGCTTCTAAAGAGGAGAATCAAGGAAAGCAGTTGGGGGCTTCTAGCGCCTGGGTTTAGAATAATAAATTTGATCTTAAAATCCACTATTTCACCTCTAAAGGAAAATATGTACTAGGGGCTAATGGAAACAAGGGTGTTAAAGACTCACTTATAAAACTCCATACTAAAATCATAATCCAAAATCTCCTCTATAGAGAAATTTTGGAGGAATTCAAAGGTTAAGTAATTTCCTCAATTTTAACAAGTTTGTGATGCATGATGGCAGGTCCCCTGAGACCCACAACTCTGGTGAGGAATCTTTCTATAAGGACATTAGGGAGGAGGATACCTAGATTACTAAATATATCATAAAATAATCCCCTCGTGTAGATCTCAAAATGAAGAAGACAAAAAATGAGGAGCAATTCATCAAAAACCACACTAGAGGAAAACATCATAAGAAAGTTAATATAGTGACCAAGCAACTAATCACCTACTCTGAGGTAGAATAACTTTGGTTCTTTTCATTTGTTTGGGTTGGGTCCTTTTTGTGCCCTTGGCTAGTTTTTGGTTGATGTTTAGTGGAAGTTAGGCTAGTTGTTAGGGTGTTTACCCTTATCCCATTTGGTTTTTTTGTTATCTCACACTTTTTGTTCTACTCTTTTTTAAATAGGGTCCAAGTCCCTTCAACCTATTTTAACCAATCAAATAAAAAAAAGATTATGTGATTCTAGGGAAAGATATGTGCGATTGAAGATGAAGGTTGACTCTTATCTTATAGGAGCTCATCTTTGTATGTGTACACACACACACACACACACACACACACACACACACACACACACACACACACACACACACACACACACACACACACACACACACACACACACACACACACACACACACACACACACATTTACATGAATACAATTAACTTGAATTAATTGATTATAATATTATTTGTGTGTTGAGCTTGTTTAATTTCTATTAATTATATCAATATAAGATATTCTCTATTTGATAAGATGTTTTTTTATTTAATTCACTAAAGGGGATATTTTTAGATGTTTTTTCCCCTATTGATGATACTCTTTAATATTAAAATTATTTTGGGTTTTCATTAGTATTGAGTTTTCTTATAATTTACTTTGGCAATGGTTTAGGTCCAACTTACATTTTTTTCATTCTAGTTTTGTATGCATTAGTTGAATGACCTTAAAATGTAGAGCTATGTGGATCTAAGGTATTTCTATGTGCATTTACATTGTACTCAAAAGAAGGAAGCAACATCCTTTTATTCTGAATTAGAGAAACAATCCTTCTAGATCTGTAATACTTTTGGTAGCCTACACAAGCAATACATATTCTTTTGTCTTGTATATGGGTATGTTGCCAATATAGGTGATTCATAATTAACTATATGTTTTGGTAGGAATTCAAGTTGATACTTCCTTATTCCATTCTTAGAGAAATCCTTGCCATTATTACCATTAGATCTACACTTGTGCTCCATCATCAACATTTGGATATCAATATAAAGGGATCATTTTTATATTAACATCAGTCTTAACGGGTTTCATCATCATCAAGGTTACATTGATGGTAATAAAATTGGAACCTTATATGTCCAAGATTAACTAATATTTTCATGGATATTTTGACTTGAGTCTTGAGCCAACACTTCCTCATTAAGGATGTAGTCTCACAAGTTTTGGCAATCACATAATGTTAACCTCCAGCTGCATGTTATATGCATGTTTTCAAACTCAACCATTAAACAATTTCAAGTATACCAATAATTATGTCTATAGATGAAATTATATAAGTCATATAAATCATTATTATGATTTATTAATTCAATGATCAATTATCTAATAAATTTATCTTGGTTTATAATATATATTAGTCTATAATATTATTCTTGTTTTGGGGTCATGAGTTTGAGTTTATCAATCATCTTATAATAATAACTATTTAGCTATATTAGAAATCAAACATGAAAGTTATTAACTTGATCTAGTTTATATGTATCATGTCTATATCACTTTCAAATAAATTGAATGTAATGTTTTAAAAATAATTTTATGTTATTATTCATGTTGTGTCAATCAGGACTATAAAAAACACAAGTGTCAAAAATGTAAAAAAATAATAAAAAAATGAAAATTTGCCTTGAATATAATTGGATGCATTTTCAATGGTAGCCTACGTATATCTAGGGGGAAATTCTAAAAAGGAGCCTCATGATCAAATTTGATAAGTAGAAACACATAGTAGGATGTCAGTAATGGTGGTTGGAAGACTTTCAACATCCTCTCATCAGTCACTAGTGATGAGGTCACATTATAATTTGGTGGCATTTTATGTTAGTGTGTTTTGTATGGTAGTGAATAAGAATGGAATTAATATTCCTATTCAAATTTATAATAATTGAGTATAATTCACATATATTTTTCCTAGATGTAAGATAATGATGATAGGTGATAAAATTACTGAATCATCATGATATTATGGTTGTTGGTTAACCACTTGAAAACCATCCTTGAGGTCATTGGTCATCAGGAAAAAATCATCTAGATCATGAGTAAGTGTCAAGGTTACACGTTGAAAGTATGAGATTGATGTTTTAACCATGCTCACACTAAAGAGGGGGATGTTAAAAAAGCATGTTAATGCTCACATTATAGTTTGTATGGGTTAGCATATTTAGGAAAGTATAAAATATAATAATGTATGTGAGTGATTTGTGTGAAAAAATGACATAGATTATCTCTAAAGTGATATTAGGAGTGTGTTGAGATAATAATGGGCTTGTGAGTGATTCTAGGGAAAGATATGTGGGATTGAATATCAGGGTTGACTATTATCTTGTAGGAAATCATCTTTGTATATATCTCTACTTACATGAATATAATTAATCTGAATGAATTGAATATAATATTATTTGTGTTAATCTTATTCAATTTCTATCACAAATTAGAGCACACTCACCATATATGGAAATTTATCCCAACTTGATCACTCCTTCTCTTCCATCCACCATTCTTATTTTCTTATAATGTAACCAATGTGTATTTTTATATTACAAATAAATAAATAAAACCCTAATTGTTTTTGCATCTCTACTGGTATCTTACATTCCTTCATGAATGTTTTTTTCACGTGTTCATACCACCTTAACATTATCTTCTGATAATTTTCATTCATCTAATGTTTATAGGTGTGCTCAGCATATTTTTATCCAAGAGAATCACCCGCACCTAATCCATAAATTAGGTGTATATTCCATACTAAGTTTTACCAACATAAATCCTATACTCCTAACTTTGCAGGTATTTGATAAATGTCTATTCTAGACTAGTTTGTTTGCTAAAACAAATATGTAGTATGGTGAAATCAGAATGCACATAAAGGGTCCTAAAATAAACACCAAAGAATATAATGAATATAAGAATTGACATAGATAAACTTGACATGGGAAAAATACAATGGGTTATGAAAATTCACTCCCATTTCCATTTTGTAATCCTCAAATGTACAAGTTGTTAAAACTTAATGTATTTCATGGACAAAGCTACCAATTACTACACTACCAAAATTGTATCTATTTGATTTTAACTCTCACAACACTTTATAGAATATTCTAACACTATAAAAAACCATTAAAAACTATGAATTAATGATATAATATAAATAAAGGCTCAAACTTGAAAATATCAATGTGATTATAGATTTACAATCCTCATTAACTTCTTTGATGTCCTCTACCTTCCATAAAGTTTGTATTTATTCCCTCTTACTTTAAAATCTACCAAGAAGCTCAACCAATCTATTTTAAATAACATGAACAATATGAAACTATTCCCTTTCCCATGTTTTATATGGTGAAAATACCACCAGCCTTTGTAAACCAGTGCTTATGTAACCATTGGGATAGTTTCAAAACCATTGAGGTAGTTTCAAAACTTCCACCTATAAACACTAGTGGTTATGTAACGACCATTGGAGTGGTTACATAATGAACACCTACATATAGAGGTGATTCCTCTATCTATGAGAAAATCCTCCATTTAAAGAGATGAAAATTACTAACTTCATCACCTTGAATATGTTTGGATCATCCCCATATTGACTCTTTGATTATAACTTATATAAACTAATGTTTTAACATGAAATTATTTACAATAGTGTCTTACAATAATGAATTACATACATTAGGAATAATGGAAACATATAATAAGTATAACTAGTACATTATATCCAGGTTTTGAATCATATCTCCCTGATTTGAGGCTTTTAATTCCCTGAAAGCTTTAGGAACTATGCAAGTGAGGAAATATATTTCCCATGTCTTATCTAGAATACCATCTAGCCTTTATGGATAGCTGACACTTTAATGCAACCAACCAATACTCTTTCACTCCTCTTCATATTCTATTTTCCTTATTATATTACACAATAACATCATAAAATTCTAATTGGATATGAAGAGTGAGGTATTCACATTTAAGTTATCAACAACCCTTCACCTTCATTATCTAACATAGAAGGCTCAATGAGATGTAAGTTCTCAACATTGACAACTAAATAAATCTTCATAAAAGGAAGTAAATCAAGTCTAAATTAATTCTTACCCACTTGTTCCTAAATTCATTAATACCTAAGAGGATTAATATTCTTAGTATTACCTTGGAGTATCTCTCTACTTAATTAAAACCCTATCTTGTCTCTAATAAAATAAATTACAATCAATTATATGTTGATCATGCCTTTATTTATACATGGCTTATGACTCCTTATACCTCTCTTGAACTTGGAGGTGAATTTCCTAAATCTTCTCAACAAAATATAGATATTTATTGACTTCTTAATCATATTTTCCATTTATTTTGTATGGTTGGATTAAATCAACATCAAACTCACATGGAGGTAAGTAGCAAAAACAAGTTTCAAAAGGAGTTCTTCTAGTAGAATATTATACTGTACTTTTATAATAATGTTGAATATACACCAAATTTTCATCCCAAGACTTAGGATTATTCCTAATGTACCCTCTCAAAAGTTTACCAATGTTTTATTGAAAAATTATGTATAATCATTGGTTTGTGGGTGAAAAATAGTAGACCATTTCATCTTGAATCCATCTTCTCCCATAATGTGGCCTAAAATTTACCAAAAAGTCTCGAGTCCTAATCTAAAACAATAGAATTAGGAAAACCAAAATGAACCCACACATCAAAAAAGAAATCAAATGCATCACTAACTTTGAGGGTCTTCTTCCAAAGAATAAAAATACACATCTTACTAAAATGGTCCACAATCAGAAAAATATAGCCATGCCCCATGATTAACATTGGTAAAACACCTAAACAAATCCATGGAAATGCTTTCCAATGGCCTACAATGAATTTGTAATGGAATATACAATCCCAAATTATTGTTACTAGGATATATTATACTACTTAAAACACATCTTATTATGAAATTAATAACATCAAATTGCATATTAGGCTAGTAAACACACATCTAAAAATGTGCAACAATATTTATAACACCAAAATGTCCTTCAAATTTTGAATTATGTGCTTCCCTCATTAGTTATAATATTTCCTTAGGCACACAAAGCTTACCCAAAATTTAGAGAAACCCATATTGAATGTAATAATTATCCTTGGGCTCAAATATTGCACCTTGATTAATTAAATACTATAAATTATATTTTAACTCATTGGAATACTTCAAGGACTACCTATAAAAATCAAGATTTGGAAGTGAACTATCTAGTAGAAAATGAATTTCACGTTGAATAGGTCTCACTAATGGCAACCCCATGGCATCATGAAAAAATTTCTTTTAATTTCTAAACCAAATCTCCCATACAGGTTTGCTCTTTATTAGTAAACATGATACAATAAATTTTATGTACAACCCCTTATTTATCTTGAATATATCTCAAAATAAACAAGAAAAAGTTCCCACTTGCATTAATGAGTGTTTTATCTTGAAAGACACTTACCAAAAATATATTAGAATTACCTTTGTAATATGAAATGATGTAGCTCTTACCTTTATCTACCAAGAGATATTTATTGGATCTCCTCATGAAGATAATATCCTATATATATAAGGGATGCAAAAAAAATACACCACACTAATTAAAATTCACAACATCCACTATAAATTTGTTAATTAAATGTGCATTAATACCAAACTTAAATTTACATTTATTGGTCACCTTGGTAGCTATACATTTCTTCACCTAACCCAAAGAATATGGGTCTAGATGATTATAAAGTTCTATCTTCAATTTATCTAATAACTCCTTATCAAATTCACTTATGAAAAATTACAAAAAATAGAACCCCCTTTTGTTTTATTCATTTGAATTTTAATATGGAAAATTTTAGAAATTTCTTTATTAACAGAGGTACAAAACAAAGTTTCATCCACATTGAAGCTGAAACTAATGCCTTCACCTTTGAGAGATGGAATAACCTTATTATTATTTTTATCATTAAACATATGAAATTATTGATGTAGCTTCTAACCTTGATCCTTAAAATGACTATCAACATCACAATACCAACAATGACTTTTTTTTTCCTTCTTAAAAATAGAATTAGAATTAAGCTTACATTTTCCTTTAAATTTACCCTTCTACTTAAAATGTCCTTGTTGATTGGAAGTATTTTGAGAGGTAGATAAAGCCTTATTCTTATCCATATTTAATTAGTGATATTGAAAATAAGCCTCATTTATATTTTTTAGCTTGGCCAATAGGACATGTCTCTTCAAATGGATTTGTAGTCCACCAACATACTTCATCAAGATGTCATGGTTCAATTTATCCTTTTCCATTTGGTTAGCCTTGTTTCAAAACTCACTTGTGTACTCTTACACACTTTGGCCTTGATTTTTACTAAAATATTGAAAATACATGGACCTCTCTTCCTCATAACAAATAGGATAAAACCAATTCTTGATTATAATCTTAAAATTATCCCACTTAGTAATAAGAAGAATCTTATTATCAACCAAGGTTTGATCATAATCTTAAACAAAGTTAAATAATGATTTTTTAATTTTAACCTTAAAAAATAAATTTTTTAGATCTCATTAATATTATGTAAATTGAAATATACCTCTACTTGGGATAGACTCTATGTATTCACATCTCTATGATATGTATAAATCTCTATCTTTACCTATGCCTTGAATGGAGGTATAGTTTAGTTGGCACATTTTTCATATTACAAATTATCATGCTTATGAGTGTCATATTATGGTAATGATAGTAAAATACTTAGAAAGAAAGGTCAAGATAGGTTGAGGATGAATAAATAGATGTTGATGTAGATAAATGATAGATCTGAGGTGTTTATGAGGAAATGTAGGAGATATAAGGCTATTCAGGATTTAATATGATTGAAAATTGTCAAAAAAATAGCCAAATGTACATGAATAAGTCAAGTGTGATAAGGCATCACAAAGGTGAAAAAAATGTAACTCGTGTTTTATTCATTTTATGATTAATTCAATCTAAATAAGATAAAACTATTGAAATTTAGATTATGTTAAATAGGAATTAACCATAAAAATATAGATGTAAAAGAGAGATTGATATTGAATTTTTTAGAATTGATAAGATAAGGGATAACATATAAAATTAGATAATTTTATGATTTGTACCACTCAATAACTATGTCATAGTATCTAAAAATGTATGTTTACTCTAAAACTGTTTAGATCAATAAAAAATGCCTCAAAACCTATGGACATTATCACTGAAGATTAGATCCTTATAATGACCAATATTATTTGGATTCTTTTGGTACTATCATAGTTAACTATATATTTTGTTCCATATTTTTTCCCATCCATATATATGACTTATATGCATTTTATTTGTCTTGGTCATGTGTACTAATCCTTATTTTTCCTCTACTTTCTTTGAAACTGTAGTTTCACTTTTGACATAAGATTGACATATAAAAATGTTTTAGAAATATGGGTTAGACATCCCTAACTACCCTTTACTGAGTGAGTTAATGTTATAATAATTTGAAGCTATCTCAAACAATATATAGTTCTCCCACATAGGTATGTTTTTACACCATCATGATCATGCTAAACTGTAATTCAATTTTTGGCTTTCAACACTTGATAACATATAATTTTGAACTTGAATTTTTATTCAAAATTGGCTCTAAGGCTACTCATTTTATGGGTTAATGTCTCAAGAGAGTTCTAATGGATTTATCAATCTTACTAGGACTTGAGAAGATGAGTGCTAGATCGTGACCTAGTTAGTATGACCTTAGGATTGATTTTTACTTGTAGAGGACTATTTGATATTTTCCTTATCACTGATATATGAAACATGTATGTGTAGACATAATGGAAATGTTTCATTTGTGTTCTTGGATGCTATCAAAAAAGGCAGACACTTATAGTAAACACAAATTACTTAACTATTATTGGTACTATCCTAAGAAGGAAAATCAATTATCTAGGATATGATGATAATCTACTTAGGATTATAGAGAGTTTTTACACAAACCAGGGATATCCTGAATATGTGTGATGGTAAATTGGGTTGTTTAAGACATATATAGGTATATGAATAGTATAAAGTGTGTAAAGAGTTACATGTGTATGCACAATGACAAACATATCAAAGTATGCCATAATTGACATTTTCAAGTGTTTAATACCAAATTTAGGTGTCTAAAAATGCACCCCTTTTTGTCTAGTATTGAAAATGTTAGAGTAAAAGGATGATTTTTTTTTTGGTACCTATGATTAATCACACTGAATGTTGATATGTATGCCTAAAATTTTTCACTTGTTCCATGTAAACATGTATAGATAAATTCCCACTCATGATGGAAAATATGAAATAACATATATCATTTAAATATTTGAAATTGAAAAGTGAAGGAATGAATACAATTGAAGGTATGAAAACATATACCATTTGTTTAACACATTTGGATAAATCCATCTAGTGATTATGCCCCAAAGAGATGATACCACTAAAATCATGTATTTAGGAGTGTTGATACCTAAATCACCATTGGAGATTAATAAGTGCTCAAAGTTGAGAACTAAATAAACCTCAACTAACCCTTCTAAGTATCATCATAATCATTTTTGTGTAACCATAAAATAGGTTAATATGCAAAGGTGGAACCCAAAAATAGGTTTTTATGTAAATTAAAAATCTAAATCAACCTCTATAGGAAGATTCTAGATCCAAAGTGTTAGATAGTACCATTATTTCTCATCAATACTCAATATATATAGAAAAGTGTTTGCATGAAAAGAAATTCATGCCTAAAATCTCATCCATATGTACCTCAAAGAAATATGTAATGTTGTAATTTGTTTCTCATATTATTATAGTACATTTATTTAAATATTATCAATATAATAATTTTTATAAATATGCTCAATTTGACCTATGTAATTAGTTTCACCGTGTCATATAATATATCAATTTTACCTCAAAATCATGTAAAATGTCCCACATATGCCTTGAATATTATTGAATCTATTCAATATTCCCAATATAAATCACATAATTTGGTCTAAAGTGTGAATATATATTTGTCAAGATCTAAATATCTAAGATAAACATATTATATGACTCAATTTTAAGGTGAAGGATGAATCTTGAGTATCAAAAATGATATGATATGTCATCATATAAATATTTGATCATTCAAGTGTGTATAAAACATGTAATTAAATGCATACAAGTTTCAATTCAAGAATATATATAAATTATGCATGATATAAATCATAAAATCACACATAATCAAAGAATGCATGATAGAAAATATGGAACCATACTTATAAAACAATCATATATGTATCCATACATATATGCAAAAATAGTATAATGATCATGAATCACATAAGAACTAAAGACACATCACAACTATGATTTGACTCTAACCTAAACAAAAAACATGGTCGTGACATGGATTAGAGGATCCCCTAAAACCACTAACACATGAAAATAAAAAACACAATCAATGCAATCAAAATATAACACACATTAGTGACCACATTGTAATAATTAATAGCATTAATCACACATGGAGTAAATAATGTTATTATATATATTCAATCAAAGTCATAATCTAGTATTATAAAGTATAGTATCCTTAGGAAATAACACCCTATAGTATACACAAGATAAATTCATAATATATAAATAGTCTAAGTAAATAAATATTATAAATGTAATGGCATAGAATGATATAACCTAGAAGTGTACCAAGATACTGCCAATGTAGGCATGCCCCTAATGTGTAAAGGTACCCCCTAGGTGTAATGAATGTCATACATCTATATGTCCATGTATCATATATCAAATGCATATCCTACATCATATTTATGTATAACATGAAAAACATGTGAATATAAAATATATATGTAATTCACCATGTATATTATAAATGACACTAATTAATCATGTAAAATATAAAAACATATCATTTATAGGTTTGGTTTTAATTTTTTTGAATATATATATATATATATATATATATATATATATATATATATATATTCAAAAAAATTAAAACCAAACCTATAAATGATATGTTTTTATATTTTACATGATTAATTAGTGTCATTTATAATATACATGGTGAATTACATATATATTTTATATTCACATGTTTTTCATGTTATACATAAATATGATGTAGGATATGCATTTGATATATGATACATGGACATATATATATGTATGTATGTATTTTTAAATTAAATTATGTTCATAATAACCAATGATACCATCAATAAGATGCTCACATGTAGGTCCTAGATCGATTGATGCAAGTTTCACTCACCATGGGTGAGGAGTAACACATGTATCATTATTCGAAAAAGAGAAGTGATAAGGAAATGTAAAAAATATAGAATCAACATCATAGTCATCATGATGATGTATATTTTTTGTAGATATAATAGCCATAGTAAATTGTATAATTCACTGTAGGCTAGGAGAATGTGTTGGTGTTTGTAAAAAACATAGACAGGACTATAGAACTATCTTAGTACGTGATAGATTAGGTAACTATTAATGCATTGAAATGTTTGATTTGTTGCACTTACATTTCAAACACAAAAATGGGAACTCTAATAAGTGTGGGACTATTATTTATAAAGAACCTCTATATCCAACTGGTTCAATTTCATAAACTAGTGTTATTTTACCTAAAATATATGCATAAAGGAAAACTTCAAGGGCAAAAGGGAGAGGGAAATAAATATAACACAGTGTTTCACCATAATGGAAATGGGATGATTTCCTATCTATATAAGCATGGAGATACCACTATGAAAGAAGGGAAATGAATACAATCCTAAGGAAAATGAATGCAAGGGGAAAGATACAATGTGAGGTTATGACAAAAAGATAAAAACAAGGTATAGAAAAATAATCCACAATAAATTTTATTACTTACATAAATTATGCACAAAATGCATTACACTTCAGAATTGGGCTTGATATTTTATTAAAAAACAAAAATAGCATAGTCTCAAGTCTAGGGTTCATTTTAAGAGCCCATGTCAGAAACCCCCTTAGGTTTGTTTAGGTGAATTTGATTTGTAGCCTTGGTAAATCTGAGTTTATTTGGGGGAAAATAACCTATTTAAGTTTTCCATACAAATGCCTATCAGCATGCTCAATTTAAGATTGATGTCATTACCTGACAAAATGGTGTTGGGAAGAAGCATATTGTTGGGCAATAAAATACTACGACCTAGAACCATGCTATTTAGTAGCAACATGGTGCCACTTGACACCATACTATTAGGTGATATCATGATAGCACCTAGAACCATGCTACCTCTTGACACCATGCTATTGGGTAGCATCATGCTACCGATTAGTAACATGCTATTGGGTGACAACATGCTACTAGGTAACACCATGATTTTGGGTGGCACCATGATATCACCCAAATGTATTGTTTTAGGCCATAACATGTTTATTCTACTTGGAAACATGTTGTTACCACTCAATATTATGGTTCTATGAAACTACCTGACATCATGCTGTCACCCAGTGCTACGTTATTACCCAAGCCCAACAATGCCAATACATAATTGGTTTTTACTAGTCATGTGAACCAGTTGATTCTATTACCCTAGTAGTTATAACCTATAAATACCACCCATGGCCATCATTTTCACACTTTATTCTCATGTTTTTCTTGTCCTGCTCTTTATTCTTTAGATTTTGAAAAATAAATCTTAGCCAAAATTCCACAAAATCCACAATAACATTTTCAAGAATTTATTATGTCTAGACTTCCTCAGGTTGGTGCAAAAACTTGAAACATATATGGAATGGATAGATACATGCAAACTATAAGGCTTGGTGAACATGCCTTAGTAAGACACCATAACCAACAATAACCTACTTCAATCTCTGATTTCTTATTAACTGAGATCCAATTCCATGTGTGATTTAACATGAAATTGATATCCTTTGTCACCTTTCCCTCATATATCCATATTTTAATAGGACTTCCACATTGCAACACAAACCCTGTTAATAACAAAATTTTGTTATCTGATGAAGACAAAAAGTATTTAGAGTCTATCTACAACTTTCCCATCGACCCAACTGGTAAGTGATAAATTTATTATTGATATTTAGATTTTTTAATGATTCCTGAAACATTATTGTTACTTATTTTGATGTCTGTTGGGTGAATATTTTGTTGTCAACTAACTGAGGACAAAATGGGTATATCAACCATAGCACAAGGAGATTTACACCATGAAAAGTGTGGGTTTACCAAATCTGCATGATGTTAATCTCTCCTCTCATCAGGGGGAGGTTCCCTATAAATATTTATGCACTATACGTATATATAATTAAGCATAAAATAATACTCGGGGTGGTATAATAGCATCCACCTCTCTTTTTTTAGAGGTGATGTATAAGGAACAAGAGAGAAATCATGGTCGTTGGCCAACAATGTTCCTCTTCTTTCAAGAATGGTATCCAGCGTAGAGTAGAAAATCACCTGAAGTAAGTAATAAAGGTCACAAGAAAACCCACGTAAGCACAAAGTCTTCCGTTGTCTCCTTCACTGATTCAAAACAAGCATAACAATAGAGTGAAATGAAGCATAAAGTCTCCCTCTGAAACTACAAAAGATAAAAGAATCATAAAGATAAAAGTAGCTCAAAGTCTCTCTTTTATCTTTTAGAAGTGCCCTTAGATAATATCAACACACTCACTTTGCTTATCAAATCAAACAAACAAGAGATTATCAGGAAAGAGGACATAAGAACTATTTCCTAAATAACACAGATAACTTCAACACAAAGTCTGAAATAAACCTGCTTCTCATTCATTTAACAAAATATGATTTACAAATTGAGCACAAAGTCTCAAGAAGTGTCTCAATTTCAGCAGAGTTTTTGCTTTCAATTCTCAGAGATATATTTACAAAAGAGGTCTCCACTATATATAGGGAGAAACTCTCAAAAACTTAGAAAATATTAAAATACAAAAATAACTTAGTCAAAGATGACTCATCTTTGAATTTGAGATATTTTTCCAGATTTTTACATGTAATTACATATTACAAAACTGCATGCACTTTTCTCATGACAAAAGTGCATAAGGAAAGAAGAGAGAAGGGGAAAAGTTTCAGCTCTTGCTACCAGACTTCTTCAGATGAGCATCATACATAGCAATGGATGCCTAAATTCCTATATTGTCTGGCACAACTATATTCCTGAAGATGACCATGGCTCTAATTAAAGCATCCTTCAATGCTGTGATTGCCTTAGCATGACTAGTTAACCTAGATCTTAGATTGTCCAGAGTCAACTGAGTATCCAAAATATTGTCCACAGAAGTCATTGAGAAGGCTTTCTCTTCAAAATATATTTGAATCATCCCCTTGAAACCTTGGATCATGTCTTCGGCTGGGAGAAATTGGTTATCCTTCGAAGTGAGGTCACAAGGCAGTTCTTCTAGTCTATTCAGCAGGCATGTGTCACTCTTCTCACTAGTATCTTGGAAGATTTGAGATCTTCAGTCAATTCCTTGAGTACCTATATCCTATATATTAGTGACTCCTTGATCTCAACATAGGAATCTTTGCTGGAAATGATACTGATAGATATCAAGGTGCTTTTCTTTAGATCTTTCATCTCCCTCCACTTGCTAAGATATTTTTCTGTACTGTCAATGTCCTGAGAGATAAGAGAGACAAGGTCATCTAAATCTGCCCTTACCTTCTTCATCTTGTCTATCTTTTCTACAACCTCTGAAAGTAAGGAAACTCCCTGAGTCTGCATCTTTTCAACGTAATCCTCCAGCACTTTCCATTTCAAGTAGGTTTTCTTTGCCTTTTGAATGATAGGGTCATCTATAGAGAAGGCCTCTAGAGTCACCGCTTCAAGGGGAAGAGTGAATTTCTTTATTACTACCGTCAACTGCTCCATCTTGGCCTTATAGTAGTATTTCATCTCCTTTTCTCTGTCAAATTTTTGGACCATGATGTCCATTGCAGACTGTAGATCACTTTTTGCACCTTCGTGAGTAACTTTGCCAAGTTCAACATGAGAGATGGAATAGCTGCTCATTTCAAAATCCTCAAGGGTTGCGTCCTGCGGAGGCTTAGCTATTTCCAAAAATTTATGCCCCTTTTCCTCAACCAATTTTGAGAGGATCCTTGGCCTCTTAGGAGCCTTTGCTTTCACCGGCACTATTTTTCCAAAATTGAAGTCATCTGTAGAGATGGCTATCTTCTTTCTTTTAGGTGTGAATGCTGACATCCAAGGCGGGAGAGAAGTACTTACTATGGCAATAGTTCCTACAGCTGGTGTTACCATGGTAACATCTACACTACTAGTAGTAACAGTGGTTGTATTAGGAGTAACAGGAAAAATTGTATCGACTGTTGATTGATCAAGTGCAAAACTTTCTCCTAGATTGAAGGAAGGAGATGCCAAACTAGGAATAGATCCAAAGGAGTGAAGAGTATCTCCAAAAGCACCCTAAGGATCACCAAATATAACTCTTGAAGGAGAGGTGGCTCCAAAAGAAAGAACACTGATAGGAGAAAGAGGTGAAGGAGATACCACAGGAGACTAAGGTGGAGAAGGAGAGATGCTTTTAAGTGGTTGTACCCCTTCCTAGGAAGGTAGAGGTTCAGCCCTTTGCTATTCTGAAAGCTTGTTGTCTATCTCCATTTGTTGGGCTGCCTATTCTTGAGGTCTTTGTTTTGTAACTCCCTTAGCCATTAATTCTAGCTCTTCAGTAACCTTTGATTTTTTAGAAACAAAGATGATTCTAGGCTTGTGAGGCCTAGATGGGGAAGGAACATCACCTTTGTTCTTGGTCCTATTTTCTGCCTTCTTCCTCATCTCTGCTTGAAACTCATCCTTTGATCCCATAATAAATTCTTTTAGTACAATCCCTTTGGCTGCTAACCAATCATTGGTGTTAGCCAATATTGGCTCAAATCTCTTCCTCAGAGAAGTTAGCTCTTTTTGAGACCACTGAATTGGAGGAAGAGGGGAGTCAGCAATCTTTTCAGCTAGGTACCTACTATTGATAATGCTCTTATCATCGACCAGATTGGGGGGAATCTCTACAAGCCCCAAATACTCAATTTGTTCTAGGGTCAGCCTGCTATAGTCCATCCTCCTAATTTCTTCAGCTGTCCTTAGGTCTACCCAGATGTCTTCAATCATAGGCTCATAGAATTGAGTCTTTCATCTGATCATGTCCTTGACTCCCCTATAGTCAAATTTGTCCCTTCTCTTGAATTGTTTCATAGTGACCAACTGCATCTCTATTTCCATGACTTTGGCTTTGGCTACTGTCAAGATAGAGTATCTGCCAATTTCAACTAGAAACCTGAAACCTGGCTTTTTCAGCTCCATCTGCCTAGTATGTATGACAACCATTTGTCGACAAAGCTCCATCAAAACTAACTTATCAAAAGGAAACCTAGGGAGCATATAGGGATAGCCTTGGAAAAATCCAACTCGAAGATAACAGAAGGTGGGAAATTGAAGGAACATATAGCCATAGTCGTTGACAACCATCCAAGCCTCATCCGATACTCTCTTCTGTTCGAGCTGAGGGTCAAAGAGGCATAAAAATATGGCAAAGAAAGCATCATTTACCCTTTTAAAATGGTGGATTGATCCTTGAAGCATCAAATGGGGGTAATATGAGTAGACTGGGGTGGTCTTTTTGTCCCCTTTAGTTGTCAAACCTAGAAAGGTTCGCATCAAGGTAGCTATGTACACAAGATATGAAGTCATATAGAACTTTGAAGAAGTTTTTACCTTGGTTAGCTACTCGTGAAGGGCATTACTGATTTGCTCACCCCAAAAGATGACTTGCTTACCCTAGAGGATGATCTTGATAAACGGGTACATCCACTTGTGAAACTATGAGGAAGACGGGAGGCCTCGCACTTTGCTGAGAAGGGTGATTAAGTCACCAACTTCTTCAATGAAATTGCTCCTTGAGAAGTTCCACAGCCATCTGGATAGATTAGTTTTGGGGGCCTTCAACCACTTATTATTCATCACTTTCTTTGCCCTCTTAGGGTCCTTGTCATACTCCTTCTGTGCTTCTATGAAGTCAATCTTCAGCACTTCGGTAGCAGGAGGGCACATGAAGACTTTGTCAATAAATTCAAGATCCAATTGAATTATTACATTGCCGCTGGCATCTGAGACTAATCTTATTTCTTTGTTGTAGAACTGGGTGCACTAGAGGACGAACTCTATATGATGTGCTACCACCAGGAAAGCGGCAACTAGATGAATGTTGCTTTCAATGATTCTCTTCATTTCAAAACTCAGATTTGTTGCCTTGGTTTAGATCATGAACTCGGCCATATCCACGTGGCCAATTTTTGTGTCTCTGATGTCATCAACATTGGAGGTAACCGAAGTGATCAAAAAGATGCCCTGGTACTTGTACTTCATGGTCTTTGCCTTTTTTGGAGAATTTTTAGACATCGGAACTTGCCTTAGTTGAGCAGGGGCTGATAAGCAAGAGCCTTCAAAAAGTACTGCAATCATGATCATGCAACTAAGGAATAGTGAGCAAATTAGGGAATTCACACGTTGGGTGATCATGATTTAAGGAAGAGCACTTAGTAGGGCCAGGTCAAAAACTGGGGGAAAAAGTGGAGGAAAGGAAAAAGATAGAAAAGGGGAAAAAGTTTCTGGAGTTAGGAAGAAAAAAAGGAGGAAGAATGCATGGGCGGTAAAATTCACCACCCCTGCATGAAGAATAGTTAGAAAAGAGGTACGGGTGGTGAAAATCGTTGCCCATGCATGTTTGACTGAGACAGGTGTAAGGGCAGCAAAATTTGTTGCCCTTGCACCTTTGGCCTGCATCAGCAACAAAATTTGCCATTGATGCAAGTTTTTGGAAGAAAAGGAGCACAGGCGGTGATTTTTGCTGCCCGCGCAGGTAAGGCCTACGTGGGTGGCAATTTTTGCCACCCACACAGGTAAGGGAGCATCAAGGGCAACCAAAAGGCATGGGCAGTAAAATTTACCACCCACACTGGTTTCCACAAAATCCATGGGCAAAGGGGAAGGGCGGTGAGAATTGCCGCCCCAGCATGAAAATGAAGCTGGGAAGGCCAACAGAGAGGGAGAGAAAAATAAAAATAAAAATAAAAACCCTCAACAACAACAAAGACTGAAAACAAAGCTAAGAAGAGGGAAAGAAAGGAAATAAATGCTAAAAATAAGACTAACCTAGAAAAATACATGCATTACGAGATTAAATTTGTCAAAATGCACTTTTACCCATTTGCCAAATCATCCAGATGTAAAGGATAGGAGGAGAGGAGGAAGAATGAAGAAAAATAAGGTTGAAATCAGATTATATGGGGCAAAAATTGACCCCAACAACCCACTGCATGTGGCAATAAATCTCGCACATAGAAAACAAGGTGATGTAGGGGTGGCAAATTTCACCATCCTTGAAGGTTCGGATGCAAGGGTGGTAAAAATTACCGCCCTTGCAGGTTTAGATGTAGGGGTGGAAAAAATTACCACCCTTACATCCCAAAGGTAAAATGCACTGGTGGCAAATTTTGCTGCACGTGCACGAAAATGGAAGAAAAGAAACACTAACTTTGAAAGAGGTAGGTTTTGGTCTCTTGGTCGCATTGAGACCATAACAACCTTCACGTTTTGGGGAAGATGTGATAAAAAGATATTATGAGTTTCGAAAGGTGTAGTTGGACCGAGATGAGAATGAGAAAAACCTGTCTCAAAAACAAACTTAGAGAGATGAAAGATGAAACAGACAAGTTTTGTAGGGGGTTGTTCCCAAAAATGAGCTAAGCTGATTTTGGAAACAATAGCTGGCTCTTGTTGGGGAAATTTCGTTAATTAAATTGATCAATGTGAGTAGAAACCAGTCTCTAAGTGCCTTCATCCAAGCCATTGGGCTACGGAGTCAAGCCAAAAATGAAAGAAAAATAGACAAAACATAAAAAATTGTACATATATACAAATGGCTCCATCTAAGCTTCAAGGATTGAATAGCTTCAGATATTGCCCACTGTGGGGTAGTGCAAATGGCGTTCCATCTTGGTATTCCAGCAAGAAGCTAGCCTCACCACAGAGATGTCTAATGGTGAATGGGTCTCTCCAGAAAGAGTCAAATTTGCCGTGCATCCCTTTTGGTTCTCGCCTCTTGTCCCACAACAAGACTTGATCTCTGACTTGGAATTCACAAACCTTAGCTTTTTTATCAAAAAGTTCATCCATTTTTGATGCGCATTAATCCAATCCACTACCATAGTTCACCACTCATTCAGTTCGGTTAGACACATGATTCTTTTATCGATCAAACTTTCAAAGGTTGAGTCTTCGATTGCTTTGGTTAACCTAAGCACTGGTAGTTCAAGGGTGATGGGGATCTCCGCATTCAAGCCATATAGAAGGTAGAAAGGTGACATACCTATAGCCTTTTTGGGTGTTATCCTATCTACCCATAATGCATCATACAATGCTTTGTGCCATGTTCTCTGGTTGTCATCTACCAACTTCCTGATAATAGTGACCAGGTTCTTATTACTCGATTAATAAGAACCTGATGAAAAATAGGCTGCATTATCTGTTACAACCTTGAGTGGGACCCCAAACTGGGAGATGATATTTTCCTTGAGAAAGCTGCACACCACTTAAGATGTAGCATGCTTGGTTGGGATGGCCTCCACCCATTTGGTAACGTAATCCATTGTTGTGAGGACATAATCATGTCTGGCACTTGAAGATGGGTTGACTATGCTAATGAAGTCAATACCCCACTGCTGAAAAGGCTCCTTGATTACTACTGGCTTGAGAGGCAATGCAACCAGTTTAGGTTTCCCAACAAATTGTTGACACAATTCACACCTGCACACCCATTTTTAGGCATCCTAGAATAGCATGGGCCAATAATACCTTGCTCGTAGAATCTTGTGCACTGTCATCGATGCAAAAAAAATCCCTCCACAGGCCAAATTATGGAAAGACTCTAAGAGTTTTTCTTGTTGCGCCTTATAAACACAATGCAGAAATGCCTCATCTAGGTTCCTTTTGTACAGACTAATGTCCCATAGAACATAACCAGCAGCCTTTAACTTAACATTCCATTTTTCTTTATAGGAAAGATGAGCGGGACACTCACCATATGTCAGAAAATGAGTGATGTCAGAATACCACTCATCAGTAGTGGTAATAAAGAGGACCGTAGGCATGCCTTCGATCTCTATTTCTTCACTTTCTACTTCATCTAGAATGTTGTTGGCGATCAACTGGCAAAGACCTTTTCCCCACATGAGTTTGGTAGGTTTGATGTGTAGATCAAACTCCTGAATCTTGGCGATCCAATTGCCCCTCTTCGTACTAAACTCCTACTGAGTCAAAATGGACTTCACTATTATATCAGGTACGAGAACTTTGATGTGCGAGTTTAGGATATAAAACCTGAAATGCTTGACCACTTTAACCACTGCGTATGCATGCTTCTCTATGTTGGAATATTTTAGCTCATGAACCTTGAGTGGACAACTCATGTAGGAGATAGGAGATTCTACACCTTCTTGGTTCAATTGAATTAAAATGGCTGAGAGTGTATGTTCAGAAGCATAACTGTATATTTCAAAACTTTTAGTGTAATCTAGGCAAATCAAGACTGGTGCGTGAATGATTGCTTCTTTGATGTCCTTGAATGCTGATTTGCCCTTAGCAGTCCACCTAAAGCTAGCATTGCCTTTCATCATATTGAGGATGTGGTGGGTTTTCTCAACAAACTCAGGAATGAATCTCTGGAGAAAATTCACCTTTTCAAAGAATGAGTGAACTACGGTTTTGCTGGTAGGCAAAGTAAGTTCCTAAATGGACTTGACTCTTTCTAAGTTAATTTTAATACCTTCTCAAGACATAATTTGTCTGAGAAGTTTCCCTTCAATTACCCCAAAGATAGATTTCTTTGGGTTTAAAGAAATACTATTATGACGACAACGTTCTAATATTCTTTGCAAATGGTAGACATGGTCAGAGTGATGCTTTGAAAACACTGTCAGATCATCCAAGTACACTATAATGAATTTTCCCATTTCATCTTTGAAGGTGAGATCCATCGCTCTTTGAAATGTGGCACTTGCATTTATCAGACCAAAAGGCATTCTTTGATAAGCGAAGGTGCCCCAAGGTGTGGTGAAAGCCGTTTTATAATGATTTACTTTTTCAACTTTGACCTAATTGTACCTCGAGAAATCATCCAGCATTGATAACATTTCTGACCCTGTTACCATCTGCAGAACTTGATCCATGATAGGGAGAGGGTAGTTATCTTTTAAAGATAACTGATTCAAGTTCTTAAAATCCACACAGATTTGAATTTCACCATTCTTTTTTTTAATAGGCACTATGTTGGCAATCCATGTGGAGTGATGGATTGGGAAAATTATTTGGGCATCAAGCATTTTTTGTATCTCAGCTAAAATAGTACCTGAGATTTTTGGATTATATTGCCTGGACTTTTGCCTGCAAGGTACGGAGTTTGTCTTCAGAAGAATGTCATGGTGAATGTCATTCGGCCTGAGTGATTTCAGGTCATCATAAGAATAAGCCAATACGTCTATATATTGGTGAAGTAGACTAGTAAGCTTAAATCTGTCCTCGAGAGTGCAACATTTCCCAATGTTTACCATCTTAGGATCTCCCATGGTTTCCAGGTTTACCTGATCAAAATCTTGAGAGGAGTTTGAATCTGTTCACTGTTGTTTAATAAACCTGTCATGGTTATCAAACAATTTCTCCAGGGAAACTAGGCCTTTGGGGATCTTATTCCCCTTAAGCTGCAAGAAATGCTCACCTGTGTTCATGTTTGATTTATAAGTTGCTTCACATTCTCGGAGCTCACTACCTTCAAAATGTAATTGTTTGAAATTGTCCTTTTGCTCCAAGAAGGTAATGATTTGATCATCGTTGTTAAATACTTGCCAATGGCTGGCATTATCAGGTACACTTAGCTGAAAGACCAGTTCAATAGTGTACTTATCTCCCTTAAAATCTAGGTGGGGAACCAAGAGGGTAGCAGAGATAGCCAATGCATCTGCCCGGTCATTGAATTCCCTTGGAATGACGGAGATGTTGAAAATGTCAAAATTTTCAATCTGATCCCAGACCAGATTACGATAGTGGTGCAACCTTTCATTCTTGGTCTGATAGAGGTTTCTTCCCTGGAAGACTACCAACTTGACATCCCCTTTAACATGGAGCAATTTAATTCCCTTTTCGCTATCAACCTGTAATCTGAGCAATAAGGATTCGTACTTAGCCATGTCGTTGGTGTTGTTAAATTGCAATTTGTAAGATAAAAGAACAATATCTCCCTGAAGAGACACCAACACAACCCTAGCTCCCAAATTGGTAGAAGAGCAGCTGCCATCAAATTCTAAGGTCCATACCTCGTTAGACACTACTTTTTCTTTGAAAACTTCTTCATTTGGGGGAAAAGGTTCTTCCATATGTTCATTTTGCTTTGTCGATCCTCCCATTATGTCAGCTGAACATAGTTTCAAGTTATCACCTATAGGAGTTTCATTAGATGCCTCATAGATCTCATCCGTAGATAAGAAGTAATTGCCCATGCCTGAAGACTCAAATAAAATTTGAGCTTCCGGTGCTGACAATCGGGTGACTACATACCTTGCCTTTTTTTCAAGAAGCAACTTCTTCATAACACCTTGAATTGGGATCCTTGCTTCCGACAAGTCCATACTTAGCTTGCCTCCAACATCTTTGTAGAAATTCTGACCAAACAGTATGTCATAAGAGGCTGGAACATCGACCACTAAAATTGTCATTTTTATCCACTTTTCTGGAAAAGCTGCGAAAATAAATTGGGAATCTTTTATCTGACCAAGGAGGGGAACTTGCTTATTTTCCATAGAAAAACACCTCCCAAAATTTTTGGTCAAAGTTAGTCCAAGGGAATCTGCTACCTTGGCAGGCATGACATTATCTGAGGCTCCAGAGTCTATTATGCAATTACTCAGTTTGTAACCATTTATTAGTAGGGAAACATAAAAAGGTTCTAGTTTTCCAGGAGCAATAGGAGGAGTCACAACAAGATTATTTTGGGTAGATTTATCTTTGGGGGGATCATGAATGGCCTTTAAAGAATTTTTTCTTACGGTGATGGCTTTATTTTTCACATATTCTGCCAACCTATCAAATTGTTCTAGGTTAGCTCTCAAATATTCAATCTCTGTCATTTGGATTTTAGTCTTTCTAGCGTGATCAATTATATCAAATAATTGAAAACAATTTGAAACAGAGGAAGAGAGTCCATCATCTAGAATTTTAGTAGGTGTGGCACTAGTCTGAGTAACAGAAGTGAAAGGCATGGGGTGGTTGGAGGTATTTACTTTTTTGTGAATTACCTAATCTTTTGATTGAGGAATCAATGGAGTCCCTCATTTAGCGATGGAAACCACTGGCTAGGGTTCTTCTTCTACCTTTCCTTTATCAGTCTATGGAGTTGACTAGTTTTGAGATCTAGTGAAAATAGCATAGGATCCATCCAACCCTTCTCCTTTACTTCTAGCTTCATCCTGGTAATCCAAGAAACCAATATTGGAGTCATTAGCTAATTCTTCTTCCTATTCATCGAAGAAATTAGCATCATCTTGTTGGTTCAACTGAGGTTGGAGTGAATAGTCATGTTCAGCCTCTAGGTAACTGACTGCTGAATTGGCAGGTGCTGCTTCGATGGCCAATTTCCCTGGAGGGGGAGGCAGGAAATTCGATTGCCCTTGGTTCTAGGCAGCATTACCTTGATATTGTTGATTTTGGAACATTCTCCTAGGCATGTCTCGATAGGTGGGAGTAGACGTACCTTGGGTTATTTGCCACTTTAAAGCTATCAGTTCATTTGTCAATTTTTGCACCATAAGATTTGTAGTGCTTGTAGAAGAGCTTTCAGTAGATGAAGAGAATCTATTTTTTCTAGGGTCTTTTCTAATCTTACCTGCTAGAATAAGATCATCTTCAATCTCAGTAGCCAAATTTTGAGCCAATGCTAGATCCATAGGGCCAACTCACCTCAATAGAAAACTTACTTTGGGAAGCTGCGAGTTGATAAAAAACATTTAAGATTCTCTGGCGTGGGCTGAGCGACAGTTGGGATCCGGTTTCTTAACTTGTTGAATTTGGCTATGAAATCCCTCATGGGTTCCTGGGATTATTTTTTCATTTGTGTCAGCTGAGCTAACAAGGCATGTGCATCTTCAACAAGTTTAAATCTAGCTTTAAATTTGGCTTTGAGAGTGTCCCAGTCAGTCACTGACCCAGCCTGTAGGTGGTAGAACCAATCTATGGCAGCACCTTGCAGGGTTTCCATAAAAAGTCTCACTGCTACATCTTTAAAATCCACACTAATTAAGCCACATGATATGGAGAAAGAAGTGATATGCTCGTCAGGATGCACCTTCCCGTCACCAAAAAACTTAAGAATTTTTTTCTAGAACTATGAGGTAGTTCATGCAAGGGTGGAGTCAAATTAAGAGGACCAAAGGAATTGCCCCACGGACCTTGAGCCATTAGATAAGAGGATTAAATGGTGGGATAATGAATCTTAGTGGGGTATTTATAGGTAGGGCATGATTAATAGTAGGAAAAGAAGCTCTACCTTGTGTTGGTGACCTGATAAGGTCAGGAGGAAAACTCCTAGACCGTTGGCTGTGCCAACTCAAACACAGGGTCAAAAACACCATTGGCTCTCTGGCTTCTTGTGTATCGTGGAGTTGCCAAATTTTAAATGAAAAAGGGATCGAAACTGCTTCAAGTTGAAGCTTGAGGCTTTAACATGCATGTTTGTATTCCCCAATGGAGTCACCAAAAACTGTTGGGTGAATGTTTTGTCATCAACTAACTAAGGACAAAATGGGTATATCAACCACAACACAAGGAGATTTACACCATGAAAAGTGTGAGTTTACTAGATCTGGACGAGGTAAATCTCTCCTCTCATCAAGGGGAGGTTCCCTATAAATATTTATGCGCTATATGTATAAATAATTAAGCAAAAAATAATACTCGGGGTGGTATAACAACATCCACCTCTCTTTTTTTAGAGGTGATGTACAAGGAACAAGAGAGAGAATTTTGGTCATTAGCCAACAATGTTCCTCTTCTTTCAGGAATGGTATCCAGCATAGAGTAGAAAATCCCCTGAAGTAAGTAACAAAGATCACAAGAAAACCCATGTAAGCACAAAGTCTTCTGTTGTCTCCTTCACTGATTCGAAATAAGCGTAACAGTAGAGTGAAATGAAGCACAAAGTCTCTATCTGAAACTACAAAATATAAAAGAATCACAAAGATAAAAGTAGCTCAAAGTCTCTCTTTTATCTTTTAGAAGCACCCTCAGATAATATCAACACACTCACTTCACTGATTAAAATAAACAAATAAGAGATTATTAGGAAAGAGGACATAAGAACTATTTTCTAAATAACACAGATAACTTCAACACAAAGTCTAAAATAAACCTGCTTCTCATTCATTTAACAAAATATGATTTACAAATTGAGCACAAAGTCTCAAGAAGTGTCTCAATTTCAGCAGAGTTTTTGCTTTCAATTCTTAGAGATATATTTACAAAAGAGGTCTCCACTATATATAGGGAGAAACTCTCAAAAACTTAGAAAATATTAAAATACAAAAATATCTTAGTCAAAGATGACTCATCTTTGACTTTGAGATATTTTTCTAGATTTTTACATGTAATTACATATTACAAAATTGCATGCACTTTTCTCAAGACAAAAGTGCATAAGGAAAGAAGAGAGAAGGGGAAAAGTTTCAGCTCTTGTTGCCAGACTTCTTCAAATGAGCATCGTACATAGCAATGGATGCCTAAATTCCTATACTGTCTGGCACAACTGTGTTCTTAAAGATGACCCTGGCTCTAATTAAAGCATCCTTCAATGCTGTGATTGCCTTAGCATGACTAGTTAACTTGGATCTTAGATTGTCCAGAGTCAACTAAGTATCCAAAATATTGTCCACAAAAGTCATTGAGAAGGCTTTCTCTTCAAAATCTCTTTGAATCATCCCCTTGAAACCTTGGATCATTTCTTCAGCTAAGAGAAACTAGTTATCCCTGGAAGTGAGGTCACAAAGTAGTTCTTCTAGTCTATTCAATAGGCCTGTGTCGCTCTTCTCATTAGCATCGTTGGAAGATTTGAGATCTTCAGTCAATTCCTTGAGTACCTATATCCTATATATCAATGACTCCTTGATCTCAACATAGGAATCTTTACTAGAAATGATGACGATAGATATCAAGGTACTTTTCTTAAAATCTTTCATCTCCCTCCACTTGCTAAGATATTTTTCTGTACTGTCAATGTCCTAAGAGATAAGAGAGACAAGGTCATCTAAATCTGCCCTTACCTTCTTCATCTTGTCTATCTTTTCTGCAACCTCCATAAGTAAGGAAACTCCCTGAGTATGCATCTTTTCAATGTAATCCTCTAGCACTTTTCCTTTCAAGTAAGTTTTCTCTGCCTTTTGAATGACAGGGTCGTTTATAGAGAAGGCCTCTAGAGTCGCCGCTTCAAGGGGAAGAGTGAATTTCTTTATTACTGCCATCAACTGCTCCATCTTGGCCTTATAGTAGTCTTTCATCTCCTTTTCTCTGTCAAATTTTTGGACCATGATGTCCATTGCAGACTGTAGATCACTTTTCGCACCTTCGTAACTTTGCCAAGTTCAACATGAGAGATGGAATAGCTGCTCATTTCAAAACCCTCAAGGGTTGCATCCTACAGAGGCTTAGCTATTTCTAGAAATTTATGCCCCTTTTCCTCAACCAATTTTGAGAGGATCCTTAGCCTCTTAGGGGCCTTAGCTTTCACTGACACTATTTTTCCAAAATCAAAGTCATCTGCAGAGATGGCTATCTTCTTTCTTTTAGGTGTGAATGCTAACATCCAAGGTAGGAGAGAAGTACTTACTGTGGCAATAGTTCCTGTAGCTGGTGTTACCATGGTAACATCTACATTGCTAGTAGTAACAGTGGTTGTAGTAGGAGTAATAGGAAAAATTGTACCGGCCGTTGATTGATCAAGTGTAAAAATTTCTCCCAGATTGAAGGAAGGAGATGCCAAACTAGGAATAGATCTAGAGGAGTGAAGAGTATCTCCAGAAGCACCTTGAGGATTGCCAAATATAACTCTAGAAGGAGAGGTGGCTCTAGAAGAAGGAAAATTGATAGGAGATAGAGGTGAAGGAGATGCCATAGGATACTAAGGTGGAGAAGGAGAGACGCTTTTAAGTGGTTGTACCCCTTCCTAAGAAGGTAGAAGTTTATCCCTTTGCTATTCTGAAAGCCTATTGTCTGTCTCCATTTGTTGGGATGCCTATTATTGAGGTCTTTGTTTTGTAACTCCCTTAGCCATTGATTCTGGCTCTTTAGTAACCTTTAATTTTTTAGAAACAAAGATGATTCTAGGCTTGTGAAGCCTAGATGGGGAAGGAACATCACCTTTATTCTTGGTTCTATTTTCTGCCTTCTTCTTCATCTCTGCTTGGAACTCAGCCTTTGATCCCATAATAAATTCTTTTAGTATGATCCCTTTGGCTGCTAATCAATCATTGGTGTTAGCCAATATTGGCTCAAATCTCTTCCTTAGAGAAGTTAGATCTTTCTGAGACCACTGAATTGGAGGAAGAGGGGAGTTAGCAATCTTTTTAGCTAGGTACCTGCTATTGATAATGCTCTTATCATTGACTAGATTAGGGGGAATCTCAACAAGCCCCAAATACTCAATTTTTTCTAGGGTTAGCCTGCTATAGTCCATCTTCTTGATTTCTTCAACTGTCCTTAGGTCTACCCAGATGTCTTCAATCATAGGCTCATAGAATTGAGTCTTTCATCTAATCATGTCCTTGACTCCCCTATAGTCAAATTTGTCCCTTCTCTTGAATTGTTTCATAGTGACTAGCTACATTTATATTTCCATGACTTTGGCTTTGGCTGCTGTCAAGAGAGAGTATCTGCCAATTTCAACTAGAAACCTGAAACTTGGCTTTTTCAGCTCCATCTACCTAGTATGTATGACAGCCATTTGTCGACAAAGCTCCATCAAAACTAACTTATTAGAAGGAAACTTGGGGATCATATAGGGATAGCCTTTTAAAAATCCAACCCAAAGATAAAAGGTGGGAAATTGAAGGAACATACAACCATAGTCATTGACGACCATCCAAGCCTCATCAGATACTCTCTTCTATTCGAGCTGAGGGTCGAAGAAGCATAGAAACATGGCAAAGAAAACATCATTTACCCTTTTAAAATGGTAGATTAATCTTTGAAGCGTCAGTTGGGGGGTAATATGAGTAGATTGGGGTGGTCTTTCTATCCCCTTCAGTTGTCAAACCTAAAAAGGTTCACATCGAGGCAACTATGTACACAAGGTATGAAGTCATATAGAACTTTGAAGAAGTTTGTACCTTGGTTAGCTTCTCATGAAGGGCGTTGCTGATCTACTCACCCCAAAAGATGAGTTGCTTACCTTGGAGGATGATCTTGATGAACGGGTACATCCACTTGTGGAACTGTGAGGAAGACGAGAGGCCTTGCACTCTACTAAGAAGGGTGATTAAGTCACCAAATTCTTCAATGAAATTGCTCCTCAAAAAGCTCCACAGCCATCTATATAAATTAGTTTTATGGGCCTTCAACCACCTATTATTCATCACTTTCTTTGCCCTCTCAAGGTCCTTGTCATACTCCTGTGCTTCTATGAAGTCAATCTTCAGCACTTCAGTAGCAGGAGGGAACATGAAGACTTTGTCAATAAATTTAAGATCCAGCCAAATTATTACATTGCTACTGGCATCTGAGACTGATCTTGTTTCTTTGTTGTAGAACTGGGTGCACTAGAGGATGAACTCCGTATGATGTGCTGCCACTGAGAAAGTGGCAACCAGATGAATGTTGCTTTCAACGATTCTCTTCATTTCAGAACTTGGGTTCATTGCTTTGGTTTAGGTCACAAACTCGACCATATTCATGTGGCCAATTTTTGTGTCTCTAATGTCATCAATATTGGAGGTAACTGAAGTGATCGAAAAGATGCCTTGGTACTTGTACTTCATGGTCTTTGCCTTTTTTGGAGAAGTTTTAGACATCAGAACTCACCTCAGTTGAGTAGGGGCTGATGAGTAAGAGCCTTCAAAAACTACTGCAATCATGATCATGCAATTAGGGAATAGTGAGCAAATTGGGGAATTCACACGTTGGGTGATCATGATTTAAGGAAGAGCACTTAGCAAGGCCAGGTCAGAAATTGGGGGAAAAAGTGGAGGAAAGGAAAAAGATAGAAAAGGGGAAAAAAATTTGGAGTTAGGAAAAAAAAGGAGGAATGCATGGGTGGTGAAATTTGCCACCCTTGCATGAAGAATAGTTAGAAAAGAGGTACGGGTGGTGAAAATCACTACCTGTGCATGTTTGGCTGAGGAAGGTGTAAGGGCGGTGAAATTTTTGGAAGAAAAGGAGTGCAGGTGGCAATTTTTGCCACCCACGTAGGTAAGGCTTGCGTGAGCGGTGATTTTTGCCACCCACATAGGTAAGGGAGCAGCAAGGGCAACCAAAAGGCATGGGCAGCAAAATTTACTGCAAACGCTAGTTTCCATGAAATTCATGAGCAAAGGGGAGGGGCGGCGAGAATCGCCTTCCCAGCATGAAAATGAAGCTAGGAAGGCCGATGGGGAGGGAGAGAAAAAGAAAAAAAAAAAAAAAACCCCAACAACAACAAAGACTGAAAACAAAGCTAAGAAGAGGGAAGGAAAGGAAATAAATGCTAAAAATAAGACTAACCTGGAAAAATACGTGCGCTACGAGATTAAATCCACCAAAATGCACTTTTACCCATTTGCTAGATCGTCCAAATGCAAAGGGCAGGAGGAGAGGAGGAAGAATGAAGAAAAACAAGCCTAAAATTGGATTATATGGGGTGAAAATTGACCCCAACAACCCACCGCATGCGGCAATAAATGTTGTGCATGAAAAACAAGGTGATGCAGGGGCAGTGAATTTTGCCGCCCTTGTAAGTTCGAATGCAGGGGTAGCAAAAATTGCCGCCCTTGCAGGTTCGGATGTAAGGGCAGCAAAAATTGTTGCCCTTACATCCCAAACGTAAAATGCACTAGCGGCAAATTTTGCCGCTCGTGCACAAAAATGGAAGAAAAGAAAAACTAACTCTGAAAGAGGCAGGTTTTGGTCTCCTGGTCACATCGAGACTGTAACAACCTTCATGTTTCAGGGAAGATGTGATAAAAAGACATTACAAATTTTGAAAGGTGCAGTTGGACCGAGATGAGAATGAGAAAAACCCATCTCAAAAAGAAACTTAGAGAGACGAAAGATGAAACAGACAAGTTTCGTAGGGGGTTGTTCCCAAAAATGAGCTAAACTTATTTTGGAAACAACAATGTCCTAATTTCATGTTTTCTACTTTCATTGCACATAGTTAGCTCAAAATGGGAATGCAGGTGGAAAAAATATCCAATCCATTTTTGAAATCTATTGTGTGTTTCTTCCAAGCTAGAATTATTTTACAAGGAAGACTAGGGGACATTCCCTTATGGGATATTTAGTATATTATTCATTCTTTGTTAGGGGTAAAATATGATTGATGCATGTATATATCAAGTAAGATTAGGTCTAAGTTGAATCATTCTTTTTCAAATGAGAGTTCTACCATTTCTTCCCCTAATTATATTCTGGCCTTGTATTATGAGGCCTTATATGATATACAAAAAAAAATTTCCCACTATCCTCCATACAAAAATTATAGCTAATTCTTTATCCATCAAAGAATAGGACGTAAGTTTAGCTTTTAAATTAATCAACTCTATTGCTTTATACTTATTTAAATTATAGCATTTATTGGCTTGTTACAAATAAGAATGCATGTATATGGCATAATAATATAGGTACCATTGAAATGTCATTATGTTCCTAAAGGCTCTAGTGATAATGAGTCCATGGAGTCTTCATTTAATTCATTCTAAATTTATAAACTCCCAAGGTCTAATTTGATATCATCTCTGCTTGCGGTTCTCCTCCCAAATTTCCAAGATTATTTATTTCTTGTATTATTTAATGGAAAAATTATTTTTCATATTAGTTTATTAAATTTTTTTTAACAGTAGACTCTTGAACCATTATTGTTGAGGATTCTTCCTAACAACACATTCAATGTTTGCCACCTTGCATCTTTTTTTTGAATTTAAGTTTCTATTATTAGATAATTTGTTAACTGGATATTTTACTCTTTTTGCATTGAAACTGCCACCATAACTCTAACCAAGACAAAAAAAATGGAAGAGGAAATCTCCCCAACTACATGTAATAGCTATTTCATTTTGAATTTAACATTTTTGAATAAATTTTTGTTTTGTAGGTCACCCTACATCTATGAGGAGAAGTATGCCACCACCCCCACCACCCATCCAGATTTAGATAAGAGGGAAGAATATCTCCCTCCCTTCATAGAGCATAGGAACCCTACAAATTTTAGGGTCTAAATTCCCAAATTTATCTATTGGTGGTGTTTCTAATGCATAGGGACTTACATGTTTATAGCATATTGATCTTGATGAAGAGTATGTTGGGATTGAAAGTGGGGTCTTAGCTAGTGGTAAATTTAATCTACATGATTTTATTCAAGTTTCTAATGTGCTTGTAATAGAAGTGATTTCTACCTCTTCCTCATCTACCCCAACTGCCACTGATGATTTGAACTTGTCTAATGATTTTATAACTTATTGTCCATTGGATAATTTAGCTTTAGAAAATCTACTTGCTAATATGAAGGAGGGTGTTATTGATGAGTTTAATGTTTTAAAATAATGGGAGATAAGGGAAAAATCATTGATCAAATAAATCAATACCCATTTTCACAATCACTTCCAAAGAGTTAGTTTGTTTTTGCTCGTTCAACTGAACCCTCAAAGATTGACGCTTTATTCAATGAAACTCAATTTAGGTTAATTTTTGTTAATAATGTTTACAATGATAATGTTTTAGGAATTATGATAAATAGGTTGGAAAATTTAAATGGAGAAGCCCAAGCCTATTTAAATAAATGGGTTAGAGATATTAACCTTGTTAACATTGTCCAAGTAGAGAAGGATAAAGCTTTGGTAAGTTTTCTAACATGTATTCTTGTTATTATAATTTTTATGTACTTGAGTCTTATATATTATTTGTCAATTGTAGGTAAAACATGAAAATTTGAAGAAATAAACACAACTTATTAATGTCCATTTGAAAAATTCTCACAAAAGTATAACCTTAGCTATTGCATTCAAGGAAAAGCTTGTTCTATTAAATAAATAGAATAACACTTTGAATAAAATTATTAAAGAACATGGGATGGATCCAGACATTTTATTGAAGCAAAAAATAGTAGATCCAAGTATTCTTTCTGATGGCAATGTAGTGAATGAGGAGAGAGAAAATCTTACAAATATCAATTATGCTATAGAGGATCTTCTTAAGGAAGGAGATATCAGGGAGGGTGCATAGGTAGGTCAGGAGAGTAGGGTTTTCATGGAGGGTAGTGGCATGCAACAAGTGGGTGGAGAGGATGTTGGAGGAAAATGTTAGTTTATTTTAAAAAACTATAATGTTCAAAATGACTGATTTCTATTCAAGATAGTTTATTATGTTTGAAAACACTTATTTTATTCAACATTATACATGTCAATGTCAAATTATATATGTTGTACTATAAGTTTGAAACACTCTTGGTTTGTAGTTTTATGATTTTAAATGTATTGTGGTTAAGCTTAGTTAGACTTAAATATTCAATGGTTATACTTTTATAGTATTTTTACTATTTGAAAAACAATTGGTTAAATATATTTTTTAAATATTCTTCAGTCTTAAATATAGGCAATGTTTAAAATGACTGATAACTATTAAACACTTATGTTTAAATTTATTATGGTCCAAATTGTAAATTTTTGTAGTATTTAATTAATACTTTGATAGTTAATTAATTAATACTTTAAATTTTAAATGTATTATTTTAATAATTATTAATTCATAAGGGCAAATATATAATATCTATTACACTATGTTTGAAATGCTCTTTGTTTATAATTTTATGATTATAAATGTGTTGTGGTCACTGTCAAGCTTAGTGGCTAGCCTTAAATATTCAATGGTTATAGAAGTTGTACTATTTGAAATACACATAATTGTAATAGGACAAATAATATAGTTCTTAATTCTAGTCTATTGAAGAAGTAGTTCTACATTTTTTACTATCAAAGTTTAATAATTTTTAATGTGAAAGTGAAGACATCAATTCTAATTGATTCTGAATTAATCCATAGAGTTTAAGAATCTTGCAAGTAGTTTAAATAGATTACATAGTTTGAACTATTTGAACATGAAAAAATATGAAAAATTTAAGAAAATAGTAATTGCTATACTTATCAAAGTGAAACTTGGGTAGTTGAAACAATCCTCAAGAAACTTGCTCATCATAAGTGTGATTTGTATCTACCATGTCAATGCCATATTCAATCTTGGTATTCACATCCTTTGTATTGGTCACTATATTACTAATGACTCTTATTTCAACTAGAGAACTCCATGTTTCCAATGCTCTTTCATAAGGAAACTTGTCCATAGAATAACACAAAACATAGAGTCTCAGACAAGTCTCTAGATTTTTATCCAATCTATTTTTAAGTTTTGAATTCATGAAAGATAATGAACTAAACACCCGCTCATCTTCCATAGAACTCAAAATAATTATTTGAACAAGTGCATATAATATGAAATATTCAATAACATTTTATTGTAAGATGCTACTAGGATAATTTTTTTTCCATAGACGTGTAATTGTACCATTTTTAGTTGGGTCACTTAAACACTAAAATTGATCCATCATTGTAAATCCAAACTGTGTTGACTAAGACATAAATAATTGTTTTTTTAAAATACCAGTAATCTCAAATCCATTCACCTTTATAGATTTACAAAAATGCTTAACAATTGAACCCATGTATTTGTAAAATAAACTACTAATCTATTGTTGACTATTAATACTATTCTAAAAAATAGGATTCATAACTCCCATGCCCTCTGAAAACTCATCCATTTGAAAACATTCTTTGATCTCAACAAATAGAATTTGCAAGATTTGTCTTAATTTAATTCACATTTTAGATAAAATAGTATCATATAGTAGCCGTGTAATAGGTACATCTTTAGGTTCAGTTCCCACAACTTCAAGTCTTTTATAGAAAGTGTGGATTGGGATCTCATCTCCATTTGCCACGAAACAAAGATGATTATTGATATTGAATTTCAAATAAATCTCAAGATTCTAAAAATTTGTCAAAATTTGCCAGGTTTTAAAAATAAGTCCACAAAATCTTTAATTCAATGTGTATAATATATCTAAAGATTGACATACATATTTTCTCAAATGTATGAAGTTAATAATATATATAGATCTCTTTTTGGCATGTTTCATTAAATAGTTGATTTCCTTCAACATTGGTAGAATGCCACATAATATTAGTAATGTTTCAATATATATTAAATGGTACAACAAATATTTTGCCTTGTCAACTTCTCTATGGTATTTATACATAAAATATGGTAAAGATGGATATTCCTCAAAAAATTTGCATGCAGGTTCATACATGGAAATCCATCTTGTATCAACATCTTTCATCAAATTTTTAGCATCAATCACCCTAATTGTAAATTTATGGAACTCCAAAAATATTTTTGGGCTACTTGACATATAATCATGCAAGTCACAAATGAGCTCTTCCACTTTTGTCACATTACCAAATGTGCTAATAATTTTGTATGCAATATTCATCCTATGAGCCATAAAATGAATCATAATCAGAAATGGGGTAACTATTATTTGAAGACGAACACAAAGACCACTTCTATGGCCCTACATCACTGATGCACTAGTAACACTGACATACACAAGCTTTGTAGCTATGGCATAATAATCCATCCTAGCTTTATCTCTTAAATTAGATACAACCAATTTATGAAGGTTTTTTACGTTACAATTTTCTACCATTTTATGGACAACTAATTTATGAGATTGCCTTGAGAGCAATTTTCAAAAGTATAAACATGTATGCAAAACCATGATGTGTTGTCAACTATAGTGACCTCATAAATAGACAGTGAGATAAATAGTGATATCTTAACACTTTATTTCAAATTTTACTTCTTAACCATTGCTAGACATTTTGTCATTTCTCAAGAATTGCTATCCGACTAATGTGATTATGGAATATCAAGAAACCCATTATGTTGAAACACAATCTTATAATCTAAAAAATCTAAAATGGGTTTGCCCTTTTTAAAAATGTGTTAAATAATAGATAACTATACATATTTTTTGTTAATATTAGACTACATAACTTTTTGAAATTGAGATTCAATTGTTACCCCTCTTTAAGCAAGATGTTTTTGTCATTTCTAATCATTTTAGTATTCACGTACATATTTTACATGCATACATTCTTATCCATTTATATATTTGTGTGTTCTTATTATTTGTCCATCTGGGTGCTTCATGGATATATATATTTTTCCACAATGTTTCTCAAGTGTGTCCAATTTAAGTTGCATTCTATGTTCTTTTCCAAGTTTCTAACTGCATATTGTACATTTGCATTCTGTTGGAGTCTCGTTACCATTTTTTGGTTAAACAAGTTCTATAAATGGATATTTTGTTACCCATTAAACTTTAAAACCTTCTAATTGTCTATGTACTTCTCTTCCTTTGTCAATATTTTTGAGTAGAATTTTCAACTAAATTTGATGTCTGAAGAGAACTGCAATTCTCTTCTGAAGTGTCTAGAGGAGTGTCTTTTAAGGGTGGCATGCCATTAATAAAATATTTAGGTGGTGAGATGTAATCAAGATTAATTACTTATAATGAAATAGTATCATTATCATTGGTAATTTTTTCATTGAAATGATTTCAAAATTATTCTACAATTAAAAAGAAAATTTACTTTTTTTTAAAGTTTAAGAAATCTCTGTATCTAGAGTGCATGTCATTTATGCAGTCATCTTTCCTAGGTTTATAAATTAAAGATAATATGTTCAATTTTATTAATATTTTATATGGTGTTTTGCTTTTATAATTACCATCTAATGCCATTTTAACTAAGGGAGGATGTTGTAGGACTCAAGATGCAACTGGGTGATAATAGTTGTGAAGGCACTGCCAGGTGATAGTAGTCAAGTGGTGTCAAAATGTAGTCAAATTATAATATTTAAAAACATAATATGATATTGAGTGATATCAATTACCACTTAGGTAGCATAATATACTATCAGGTGATAACAAATAGGTGATATAGTGTTGTCAAGTGTCACAATGTTATAAGATAATATTAGTCAGTGACATAATATGTTATAGAGTGATAACACTTGCCACTTAGGTAGCACAATATGCTATTAGGTGATATAAATTAATTAGTATTGTTTACTCAAAAAACATAATGTTATAGGGAATCATAGTGCTATTGGGAAACATAGTGCTATTGGGTAGCACAATGCTGTTGGGAAGCATAGTGCTATCAAGTAGCAGTATTTAGGGGATGACGTATGCTATCAGGTGAAACCATTCAAGAAACATAGTATGATGTTTGGTGGAAATAATGAGGTAACAAATAGGCACTTGTAGGGATGTTGTTGGGTAATAAAAATAATGTTGTTAGGTGACCTCAAGAACTTGGTAATGAGTTAAATAAAAAGACTTCGATGGTAACACCTATGAACATATATACTATATATATAAGGTGAATTACATGGCTGCCCTCATAATTATTGTAAAGGATTGGTGATCTGACCCCTAAAAAAATTACATCCCAAAATTTTAGGTGAATGGTCCCTATATACTACTCCAAAAAAATGCCAAATTCAATTGCCCAAAAACCAAATATTCACCACTAAAATTTAATCTACATGTTCCTTGTATTAATCCCCAAAAAACATGGAGAAAATTAGTTGAATTACTTGAGACCAATCCACATGTGCTCTACTATGTACAATATCTAATCTAAAACCCTTGTTAGATGGATACAACCCCTCCTAGAGAGAGTTATTATGAAGCAACATGGTGCTTTTGTCTTTAGAAGGAAAATCACTAATGAGATTATCATTATCCATAAATCTCTACAATTAATCTCAAATTCCATTAGACAAGGTATGTTATTAAAGTTGGATATGGATAAATCTTATAACAGGGCTTCATATATTTTCTTAAACAAGGTGATTGAAATATTTGGGTTTGATCCCACTTTCAGAGGTCTCATCCATAGCTTCATTATGACTTCAATGTTTTTTATCCTGGTAAATAGTTTCCCCAAAGGATTCTTATCAATAAGAATAGGATTGAGAAAAAGGGATCCTCTTTCCCCTTACCTCTTTATCTTGTTAACAAAAACTCTTAGAAGAAGCCATCACACTGCTAGAGTGCAAGGAATCATCAATGGTATCAATGTGGCCTAAAACACTATCCCTATCACCCATGAATAATTATGGATGACACATTCCTCCTAGGATAATCTATTGTTGTGAAATCAAAGGCTCTCAATAAAATCCTCTTGGACTATGACCTTATTTTGAACCAATGCATAAAATTTAGCAAAAGTTCTATTTTCTTCTTGAATACCCCTACAAGAAATTTTTAGCAATATTTAGCTACCAAAATTAGTAATCCTCCATCCACCTACCTAGGATTACTATTTTTCAATGGTAGAATTCAATTTGATCTCTAGAACTTGCTAGTAAAAAGAATCCAAAATAAAATTTTAGGATGGAAAATTCACTTAATGACTCAGGAAAGGAAACTTTAACTACTCAAAAGCTCTATCTAAAGCATCTTAGTGTTTTTAATGTCCCTCTTTTGCATTCATATTAGATTTATAGACAAAGTATAATAAATCCAATGTAACTTCCTATAAAGAGGATCAAAAGACAAATTAAGATTCCCTCTTGTTCCTTCTGACAAATCCTGCCTCCCCAAGGCTAATGGGGGGCTCTAACTCCTATGGATTAAAAGTATGAATAAAGCCCTCATCACCAAACTAGGTTATACATTAATGGAGATGTATAATCACTGTAATTTAATCATTAAGGATAAGCATATGTAAGGTATAAATCAAGATAATTTCCTCTAAAGGAATGACCTTGTGATGGTTCTACTTTCTATAAATCCATCTCTAGTTAGAAGAGTCTTCTACAAAGAGGTGCCAAATGATACGATGGGAATGTGGAGAAGTTTGAGTTCCAAGATTACCCCTAGTTCTCTCATTAACCTCTTATTACTAATCCCCCTAGAAAAACCTTAGCTCAACTTTCAAATCCTCTTTGGAAATAAATGTCAAAGACTACTGGGCATATGAGGATGGCACTAGAAAATGGAAAATTCTATACTTAGATGAAACTAACATGAAATTCATTTAGGGGGTCCTTTTCCTTAATGTTAAGCTTCAAAATTTTCACGTTCCAATTTACCCCAAAGAAAACCTCCTTTGGATTGCAAATGATAGTGGGGACTTTTCAGTGAAATTAGGCTGCCTTGTGGATCTAGATTTAGATGATGATTGGGATTATTGGAGACATTTATGGATTAAATACCTCACTCTAAAACTTAATATCTTTTTCTAGTTATCTACTCAAGATAAAATCATGACTACTAAAAACCTAGTTAAGACTTGGATTGACAATCCCAAATAGGTGCTCCATTTGTAATTATTTCAAGGTTTTGGTTCATCATCTTTTTCTAGCTTCTACTTTTGGCTCAATGATGTTGTAGCTTCTCTTTCAAAATTTTAATTTGGCATGGGTTAAACCCAACACAATTTTGGATCTTATCACCTAATATAAGCCACCTTATAAACTATCTTTCCTTTTCTTCTTGTGGCACCTTTCTCTCCCACATTGGTTTTGGGAAGTTTGAAAAACTAGGAATAATTGTATCTTTGAAAATAGAAGGTATAACCTCAAGTATTATTTCCATAGATTATGTATAATAATAATAATAGATAATTGGAATGCCTTTACCTTGAAATACAATGTTATTGGTTTGAAATATTACCCTTCCATCTTCCTTAGCTATAACATTAACCAAGAGGTTATTAATTTAGGGCTAAAATTTGATAGGTTCTAGACCAAATGGTCTAAACCCTTAAGGGGTTGGATGAAGATAAATTTTTATGGGCCTCTAAAGGTAACCCAAGTAATGCAAGGGGTAGAGGGGTCATTAGGAACTCTTAAGGGGATGTTGTGTTTCCTTACATATGACCATATGGGATCCATACCAACTATGTGTTAGAGGCAAAAGTAGCCCTCTATGGAATTAAACTTATTACTCAGTCTAAGATCAATAAGCCTATCATCAAATGTGACTCCCTTAATATCCTAAATTCACTCTTAGGAAAAGTGACTCCTCATACCATCAATCATGTGATCAATGATGTCAAAGGTATCCTCAACATCTTTAGTGAGATATCCATTGGTTATATATTTAGGGAGGGAAACATGGTCAAATATGGGTTTACTAACCTTGGAATTAGGAATACATATCTTATCATTTAGCATGTGACCATTAACTTCCTCCCATTTATCTAAATTTATTTGAAATGATTCAAATATTATCATTTAAGATATATATGACTATACCACACATGGGAGATTTCATTTTGAATAAGAAAGATTTATGTCCCACTTTGAATAGTGATTACATAGTCTAAGGTCTTGGAAAATCATGTTATTGGAACAAAGTGTGCCATCATGTATAAAATTCTCAGCCTCAAAGCCTGAACATTCTTTGTGAGGAAATTAAAAGTCTACAATCCACTCTAAAACCTTCTAAAGGAAAAATAGTCAACCATGGGTTGGGATATAGATATGATAGATCCCATTTCTTATGATAAATCTCAAGTCAACTTGAGAGTTTTGTGGAGATTACAAAAAGGAGGTCTCTCTAAATTCATGTAGTGAATAGTTGGGCATAACATTAAGGTGTCCAAGGACTTCACCCTTGGATGGAACTAATGTAGAATTTGTATGCGAGGGTTGAAAATTGATATCATGGAAGAATTGATTAGGGAAGAGATGGGTATGAGATACAAAGGCACAAATGCCTTAACATATAATGAAGAAAATAAAAGATATTGTAGACATTCTTCAAAATGGATGTTATCATAAAAATAGAGAAAAATGATATACAAGGCTGAACCTACCAAGGTGGTGGCCCAATGTGTGCCTTTCAATAATGAAGGATGTTAATTTAGAAGTTAAGTTAACCCGTATATTTTTTCATCACTTCCTCATATTATATCACTTCAAGGGACACAAAATTAGCCTCCCTTATTTTATTTTGAAATCTCTTGAAAGCATGGTTTTGGTCTTCCAAGTAAACTTGAAAAATGACCTCATCCAGTAGGACTTGTTATTCCTTCTTGTCAAAAGGAGAAAGTTCTAAAAGGGAACAAGGTTTAGTTTATTTAATGGGAAGGAAACATGGAGGTGGTCTCTAGTAACTTGGAGGAGGATAGGACTAGTAGCTCCAAAACCTCTAATAATCCTAGGATTGATTCCCCTTTGATAGGTATTTAGATTATGTAGACCCAAATTAGGACCAGGAAAGGAAAATACAATGAAAAAATACCATAAAAAACTAAGGGGAAGAAAGCCAAATCTAACTTTGTAACTTGGCTTGAAAAGGTGACTTAAGGAAAGGAGGAATAAAATTGTGACTTGGGTGATACCCTACATGGATCATAGGAAGAAATTGAAATGTTTTGATGATAAATTAAAATACATAGGTCTCTCAATGGTCATGGTGATGGAGGAATGTAACATAATGAAGGATAAGAGTGATAAGTTCATAATAGACTTGGACAACATTGAAATTGCGAAAGGGAAAAAATAGTTGAAGAAGCAAAAACTATGACCCCCATGAAGGATAAGGAAGTGGGGAATAAGAAATCTAGTTCTACTAATTCCCCCCAATAAACAATATTAATATTAAGAGTACTAAAGTAATTGAGAAGGACAATAAAGACAAGAAATCCATTAGGGCAAAGGATTCAATGACCCTAAAAAAAAAGGTCATAAGGATTCAGCTGAAGGCCTAAACAAGCACACTAGGGGAAGAATCATGAAGGAAAAGTTTAAGGATAACAAAGTCAAGGTGGAGTTAACTACACCCATGGAAAATGTCAACTCTGATGAGTCTTTTGGTTAATCTTTTATTTCTCTTTATGGTTTTTTACTTTATTTTTGTCTTCTACCTTATATTATGTTAGCAGAAGGATAGTGGATGTTTGGTTGTTGACTCTCCTTGTTGGATAGCCCAAGGGGATTGTTTTGTTTTAAATATTTGGTTCCTATTTTTTTTATATTAAAATTGGTGGTTGTATGAACCCTATAAAACCTACTTTTTTACCTTATCAAATAAAAAATACTTTTGATTATAAAAATGCATTTTACCTTCATTATAGAATTGATTGTTTAAATAACATTGAGTAATCAGGGTAATGTACACTTTTTCCTATGTTCATAGTTGATGGAATATAAATTACTAATATTTTTATAGATTCAAATAAATTGGTTTCATTAATAGTTTTGGTTTTGGAATAACATGCCTTAAGTTGGCTAGTTGGTTTAATATAGAGACTCTATACACTTTAATAAAATAGTGTTAAGAACCCTTGAAATGTAATGTTTGGTGGTTATGCCAAATATAATTGATTAATCAATTCAACTAGTATATTTTTTATTTATCTATAAGATTATATCATAATGATTCATTTAATTTTTTTTTGTGTTCTACTATGGTACAATCTGATGAATCTTTGAAGCTAGTCTTGAATGGAAATAGGTTTTGATATCTATCTATGTGCATGATTTTTGACAAGAAATATTTCTTTTAATGTGAATTATGGTTTTATATTAAACCTTTTATTAATGAAATCCTTTTCAACTTGTGTCAAATCCAAGGAAAAATGGATTACATTTTATAGTGAGTCAATCTTATGATCTCATGGAAGTTTTATAAAGTTATGTCTACTTGGGATTGGTTTGTCCTTGGTATTAGAAGGTATTACAAGTTGTCAAAATGAGATTTAGTCTTAGGAAAATTTATACAATATGATTGTGTATTTGATTAGGTTAAATAATTGAGGATATATTAATATATTCCCTCCGAGCTATGCATTTCCATAAACATATAAATCATTAAGTTATAAAAATATTCACTTGTTACATTAAAGATATGTTATGGTTTTACCTATCGTAATGGTTTTTTTTTACTGGTCTTATAAGGGATTGAACCCCTAATGTCTAATTAAATTTCTATGTAGAGTGTGACATCTTTTTTAAAAATTCTAAGATGAGTAAAGAGGTTATAGATATATTGTGATAATTTTATAAAGTTCTAAGACAATGACTTATGTTATATAATACATAATGTTTATAACAACTTGGAATAATAATAGATAGTTGTGGGGAAAAACTGAAGTTAGTAGTCCCATAAAAATTATGGTGAAGGATAAAACACTACCCTTTATGTCATTAGTGTTGTTATTCCTTCTTAAAGGAAAACCGAAATGGGTTGGCATTATATGTAGTGTGGGTTTTAAATTAATTGATTTATTGATTTATAATAAAGTGAGCCCATATTCTCACTATAATAAATTAGGCCTCCTTACTTTTGATTTCTCAATTCATGCAGGCCTACCCTCAATATAATTTCATAAGTGTGAGGGTAATCTTGCTTAACCTTGAAGCCAGTCATGGTTGTAATTAAGTTTGTCTTGAGTTATATTTTTTTTTAACCTTAGATTCTAAGCTCAATAAATAAGTTTAAGATTGTGAAATTCAAGGTAATTCATATGAGTTTTAATTGATCATGTGTGAAACTTGTTACTCATGTCCTCCTTTGAAAGTGATTTTAAAGTTTAAAATTTTTGAGGATGTGACATTTGGTATCTTTTAAAGCTCTTATACCAAATGTCACAACACCAAAAATTAGAACTTAAAAATTGCATCTGATTTAAATACAATTAGAGATATGATTACATGAGATAATTTAAATCTCACAAGTTTACATTCAAAGTGATTCACCCAAGGAATTAATCCTTGAACTCATATTATGGATGAAATCCAAAATTAAAACTACCATGACTAGTTATAATGTCAATCCAAATTCACTCATCCTATGAAAACAAAACTAGGTAAGGTAAGTATAGCTTAAAATCTTTTTTCGGTTCACAATTCCAATCTCTTGACCTCATAACACTATTTCATCAATAAGATATTTTATTAGGAATTAAGTCATATCTTTGGACTTCCTAAGGACATCATACCTTAAGTACTTTATAATTATTTTCCAATACAGTACATAAAAAGATATTGGGCATTTACCCTTATTTCCAAGAGTGAAAATTTTATCACTTTACCTCATATTGACCTACCCATACAAGCTGATGGTAGATAAATGATGCTTGCCTTGATGCAATAATTTTATTTTAGGAAGGATTATCTTAGCCAAGGCCATGGGTAAATACCATATTGTCATTGAGGAAATTTTAAATTTCCTCCACATATTTTAGTTCGAAAAGAAAACTTATTGACTCTCAAAACCTTAGAGTCATAGAATATATCACTATCATGTTAATCTCAAGAGTGGCTAATTGCCCTTTGTAATATCATATCATAGTTCTACCCAAGAAAAATAAATTAATTTAGTTCACTAATTAAGATAACATAATTTCTTATCCTAGAGATCTTTAGGGTTAAAACCTAGGATCTTATTCCAAATTTTAGATGTATCTATAATGTTACTTCTAGATTAAGGAAAAATTTGGTGTTTCTATAATGTGGCATTAAGTTGTTGTTATAAGGACCTTGCTAGTTAGGATGGAAACCTATACTCCTAAAATAAATGGTACAATATTATCTTTTCTCAAGTTTATTCTTGGGGCTTGAATTAATCTCAAAGTAATTTTGTGCAATTTGCTTCCTTAATGTAAGGAAAGAGGGAAACATGTATCTATGATAAAGTGGAAAGATCTGGATAGTAATCTACTTTAAATAAGTACTACCAACATTTTGTTGATTTGGAAGAAAAATAATATTTTGTTGGAGTTTATGTTTTTCTTGGCTCAAATTAAAGTGGTTGAACTAAAATACATTAAAATTATTTTTTTATTTTGAGTAAGATAACTGTGTGTGATTTTACAACACAAATGAGATATGTGAAAAAAGTGGAGAGGTGTACTCATTAATACACCACTATACCTCCCTTATTGGAATCTTATATAGGACTAACAAGATCCTACTTGATAAAATGGTTGGTATTAGGACCTTGCTAGTTAGGATGGCAACCTATACTCCTAAAATAAATGGTACAATATTATCTTTTCTCAAGTGTATTCTTGGGGCTTGAATTAATCTCAAAGTAATTTTGTGCAATTTGCTTCCTTAATGTAAGGAAAGAGGGAAACATGTATCTATGATAAAGTGGAAAGATCTGGATAGTAATCTACTTTAAATAAGTACTACCAACATTTTGTTGATTTGGAAGAAAAATAATATTTTGTTGGAGTTTGTGTTTTTCTTGGCTCAAATTAAAGTGGTTGAACTAAGATACATTAAAATTATTTTGTTATTTTGAGTAAGATAACTGTGTGTGATTTTACAACACAAATGAGATATGTGAAAAAAGTGGAGAGGTGTACTCATTAATACACCACTATACCTCCCTTGTTGGAATCTTATATAGGACTAACAAGATCCTACTTGATAAAATGGTTGGTTTTAGGACCTTGCTAGTTAGGATGGCAACCTATACTCCTAAAATAAATGGTACAATATTATCTTTTCTCAAGTGTATTCTTGGGGCTTGAATTAATCTCAAAGTAATTTTGTGCAATTTTCTTCCTTAATGTAAGGAAAGAGGGAAACATGTATCTATGATAAAGTGGAAAGATCTGGATAGTAATCTACTTTAAATAAGTACTACCAAAATTTTGTTGATTTGGAAGAAAAATAATATTTTGTTGGAGTTTATGCTTTTCTTGGCTCAAATTAAAGTGGTTGAACTAAAATACATTAAAATTATTTTGTTATTTTGAGTAAGATAACTGTGTGTGATTTTACAACACAAATGAGATATGTGAAAAAAGTGGAGAGGTGTACTCATTAATACACCACTATACCTCCCTTGTTGGAATCTTATATAGGACTAACAAGATCCTACTTGATAAAATGGTTGGTATTGTAATGTTTGTTGGCATGGTAAGTACAAAATACATGCAAGAAGATAAGAAATTTCAAAACTAATTTAGCCATACTTATGTTATAAATGATATTTTAAAGCATGATTGATTTTTATTTTGTTTAAGCATAATAAGTTATTTTTATGTCTCATATTTTACCCTATATTGTTATTGAAAAGTCTTGATTAGGTGGTATTGAAATCCTAGGTACCTTCCTGTAACAGCCTTATTGGGTGATAACTAGAAATGTGTGAAAGTTTTTTTTAAAAAATGAAGAGCATCATCCAAGAAATTTTTCACACTAATCATGGACCAATGATCCCATGCACTAATGTCATTAGTGAATGGCCCTCCATTCATAGATGAGTAGATAGTGATGGTGAGGGAACCCAAAGAAACAAGCAAGTACCTGTGTGTTATATTATTTTTAGAACTAAACATGCAATGTATCATAGAAAACTCATTATATTGCAAGATATTGTACAAACATGTAAATCATATTCATGAAATGATAATGTCTCACTAAACATAATTTAACCCCAAGATTCATACAATTTACATCCTACTAGCAATCATATCACTTAACATGCTAAACATAGGATTAATCAAAGCATACATTTATTTAATAAAATCTATCAATGAATCTTACATTATTATCTATCCCATACTAGAAATAATGACTAAATTTTATACCACTTGGGTAAAATACAATTTTAACTATAGATTTCAACTACCATAATTAGTTTCCAAACATGCTACACCCTATGATAGCCCATATTACCATATTCTAGTATTATAAGACATAAATACTATTTTTCTATAATCATTTATATAGAGTAGTATTAAATACATAGAAACATAAGATTTTATTCAAGCAACTAGATATAACAAATCAAGTCATGGTTTCCATGAAACACATAATATTCTATCCTAGCATTCGTTACACTCTCAAAGGTTGTATGCATGTATACATAACATCCTATTAACTATCACAAACATGTTATTCATAGTAATAACCAACATGCATACACATAATCAATCAAATAAAGGTGTGAGTATAGACATAACAATTATAGTATGTACCATCTAGGTATACTTATACTATATTACTCTATGACATTGCATACTATCATAGTTCATTATTTATGAACATAACTACACAATTACAAATAACTAGTCTTGTAATTCTAAGAAACAAGTGACCCATCATCATACATAATAATCCAACAAGTATGGGTTTACACCATCTGGATATACTCTATATTTAAAATGCATATTACTAAAACTTATAGGCACACATCATGATGTAATAGCATATGCTATATATGTCTAAATACTTGTACATATTAACACTCTCATAATATGTACCACATATAAATGTTCAATGTTGAATATACATAAACTAATAGTTTAGTCAAACTACTTGTAAAGAATTCATAAACCCATTATAATCTTTCATTTAGACATCTCATTCCATTTTTGGGAGACTATTTTAATATGGTTATAGTTTCAAATCCCTAAGAAAATTAATGACTTAATTTAGCCATCTATTTAATGATAGGTATAATTACTATATATGAGTACTTGTACAACATAATATGCACCAAATGTAAATACTCAAATGATATATAAATAATATACCAATTTTCATTTATATCTCATACCCAAGAACTCCCTATGATTTCATCAAGTACAAAGATATATGAATCACTCTATTTGTTGACAACATACCAGTCAAAAACTATGTAATGACCCCACATACCAATGCATATATATATATATATATATATATATATATATATATATATATATATATATATATATATATAAGTTAGCTATGCATATGCCCTCAAACATATTAATACACCCACAATAGGTATTATACACAAGTTTTTAACATATCAATATATAATACACTAATTAATAATTCTCAAAAGGTTACAATATACTCAACTTTACAACTTATATGACCCACAAATATAGTAGCCACTAATGGAATGACATATACCAACCCAGTAACTACTAGATCATCTTTTAATATTTCATGTATACTTATGAAAGCATAGTTTTTTATTTAACATATCAAACTGAGAGGCACAAAAAATATGGTATTCTATATCCTTTGTTCCAAGGAACTAAAACACACACACACACACACATATGGTTTGGAGTGTAATCACATATAATATCTAAAATCCAAAGTTAAATATATATATCGATGCACTTGACATGGTTTTTCTGATATGTAGGAAATAATTCATGAACAAATATAAAGCACATTATCCGATAGCACTATCAATTCAGTAATTCTAAAATGTACATATAGATTATCTATATAACAACCTGATGATAATATATATAGAGGCTACTTGTTAATAAACTAATAAATAACACTTATATAGTTGTGGATTGATAACATATTAGCATTACAGATCTTGATATTATAACATTTAGGACATATATGTGGTACGTTATATATAAACCATTATATAATAGTCAATTATAAGCAACCCATTATATAGTCCATTACCATTATCTAATATAAGCCCATACTTCTAATAATAGAAAATTAGTAGATAAACCAAAAATATATAATACATACGATATGAATATAACAAATAATATGGTATAACAATATGGTTTAGGACTATTATAATGATATATCCCTATAGAATATGGTGCTAAATTAGAATAAAATTCCATGGAACGACGAACTAGATATTTAACAAAGTTTAAGAACACAGATTCGTATTCATCCCAAGGTAAATCATAAATTCTTAATTTTGGGGTTTTTAATCCCAAATGGGTAAACATATATATATATATATATATATATATATATATATATATATATATATATATATATATATATATATAGGATTAAAGAATTTAATAATACACCACATTTATGTTATTTACTTGTATAAATATCTAGTTGAATAGACACACACACACACACACACACACACACACACACACACACACACACACACACACACACACACACACACACACTCCTAATTATAATATTATGTTATGGATACATACTATTTTATACTTAGAGATTTAATCCATTTTCTATCATATAGATTATATGCCAAAATCTGATAAATAACATTGTTTGACAAAAAGGAATCATTGCTTTCATAGAATAAATCACTACATGATGGAAATAAACCATTGCATGCTGGATATAGATCATTGCTATAGTATAAGGCAATATTTATGAGGAATATGGTGATCTTATAAATAATTTCACTTAATCATTTAACTATTATAAAATCACTACAATACAGATCGCTACACTATTATATAAAGTTCCACTTATATCTAATATCACCCAATATAAAATTTTGCTTATATTATATACAGGGTAAATAAAATCACTATAATTTACATGATATATTGTAATATGTCCTAAATATTGATTCAATCGATCTATATTTTGGTTCATAGGCCTCTATAAATCAGAAGCAGGTATAATTTGTTAAGGATAGTTGAGGAGTATTATTGCAGAATTGAAAACAAGCATAATTAGAATTATTATCATAGTTTGTAATTGTAAAGAAAATGCTTCTACCATTAATTAATATTCTCAATTGCTATTTCAAATAGATGATGGGTTCAATGAATTACAACAAGAGATTAAAGCTAAAACTTTAATCATTAAAATTCTATGAGAAAAGTTATGTTCTAAAGAGGTTAATTTAAAACAACTTACTTGGAAAAACAAGAAACTTATTATGGTGACCAAGTGGGTTAGCATGACCTGAAATATATTCTTTGTCTAGATTTTTTCCCCTTCTTTCTCAATGCTGCCTCTTTTCATTCCTCCTTTTTGCAATGCTCTATCTTTTTAATAAGTGGCTCTTTTTATATAATTTTTATCCCCATATTATGTCATTCTCTCCTCTCTCCTCAATCTCACCATCCTCCTTCCTTTCTCCTCACTATACACTTTTTCCCTTAATCAATCTCCTTCTTCCAGATTTAATTTCCATGCCTCCTTTTACCCATTTACCTTTCTTATTTATCATAACTAAACTAGAGCTCTCCTTAATTCCTTAAATTATGTATATTTAAATCCTTGTGTTTAAGGATGAGTTAATTTCTAACTTAAGTCCACTTAATTCATTCTTATATGATAATTTTAGACCTTTAATACTCAACATAATTCCATGCCTTGGAATTATCACTTATGTTAGCATTATAATTATAGTAAAAGTTTCTTAATTTAAATGCAATTGGTCATTATCTCTTTAAAATATAAATCAAGACAATTAAAAATTCCATTTTTATCATAAAAACTAATGCCACTTGTATTTCAATCCTCTAACTAAAGTTAATTTCATAATGTAACTATTGGCATTAATTCAAAAAGGTTAACTACATTTTAATTTTGAATAGTAATGTGACTATGGAGAAATCAATAACCAACTTTCAACCACAAAGATAATCCTATTATACATTATAATCTTTCATCACACACAAAGATGTTAAAATAATGCTATCATTATATTTATCTAATCATATATTTATATTAATGCCTTGACTATTACTTATACGTAAATACATCAAATCAAGACAATGATATTTACTAAATATCATTTAAACTTGTCATTGTGTTAGACAATGAGATTAATGTAAGCATCAACAAAATAATCATAGTAGAAGTATATTAGCACTCAAAAAAAACTATCTAAATCAATAAAGAGTTAAATGAGTTATTCTAATTTGGTATGTGTTGGGTTACTAGAAGTTCCTTTGTCATCCCTCAATCATCCCATCTATGCCATCCTCTTTGATGATGCTCTCCCTCCATCATGCTCTAAGGGAAGAATCAATCCTGCATCCACCTTGTGACAAGTAGGTAGTTAGTCTCGGTCATCATATTTATCAAACTAATGATGCATAACTAACAAATATACATCTATAATGTATAGAAAAATAAAGTGCAACTATCACATAATTAATCCGTCATTTAAACTAATCAGCATATAACTATCCCATAACTTATATATTTCATAATGCTCAATCAAAGCAATAATAATCAAATGATAACCATAATAATCCATGGATTCAAAGGTTATAATGCTTAGGGTGAAATTAGGATGTAACACTTCCCTAGTAAGTTAAATGAAGAAATGGGTGAACGGTTAGAAACATTTATAGCTATCATTTGATAGTGGGTTTGCTTACCATAAACCATCATGAGCTCATAATGTGATGGAGAGCATGTTGATAAAACTTTGGGTTGCATGTAAATGCCTTTGACATATTATTTTATATCTAGTGTGGTTAGTGTGGGATGCTACACTAATCCATGGATCAGATTAAATAAGAATAACCAAGGGTAATGTGGTACCTTCAACATATGTGAATGAATGTTCAATTTTGTTTTACTATATAAATATTAAAGTTTTTGAATTGATGTTCCCTTACTTTTTTACAATCCAATTGAATTGAGTAGTTATAACTGGTTATAATGTGTTTGTAAGCTTAGTTGGCCTTTTTCTATAGAAGGTAGAAGTATTTTCAATAATTTTCCCTATTTCTAGGCTTGTTAGTTTCAAATTTATTGCACAAATTAAATAATTTAGGAATATTTTTTTCATGAATAATATTAAGAGATATTTTAAAGCACAAAAAAATTGGTCTAAAGGACCAACTGCCTACAATTGTTATCTAGGTCACTATTATGGTGCCTTCTTAAGGGGATGAACATGTCATATCCCCTAAAGTAACAAAGCTAGATCTTGTCTAGAATAGGATAAAATGGGTGAATTTTCACATAACTAATAAGGTTTATAAAGTCTCATGATTAATCATTTCATGTTAATATGTGACATAACACATTGTCAACTTGAAAGAGAAACCTCACCTTGGATAATACTAGTTGTATTTATATTTTTTTGTTTCAAAAAACATCTTTGATCACTCACGAGCCGATGTGAACATTATGCTAATGGCCAATGTTAAACCTTTAATCTATTATATTTTTTGTGATAAAAATTAATCTACATGAGACCTATTCACTAGTGGTTGTCATTGGCATATATCTAATTTTTCACATTGTTCATGTTGATATTATTATTGTGATTCTAAATTATTAATGACTTAGGCCATTTCTCCTTGTTGTTGTATATTGATGAGCCCAAGTAGTATTTATTATTATTATTATTATTATTATTATTATTCAAAGTTTTGACTTAAGTTCGGTATTATTATCGGTTATTAGACATGCTTTACTAAGCTTTAGTTTTACTATGGTTTTGTCAAAGTATATATGGGTCATTTGTAGAAAAGGGTTTTTAATGCATGGTTATATAAATAAGGACCTTAGAATTAGTCAAGGTCATATCAGTAATTTTATTTTTTGAATTTGTTTGAGACTGTAGTCAAGGTCATGGTAATAATTGTATGGGTTTGATTAGTTAAAGACCTTAGAAAAGGTCAAACTATTAAATCATTATTATTATCATTTGATTGAATCATGACCTAACTAGGTCAAATAATGATAAATAAATATAATTATGTTTAAATCTTGCTACTCAAATGGCATGTAGTGAACCATGGCATATGAAACCTTACACAACTAGATCGTGAGAAAAAGGGAAGCCATTGATGGGTTGCTAGTTAATTTCAGCACTTTTGGTGGAATGCATTCATGGGCATCACCACCAACCATGTAGAAGTTTTACACCTAGAATTATAAGTAGTTTTTTATGAAAAATCCTATCATGAAGTGGTTGTGTTAGGATAAGGAAAAGGGAATGTCTTGGAGTCATAAATTTTTAAATAAAGTATTATCTATTGAACCATATGTCATTGTTCTTTGAGTATAGAATCATTTAGGACTGTATGTTCTTTGTAATCTCATTTTTTATAGTAAACATGTGTATATGAATGTAATATATATGTATACATATATAGGTTTATACAACCTACACTAATAAATCAAGTTGAGGGTTTCTCTTCTCACCATTCATGTCTTCTATGAAAACTTTGCGCATTTTTAATATCTAGTTGAGGACTTTATAATATATGGGTTGAAATCCTTTGATATTTTATTCTTAAAAAAATCGGGCAAACATAATGGATTTTCATATAAATAGAAAGTAATCTTTGGTAATTTTGGCTATAAAGTTTTCAAGATGCTTTGTTGAGATGTTTAACTTCATAGATTGATTGTACACACCATGATAAATGAAAATAATATATGTATTTAATTTGTGGGTTCTTAAAATATTAAATATGTTGTTTACCAATCATTTCAAGAATGTGCATGTTTAATTTCAGATCAACTTAGATTACAAGTTATGGCAAAAATGTAAAAATGTGACTATTTATATGTTAGGAATGTAGATTTAGAACTTATTTTTTGTAGTTCAAGTCTTCTAGGACTATATTATGCTTATTGAATATCTAGTTACAAATTATTTTATGGGTTTTGTGTTTTCTTTGATATCTTTAAGTAGAGGGGTATTATTTGGTATTTCTAGTTATGAAACTAAAAAGAGTATTTAACAATGTACATAAACTCAAACCCTAGTTGTTTGGGTCCTATTCCAAGGATGAATGAATGTATTAATATCATTTATTGTTTAAAATATTTTGATACATTTTAGTTTTAAGAGTTTATAGTGCTCAATACCATAGATCTTTGTTGAATTATTTTATTTTATTTTATGTTTTGATCCATAGTAAAGAGGTTGACCAAGACATCCATAATAGAATATTGAATTTGTAAGGTAAAGAATATATGAATCTTTATGTATGAGGTTTTGGTTGGTTGAGTAATGGCTTGGTAAATTAAGGTATCATTGAAAAGTGATAGAAAAAATAAAGTTTAATTCCATTGAATAACCTAGTCATACACAAGCAACTTATCTCAAGATTTTATTTTGAATGCACTTACCTTAAGATGGATTGTTTTTTGTTTATTTGCTAGCCTCTTTTAAAGCTCTAGTTATAAACTAATATTTGTATCATAATTAGTGTCTATGCAGAATAATAATGATGAAGTCTTGGTTATGTTTTCAAGTAATGAGAAAATATTTTTCCCTTATGTGTGCTATAATGACATAAGGATGTTTTATTTACCTCATGTTTCAGTCCTACATAGGATAAAACCATATTGATTAAAAAATAGAATTTATAGTAAGTTAAGAAGTTAAATTGACTCTGATTTTTTCTCTTCTATATGATTATTTATATTCAGAGTCTTTTATTAAACCCATCATGATTTGTAAATGTATGTGTGCTTATCTAATGATCATGTCCTGATGATGACTTGGTATATTTGGTATATTTTGTAGTTGCATATCTATTATTATATTTTTTAGGTTTAATAAGTGATCTTATGTGGTTAGAATCATTGTACTATCCTTAGGTTGATATAAATTTGTTTGTCATGTATTATTGACCCTATGTGCTTTAGTATCGATACTCATGGATGAGTGAGTTTTGGTTAACCGAAAACTTATTTATAACTTGTGCTGACTCAATATTAATTGACAAGGTCCCAAATTGATGAAGGTTCATTTATTTGATTGTAAAGCTAGTTTGTTCATACAATGTGGATTACAAATGGACTACCTTCTACTCTATACAATTGCTAGAGACATATTGTTTTTTCATGTAGTTTCAATCAGTGTTGTTACCACCACTTAGAAGTTTCTAAATATGATTGAGTTATAAATCCCTTATGGTACTTTAAATAAATCACATAAGCCTTTATGACCATGTAATTGATATTATTTTGGCTTATCTTATATTTATCCAAGAGAGTTTTTTATTAGTCTTAGTTAGAAAAGATCTAGAATCCTCTATCAAGAAGTACTTGGTGATTGTTTTGTGTTTTTTTTGGAATAATGTAATATGGAAAAATTATTTAATTTATATTTTGATAAATCATCCTTGTTACTAATATAGTATTATAATATTTATGATTTTTATTTAGTTCATGTTAATGCTTATATTCATTTAGAAAGTGTAAGATGATCTTTTTTCATTTTTTACTATGTAAAAGGAGGTTGGATGAGTTCTAAGTTTTACATTCATACTTTAATTGAGAAAAGGTATAACATAATTTTAGCATGCATACATATTAAATTCATTAATTTTTTTATAAAATTATATATTTATGTAATAAAATTAGATAATATGTTATTACCAATAATAGGTCTTATGTTTACCTTCATCATTACATTAGGGTTGTATGACCTAATTTTAGGCATGGACTAGTTGCAATAACATCAAGTGAATATTTAATATTTTAACAAGAGATTAAAATTCCTTAATGATGTTGGAAATCATGTGGAGATCCAAGGTGTCATGAGGCCCACAACTAAAAATATCCTTTCATCCTTGTAGTTGAACAGAGTAGTAAGAAAGGGTTACAAACTTTATTATGTGCAATTGAATGAACTTTCTAAGGAAAGGGAATTTGCTCTATAAAAATACCACATTTTATTATAATTTGAATATGTATTTACAAAAAACTTATAGTTTTTACTCTTTTAATAGAGTTTTATTTTTATATTGATATAGTATTAGGATATGCACTTACATCTAAATCCCCTTATAGGTTGAATGTGGCAAATCTGCAAGAACTAAAAGTGGAATTGCAAGATCTTATGGAAAAAGGGTTAATTAGGACAAGTTTAGCACCATGGGGGGGCTCATTTATCTTCTTAAAGAATAAGGATAGCACTTTGAGACTTTTCATTGACTACTAAATGTTAAATAAAATAACTATCAATAATAAGTATCCCATTCCTGTAATTGATGATCTTTTCGATCAAATGAAGGGAAAACCTATGTTTTTCAAGATATATATTTGATTTAGGTATCACTAACTCCACATCAAGGAAGAATATTTTCATAAGATAATTTTGAGAAAAAGGTATGTCCATTATGAATTGACTATCATGCCTATTGGATTAAAAAACACACTTGTCTGGGAAGACATAACCCTTAACATCAATGGGGTCATTATGGAAACCATAGAAGAGATGATAGCTCATGTTACAAGGTTAGAGATAGAAGATATGAATATATTCAAAATTAGTAGGGATTATAAAATAGAGAAGGAGATTTTTTTGGAGGAAGGAGAAAGCCTGGAGACTCTTCATAATGGATTTGATCACGATTCACTGGCAAGACCATTTGGAGAAGTTGATTTTTACCTAATGTAATATATCACCCTTAAAGGTAGATTCAATGTTGTCATATGGTCTCTTTTAATATTCCTAAATTATTTCAATCATGTTATTCCTTTGAGCCTTCCCTTCTATATTCTTCTCTCTTTATAATCCTCTATTTTGAAATATAAAAAAGGAAATTACCCAATCCCTAGGCATGGAGGGGTTATTTTACTAATTTATAAGTAATTTAAGGGAATGAATTAGATCAACCCTAAAATTTCTCATCCCTAGAAGAAAAAATTTGAGGATAAACCTATGGGCATGAGTAAAAATAAAAAGGTTTGGAGTAAGTATCTAAGCAATGTTCCCAAGAGCATTGCAATTAAGGTTTCCAAAATTTTAGAGGTCAAAGTCCCTAAAGGTTTTAAAGTCAAACCTATTAGGTTTTATGACAATATAAAAAACTATCTAAAGAGTGTGGAAAAGGTTACCACTATGATTATTAATTCTTAAAATAAGAATGGAAAAATAGGTCATTCTACAAGTGACTCAATTTTAGTTGAAGAAGATTTGACTGACCCAAAGGATGTAAATAATCTTAAGGATATGGGTGGTACTAGTAATACTATTAGCCCAAGATAAATGAGTCTATAAAAAGGAAGTCTAGAGAAGATCCCAAGGACAAAGAAACTATTTCTTCAGGTAAGCTGTCTCAGGCCTTAAATGAAAATTTCAATAATTTAATGAGCTCTTTAAGAGGTAAGCAAAACTTAGACAATATTGTTGAATAATTGGACGTCAAAAAGTCCATCATGTGTTGTTTCATGAGGGAACTAATAGAACTCAAAGGGAAATTTAATTACTTACATCAAGAAAATGATAGAATGGTTCAAATTAACTCTATTAAGGATGTTCACCAACACTTGTAGATTACTGAAACTAGGGTTGAAATTCTTAACAATGAAAATGACAAGTTGAAAAATAATATCAATTACCTAGTGAATTGTAACAAGAATTATATGAGTGATAGGATTTAAAATGTTGAGAATCTTGTATCCCACCTGGGCAATCTATTTCATACTAATACCCCCTATAAAGGTAAAGGGAAACACATAAAATATAGTGGATATCATTAAGATGTAGACAAAGAAAGGTTGTTAATACAAATTAACTAAAATATCAAAAGAATGAAAATTTATTGGGAAGACATTTCAGGAAATCTTGACATGGATTAAGCCGGGTCCTATTTTTGGTGGTTTTTTGGTTGCTCTTTAGTTATTTCTTGGTTGTGTTCTTGTTGTATTTGGCCTTGTTTTATTCTTTTCTCTCTTGGGGACTCTATTATTCCATTTTCTTCTCTTTTTTTGTACTTATTCTAGGGTTTGGGGACCCTAGCCAAAAAATCCCCCCCTTTAACATTTATAAAAAAACAAACACACTTATTGATTTTATGAACTTGATGAAAGTGTATTCAAGGATTTTTTAAATCAATTTGTGCTCTTTTTTTAAATGATATCTTGGTTTACTTTAAGAATGAAATATATCTTGAGTATCACCTATGCTTGTTACAAAGACTAATGCAATATAAATTATTTCATAAAAAATTTAAGTGTTCCTTATAGCAAAGAAAGATTCATTACTTAGGGCATGCTATCTTTAAGGAAGGTCTTTTAGTAGACCCTATAAAAATTAAATATATTAAGGAGTGGCCTGCTCCTAATAATTTTCTTGAAGTGTGAAAATTCATGGGATTAACTCATTACTATTATATTTTTGTTGAGAACTTCTCAAGGATTGATATCCCCATCACTTATTTGTAGAAAAAGGGGAATAATTTTATATGGTCCTTTAATGTGAGGAAACCTTCCTAAAACTATAAGAATTATTAGCTTCTAATTGCATCCATGTTATTTTGAATCCAAATTTAAACTTTAAAATATAGTCTAATGTTTGTAAAGTGAGCATTAAGGTTGTTTTCACTCAAGATGGAAATGGTTACCTACATGTCCCAAAATATCAAAAACCATGAGAAAAAATATCCAACTCATGATTTTGAATTGTTAGTGGTAGTTCACACTTTCAAGCAATGGAAACACTTTTTTCTTTAGAAACATTTTATTGTAAAATCTTACCATCACAACCTTGTGCATTTTTTTCCCAGTATAAATTAAATGCAAAACATTATAGGCAGTTAGAGTTTATCAGTAACTTTGATACATATATTATTTATATTATAAGCAAGGAAAATAGATTAGTTTATGCTCTTAGTAGAAGAGTATATCTTGACGTAAATTTTTTTAAGGTCAATTTTCATAGATTTTGTTTTGAATCACTAGCTACTATTCCTTGGAATCAAATAAAATTTTGAACTATCAATGTAAATGCTATGTTCTTGATTCTAATTTTTTAATATAAAAAGTGTTGGAAGAAATGGATTTTTCACCTCTTTTTGCTCATCTGGGTGTCACTAAAATGACACCTAAGAAAATTGTATTATGGCCTAGGTTAAAGAAAGATGTGGCTACTTTCATAGAAAATTTTTTAGATGCCAATGTGTCAAATCTAAACACTGCCATCTAAGGGGTCTATTATACCCTCATGTTTTTATAGAAATAAAGTGAGCAATTATTTCAATAGAATTTACCTTGGGTTTTCATAATTATCAAGGTATGCATGACATAATTATAGTTGTAATTGATAAATTTACCAAGGTTTCTCACTTTATTGCAAGTAATCTTACTGATGATTCCCCCACTCTTGCTAAGAAATTTATGAAGATAATTCTTTGCCTTCACGGTATTATAGAAGTCATTATCTTAGGTTGAGATAAATTATTTACTACATTATGGAGGGCATGTTTAGGATGTATGTAATGGAACAACATTATTAATAAAAAAATTACCTCTATTTGGTTGAATTTTCTTACAATAATTCTTACCATTATGTTATTAAAATGGCACCTTTTAAAGCCTTGTATGGGTCAAAGTTTAAAATTATCCTTGGCTATGATGGTTTGGAAAATCAAGTGGTTGTAGGTCTTAAAACTTTACAAGAGTGTGATGAACAAATGGCTCTGATATGTTAAATACTAAAAGTAGCTTCTGATAGAAAAAATAACTGTGTTGATCTAAAAAGGCCACCAAGAGAATTTTAAGTAATGGACAACATATTTTTAAGAGTGATACCTCAAAAAGTTCCATAAAGTTTGGAAAGACATCCAAACTAGCTCCATGCTTTGTCGATCCATTCAAAATTATGGAAAAGATGATCCCTATTTCCTACCACCTAGCCCTTACTCTTAAATCTAAAATTATGATGTGTTTCATGTATTAATATTAATAAAATATTTATGTTATCTATATCATATTTGGATTGGAATAATCTCCATGTGGCAAAGAAGGAGATAATTCAGTTGGAACCATTCAAAATAGGGACATTCAACAAGTGATAGCCCAATGGGATCACATAAGTGAGAATAGTTCCACCTAGGAAGATGAAAATATTTTCAAGCAACACTATCCTAACCTTTTTCTCTAGGCCCTGAGATGATTCTTCCTTTTCAGGGGAGTGGATGTCATATCTTGCCAGCCAAACCTTGAATAATGTGTTTGTTGTACGATTTTAATGAGCCATTTTTTATATTATGACATTTAAAATTTGATATGATCATTATTTTTTTATGAGCTCTATTGTGGTAATTTTTAGTGTAGATGGCTAAATTTTCATTCAATATTTAATTTAATTCATGATTATGTATAACTGATACTCTTGATGTCATTTATGATTTTAGGTAATGATCAGATGACTGAGCTAGGTTTGGAAATGGAAGACATTTTCAAACAACCACATTATCATCATACAACTAAATGAGGGTAATAAAAAGAAATATATCAATTTATTTTTCCACCATTTGTTTTTTTGTTGTTTTTTACTATATTAACCAGCATTGTGCATGTTTGATTTTCTTTATTTATTTAATGGCCATCATTAGATTGTAACCAATTGTGTTTGCTATGTTTGCCTTAATTTTTAATTTATGATGGCATGAATATAGTATCTTGATATTTTTAAAGGAATTTATCTCATGTTATTAATAAAAGATACATAGTGCTTATGTCTTTGGCATTAACATTAGTTTGGCATGTTTATTTCATGACGGACATAATGAATTGGTTTATGTCTAGGTTTACATGCCTTACTAAGGTCTTAAGTATTATTGGTTTGATAAAAAGTCTTGATTAATTATGGTAATTATTATGTTGGAAAAAATTTTACTTTGAACCATATTGGATCATGGGCTTAGCATAACATTTGACTTTAATCTTATGGCATAATCATTTGATCTAGGGTTTATATGGGAAATGTTGTTTTGGCTATCATTTTGATCATTATTCTATTCATTAACTATGAATGGGAATGAAGGAAATATGGATATAATATAGGGTTTTAGGCTACCATTATGGTAGTGGAAACAATATTTAAAACCCATGCACTGGAGGCGATAATGCTTGGGTGGTGGATATGGAGTTTAGGGAAGGTTATATGGCAATTTGGAACTAGGTCAAAATGATCACATGGAGAAGAAAAATATAATGGTTTGGAAGAATAAAAATGATAAGAGAGGAAGGTAATTTTACAAGTTCATTTTTTATTATTTATTCTCAGAACAATATGCATAGCTACTACTATTTTGGTTTTGGATTGAATTTTGAGGTGAATGTTTGGGTTATAGGGATGACCTTCATCATTCTTAAAACTCATTAATTAATCTTTTTATTTTTTTTACTCTTGGTGTATTTGTTATTTCATTTAGGTTTGAGCATGGAATGTGAGTTTATGTTAAACCCTAGTGGGTAGGCTTTGGCTTGGTTTGTCTTGCCCTTATATGTGTATATACGAAGTGAATGTTTTTAAATGTTGCTAAAATAATTTCTATTTGATCCAGCATCCTATTTTTTGAATTATCATTATTTTATTTAGCATCTTGTTTAGTGAATCCATGTTTATAGTTTTGTGTTGTGTTGTTGACATTGTGAATGAAAAATATTAAACAGGTGGATATATTATTTATTTATGAACCCTTTCCCTCATTTCATTTTATAAACCTGAGATTTGTTTGGTGACCTATTCTAACCCCAAATTGATGGTTTGGGTGGGTAGGTCATACCACCATATGGATGCACTCAAATTTCATATTTTTTTCCATTGGTATTCAAACAAGAGGAATGTTTCCATGTGTACAAAGTTAATTGGATGAATTTTTACAAGTTGTTACATAATGGTCTAATGGTGTCAATGATATTTGAGGCATTAAGGTGTATTGTACTCTTATTTATATTGTATTACAAAATGTTATTTTTATTTTTTGATGCTCATTAAGGATTATGTAATTCATTGATATCTATTCATCTATAGTAACTCACTTTGGTATTACAATTCATAAAAGGGTAATTGTGGTAAACCCTATATTAAGGTATTCTAGTTGATTATGTAGGTTTCACTATTTGACATAATATTATATGAATGGAGTTCAATTTATTGATTGTGCTTGTTACATATACCCTACTCTAAGATGTGTTATATCATTATTAATATTGATTGTGATTATGAACTCATCTGAGGATTGCATTGTACTATATTATATGGCCATGGAAATCTTACCCAAATATTATTTTATTTCACCTATTTAATTTTAGAAATTAAGTCTATTTATATTATGAGTAAGGTTGGAATAATTGATCAGGCTTAACTCGATTTCTAAAACATTAAATCTTGTCATTGTTGTAATATTACATTCAAATGGATATCTCAATATCTATATGATTGATCTAAGACTATGCTAGGACTCCTTGTCAATCATTATGTTAAATGAGGAAGTTTTTATTACTAACCATTCTTTGATGATGTGTTTTAAGAAATTAGCGTAATGGTGCACACAGTGGTGTTAGTTTGGTTGAGATTTTTGTCTTATTATTTCTTATTATCATAATGAATTAAATGAATCTTGCATTGGTAGTATTTAATATCAGTTTGTCAATCTTGTAATTTTTTGTATAAATCTAGGCCAAATGAATTATTATTGGAGCAAGTGTCTTGTTAATACTTCTATATGCTTAAATTTTTTAAGTGGAGAAGTGTCTTTATGTATTAATAAAATGATTTAGGTATTATTAGAATTAGTAAGATTTTTCAGTTATATTCATGCTTAGATTAATGAGAAATATAGTTTTAATACATAATGTAAGGGACATTCAGTCTTCAATATGCTGGTAGATATAAGAGTCTCTTACTTGGCTAATATTAAAGTTTACTCTCCTAATTAATATTTACATTGATTATCATTATTAATCTAATTAATGAATGGGTTTTTAAATAAGTAGGAACTTTGAATTCCTCGATGTTGGATAAGTTTACTCTTATTATTGTTCTTTTTTCTTATTTTATTGCAATAGAGATAAGAATGTGTGAATAAATTAAATATATGTAGTCTAGGATTTCTATGGACATTGGGATTTGTAATATTAATTTGTGTCTTATTTTTTTTTTGAGGATCTTAAGGGAGAAATATTCATTTTTATTAGATTTTGGTTTGATTCAGATGATTTAACCATTATCATACATTAATTGGTGCCACTATTTATGTAGTATTATATTATATATATATTATGTCATGAAACGACATGAGTGGGAAATTAATTTGATATTATGGTTTGTAATTAATAAAAATTACAAGTTTTGATGATAAGGTATTCAAAGTTTTATTATTGGATTACTGAAATTAACTTGACTCCTTCTACAATGAAATTGATAAGCATTGATAACTTCACAATTTGATGCTCATGATCTTAGGGTCTAATTGTGATAAGGTTATAATAAATGTTTAGTCAAACTTAATTGTTGGAAGTATTGACTATAAAATTCTTATGATGTACCAATAAGAGTGAGTTTTATACTCTATGGCAATGCTTTTTAATACAAGTATTATTAGAGAAGACTTTAATCTTCTCTATATGAGATCATGTCTTAATTGTATAATCTTTGAATAGCTTTGTATCCAATAAGGATAAAGTAATAAGATTTAATGTGGATTATGCATTGTGTTTTCAAATAATGTAAAGTTTATTAAATAGTCACATATATTAAGAATAATATATTGTATTTTAATATAAAATATTTAGTGGAAGTTTCTAGGAAGAAAAAAGAATTAGGAGTGTAATAAATAACTTCTTATGGTAGATTTTTAAATGTTATGTTTGATAGATTATTTTTGGGACCTATTATACTTTATATTAGATCATGATTATATTAATATATTCTATTAAAAAAATATATATTATAAAATATATTTTGAGTAATGAATAAAGTAGATAACTAATATTAATTATGTGATCTATTGAAGAATCTATGAGGATTGATATAATATTTTCTACCAATTCATGTAAAACCTAAAATAGCTCATAATGTTCCACTATGAATGCATAAACAGATGAATCCATATCCAAGAAGTATATCACATTATGCATATGCATATCATTCTATACTCTATTGAGATAGGACAACAAACTTAGTCTTCCTAACCAAGGTAATAATCAACTCATTTTTATATTAGTCTAACAGATAATATTATACCTAAGAGATAAATCAAAAAATATTTACCATAATGATTGAACTCAAATATAAAATTTTTAAAAAAAATATACATAATATGGAAGGATTAGTCCTAGCTAATAAAAATTAATACAATTACACATGCATCTACAAGTTTATCTTCTTACCAAGCACAAGACCTTATAATATAATGAAAACTCTTAACCAAGATCAAAATTCATAAAACATATTTTTGTATTTGAATTTACCTTTCGATATTAAACTAATTTTCATCATATTCACAATTTTTAGATGATGATTACATTAAATAATATATATCACATTCAACATTTACCATTTCATACTTGTAAAGCATGAGTAGTCACTAGTACTTAATGCCAATGGAAGACAAGACTTTAAAAACCATTCTTACATTATTCAATGTGCTAAAAAATATTCTTGTTAAAGATTTTTTATGAACATTTATATATAAAAATCAAAGAGTGAAACAATTTAGATATTGTGCATTGATTCATAAATAATTAATTGCCAATGACTAAGGATTTTGCAACCACTACATAATTAAGAGTCCCAAACAATCATCCACATGGATATGAAACCTCTTGTGAATATAAATACATTGTAATTATTTATCAAGGACAAAAAAACAAAATTTTAAAGTTTTCCAAAAAGATTTCAAACAAATCTAAATTGACATAACTTGTTACATCATTAACAAATAAAGTTTAAGCATCCCAAATTACCATATCAATCAACAAGTGGAAATATAGATATATGAATCACCCACTCTAACCAATTAAAAACAAGGGATCCATTGTTTTTTCATATCAAGGATACCCGCAAAATTTCAATTTTACTTTAATACTAAATAAGTAAAAAAAAAGTTTTGGTTAAATTTATAGTTATCTTGGTTTTGAACAAATGTAGTTGTCATTTTTCTAGGGTATAAATAGTCACATTTTGCATTTTTATCATAATCTGTGAACTCTAGTAGTCTTAAATTTAACAATAATGTTTACAACTTGACCATAAAACAACCAATAAAATATATCAAGAACCTAAATAAAAGCAAGGAGATATTAATTGTTTATTAAAGTAGAAAGAACCAGAAGTCTACTAAAAAATCAAAGACCACTTTACTGGAACCCACAACATAAGACTAGTATAACTTGAAAAATTATTATGGGTTAAATTAATACATAAAAAATTGAAATAATATATTAAAATATAAGTAATTAAAACATTGAGTTCATTCCCTGAAGAGAGCAAATGCTGGCCCTAATTGAGACACCTTAAGTCTGCATGTTTTCTGTTCATATTCTTGTGTAAGGGCACATGGATATGAATGCATACAATAAGATATTGGGTAATTAGACTAGTAAAATAAACCACAATTTTATATCTAAACATACTAAAAGAGGTTTCGAATTGAAGTTTGAAAAGGGTATTTTTCTAGAATGCCAAGTGTTCCACATATTATTTTTGATCCCCTTTGTCTTCCTCCTACCTAAATCATCCCAAAATATATCTTTATTTATTTAGGTCCCATTTTAACCTAAATTTCTCATATCATAATAGCTAAGGAGCATATTATAAATTCATAATGTGCCCCTCAAAATAAGGATAAAAATTCTCTGGCAATAAGAGTTGTGTTTTTCAACCTCCACTTCTATAACCCACAAAGTGTAATAGTTCAAACCCTAATAATTATTTAACATAGTTTGTAAGGAAGTTTGAATAATATTTTTTTAGCCATTTAAGTAAAAATTAATGATAAAACTAAACAATCCAATCATCCATACGTGTCATACCATGAAATATTAAAGTCAAAGCTTAATATAATTCTTTTCATTGTCATTTATTTTTGGACCTAATGTAAGTTATAATATAATCAAAGAATTAAAAGATAATGGTATAAGAAATTGACATCATGAAGTTTAACCAATCAATTATATAAACTTTGACAAGGCCTTTACCAAGTTTAAGGTCTTAATAATTTAATCACCAAATGTTTTCATTTGCCATAATATAATTATTACATCATTACATCAACCTAGATTAAGGATTATTAAATAACTTATTTTATTTACATACATACCAAGGTCAATAAAAATAAAAAAATAAACCTTATAAAAGATTAAATTGGTCACAGATCATGACAAGAGATTTAAACCAATAATTAGTGAGCACAATTGGTTTTATGCTAATGAGAACTGCTAGAATAGAAATATAATTTATAACAATCAAATGTATAGCAAACTTAACAATGATTTAAATTTCAACCACAAGGTATTCTAAACATGATGCCACCACATTATTTATTTAATTATATTAAACAAATTTTGACCTTACATAACCAAGTAATTCAAGATCACTTTTAAGGTGTTTAATTGATTATCAAGAAGATCACTACTTCTTGATAAACACTTTAATGCATGTAAAATCACAAGGAGTGAAATTCAAACTAGTGTTTTTCTTTTTTTATAACTTGAGTCTGACATAATGAAAACATTCGATAGTTGGTTTTGTAAATGGTAACCCATATGCTTTGTACTCATGTATAATTTTGAAGCATATATGATATGAGATTGGATAGAAATAAGTACTAAATAAATTTACATAAATAAATTAATGTAAATAAACTAAACATAGGCATGCATAGGTCTTGATTTCAATTTTTTTTTAATATTGTACATTTTTTGTATTTTTGAATTTATGAACAAATATGATAATGTACAAATCAAACAAAACATTTACTGGTTGTGGATAATCAAAAGGTGGATCTAGTTAAATATCATTGAGTGTTGGATATTGAATCTTCTCAAATTCCCATAGATCATCATTATTATGGTCATCATGTCATTCATGTTATATAATTGTACCCTTATCTTTGACATTATTCTAAGTTAGGTGCCTCTATATAATATGTTATTTTACTATGTAAGAGGCCTCATGTGCACTTTTTGGATAAACCAAATTGAAGCCCTATTTTTCATTTCAAAATTTATGATTATCATTAATACCATCATGAATAATGTGAATTGTATTATCCTAAAATTTAAATGTAAGATGTTTCTATGACTTTTAAAATACATCTTCCATTTCATGTAACCATTATTTTCCAAATGTGGCACTCGTATGATTTCCTATGTCTATAAAAAAGTGTAGTGTATCCACCACTTTGGGACCACATGAAACTAGAACTATAATTTGTCTTATTGAATCTTGGAAATATATAGCATTTTATAATCCATCTTGTTTAAGGAATACAACTGTATATAGAATTGGATTTATGTCCACATCTATTACCACATGTTGTTTATATTCATTCTCAATAAAAACATGAATAGTCAAATGATTAATCCTATAATGCTTGTAGTTTATGCTTGTGTGACAAGTTGTTGAGATCTAGGAAGTTGTGGTATGGGTTGTATAATCTGAATTTTGCATTTAGCCTTATAAATTTTATGTTGTAACATTGAATAAATATCTATGACATACCATGTTATTTTGTGAAAATAACAAAAGGGATTTCCCTCTTGATTTGTAACTTGCTAGTAGATATATGTCATATTTTTGGCATGGTAATTAATTCCCTATGAAATAACCTTTGTAGCATCACATGTGGTATTTATCATACATTATTATTTTGTATCCTAGTAATGGGCTCAATATCCATAACTTCCACATTATTTATTGAATCTATGAATAGTGACCTATAGGTACTTATAATAAATTGATCAATGTATTGTGCCTCCTGCACTCTATAAATATTAGATTTGACCAAAAAAATAGTCCATGGGATACATAATAGAATTGTATGTTGTGTAGTGTCTATGAGGCAAAAAATATTCTTTCCTTTATATACATTTGAAGTGACTGTGTTTCCTGTATTTGTATGTAGTGATATGATTGCCTTGTAATCATCTATGTATTAACATGGACCAACTAGTGTAAAATTAAACCTACATAAACTATCATCAATGTTCATTGGTATTTCATTAGTATTATCATCATAACTAGAATTATAATCAACATCATTGTCCTTGATAGATATGTAATTTGGATCTTCTAAATTGAGTAATAAAGGTAATTATTATACATGTTCATCATGGTCTACCATTTGAGGTGAAATAGTTGATTCTAATCTACTAATATATTATGGCTTGTGATTATTTGACCAAACTCACTAGCTTCATATGGGTGAATTTGTCTTATAGGAATGATCTATGATTGTGTCACTATGGTATACTAAGGTATCCCAAATTGTGATTGACTCTCATTAGTTAGCTTTATAATATTAAAATATCTAAATTGTTGATCATCCATTGGGCATGTACATAAATATCCATCATGTAAAAAATTAAAACATATTTATAAAGTAGAAGGTATGGCTTACATGTCCTACCTAAGATTAAATTATAGTGAAAAAGATTAGGCATTACTTAGAACTGAATGGTTTGGGCTTTGGGCCCTAATTTAATATTAAAAGTGATAGAAATCAAGGCTTGACAAGGCACATCATCAAATCCTTTGATGTTATTATATGTATTTTTAAAGAGTAACCATGTTAATACCCAATGTCTATAAGAATGTAAAATCAAAAATATTCAACCCTAAACCATTATTAGTTAAAAACCTTTTCACTACTATATTTTTAACTTAAACTTGTATGAATAAAGGTATGGTTTATTGTGAAGTCAAATACTCATTGATAAAAGAGATAAAATCCTCAATATGCTTCAAAGTGTTTACAATAGATGCAAATTAATAAGGCTCTATGTCAAAAGGCATAAGTTTTTGATTCAATGCTTGGTATACAATGTCCTTGAAAATAGTGGTATTTTAAAGTAATTCTAGTATGGAAATCTTAGCTAGTGTATTCCTTAATTGATCAAAAATATCATATCCTATATACTAATGAATTGGTATCATTGGATTAGGTTGGGGATGAAGAGGAGTTACCTAAATTTATTCCTTGTATCTCAATTGATGAGGCACCTAACCTCATCTAGTGATAATAATTTAGACTATAGGGTCTATTGTAAGCATAGGGTGAATAGTAGACATGGGATATGAGCTAAGGTGATTGTGAGTTCTAGGTGTAGGAGGAAAAAAATCAACCATATTAGCTCTCTAACATCTATCAATAATAGGTGTCAACTCAAACTAAGCCATATAACAATAATCACCATAAAATTACTCATTATCTAGCTCGTGATTGATATATGATATGATCTTTGACTTGACATTATATATCCATGGGATTATGTACATGAAAAATATATGACAAGAGATAGGTAAGGAACATGTAAATATCACCAAAAATCTTTAAACCAAGAAATGATAAATAGATGCAGTCATTATGATTATGATGAATATGGAAATCATAAAATCTAAAATCTAAAACCCTAATGGCAGTGCTAAAAATAAAGGAAACTCTAATGGGGTTTTTGTGATGTTCAATAAACAATGGGTTCACCCATATGTTTTATCAAATTTTGTAAACTAAATGAATTAATTTCTTAGATAAGAAAATTTATTGTGTAAAATCAAACTAATTTAAAACTTACTAGATTTATAAATATGCTAAAATGGGAAAGTACTAAAGAAATACAACTTATCTATAAAATTAGAATATAGGACTGTGACTAATAATTTAAAACATGTTGTGTGATTGTGTTGATTGGATGAAAATTTAAAAGCATGTCTTTACAAGATCTCTAGATAAGAGCATTGTATCTGTATAAGGGCATGGGATGTTTTTATCCTTAAGGAGTACTAGTGTCCTATAGATGATATAATTATGATTTTATTGTGATAGGGTCTCCTTCACTCGTATATTTTATTGAGTGTATGAGAGCCTTTGATCCATCACAAAAACCATTGTATATCTTTTCCTTCACTTGTAACTCTAGCTCAATATACCAAAAGAACAAATGTTATCATGGGGTGAAAAAAAGTTAGCAGTTAAAGTTTATATTGAAATTAACACCCCGTATGTTGAGAATTGCCTACATATCAATACTCTAAGGAGGGATCAAACTCCCTGTAGTTATCCCATGCTATGGTGGTGTGTGTGAAATAATGGTGCAAAATGTTAAATGTTGGTGCAATTATGGTGTGATTACGTGCTTCAACTATGACTTGTGACATTATATGTGTATTCATACTTTATTTTAGGGATACTAGGGTTATATGTATTCATAATTTAGAGAATGGTGGAAATTAATCTCAATGTGCATTAGAATTTTGGTGATTTTTAATTTTGAAGCCTCTTGTGTGTAAAATGGATTGAGGTGTGGCTTTATACTGATATTTTGGTAATTCCTTTCGATGGAAATTTCTAAACTTGTGGGATGACCCATTACATGAATTTTAATTTGATAAATTAGTCGTTATTTTGTGAGAGGATAATACCAATGGAACTGGATGTTATCATGGATCACTTCTATCCAAATGGTGTGTTATTTTCTTAAGTACAAAAGTTGTTGATATGGGAGTATGGAACAGTCTATGGATAAGCCTGAGCTATTTTCATGAGGAATAGGGACATTTTTGGAGTTTATTTTCTTCTTATATGAATGGGTCATCTACATGGAAAATGAATGAAAGTGGTCAAAAGGTCCTGGAATAAGGCATAAGCTAATTGTGTAAAAAGGGTGATCACAAGTGCACTATTTTAGCTTAAATATTAATTTATGTGTCTAAAATAAGAATAGTAACTTACACATAAAATATACATATCATGTCACCACACATAAGTAAAAAGGTTCATGATATGAATCACAACACTAAAATATTATTAAAAAAGCTTAGATGTATCCACTCATAAGCCCATAATGTCATGGCCTTGATGCACACAATAAAATACACACAAGAACACTTAATGTCATAGTTTGAAAGAGCCACACACAATGGAAAATTAAATTCCACACAAGGAAAGGGACATACAAATTAAAAATTCATAGAAAGTGAAACTCAAAGAAATAAAAATAATAGAAAAAGGCAAGGGCCCAAAGAAAGAGTCATATAATGTAAAACTCAATACATCAAAAGTCATAAAATAAAGTAAGGGCTAAAGAAAGAAAGATTCATATAATGAAAAATCAATCAAATAGTATCATAAACTAAGGCAAGAGCCAAAATAAATCATTATCAATGATTAAAATGTAGGAAATGAAATAGAAAAAATTAACCATAGAACAAGTTCAACTAGTTTACACCATCAATCTATGTGAAATCTAAAGAATAAAAATTTAACATATCCATGAAATGAAGCACTATAAATAATATAAGGAAAAAAAACTTGTGTAAGTAGTTAATGTAGCTCAACATGATAAGTGGAAAGGGCCATAGAAAGATATAACTTATATCAATGTAACATATGGAATGATATTCCCCCAGCATTAGCATGGCCCCTAAGTAAAAAAATGTTTTGCTTCTATACATCCATGTATCATGTATTACCTAGATGTTCTGCATCTCACTCATATATATCATGAAATGCATGAGCATTTGAAAAAGGATATGTGATATATTATTTTATTGAAATTTATATTAATATGTTAAGTGACCCTAATTAAGATAAATTGAATAGAGTAATTGATAATGTTGAAAATGTACTTTTGACAAGAAAAATGAAAGTAAATAATTAAATTTGACAAGGCACAAATAATTGAAAGAATACTAATTATGAAAATGAATAACAAACTTAGTTATTTTTGTTTGATTGTTGAGTATGTTGACTAATTAAGAGTATAAAAAGAAACATAATAACTATAGATGCAAGATCCCAAAATTATGAACTAAATATTTTAAAAGACATGATTGGTACATAAGGACATGATCGACCCCACTACCATCTTACTTGGTTTATCTTATAAGGGTGGGTTTAATTTCAAAATTAAAATATTTGAGGGATAAAGATAGGAACACCACATAGGGATAAGAATGCCTCCCACTATTATCCCTGTTAGATGTTGTTTTCACTTAGGGAAACATGTCAAACTTTGAATCTAGGTTTGGACATACAGATGCTTAAAGGAATTTTTAGCAATCAAAAACTCTTTGTAGGTGATAGATACTAGTTTGGAATAAAAATAGATTCTCCTAGGTGATTTAGATAGGGTAAAGTACAAAAATAGATATTAATCTAGTACTCAAGTTAATTAAGGATAAAAAAGGCTAAAACTAACATGATCAAGTATTTATGCTATATATACAACACATGTGATAAATAACATAAATCAATGTAGTAATAAACAAAACACGTTATGCTTAGGTCCTAATTTTTTTTTTTGTTTTAATTTTTAATTGTAATTATATTTTTGAATATATTTAGAACACATGTATAAAAAAAACAAGGCCAAGTGGAAAGAATTTGAAATAGAATAATGGAAGGGATTTGAACAATACACACCATGAATCAAGGTATAGTGTGCATTAAGTGTAATAGGAATGTGGAGGAAGTGAAATCAAGAAACATGCCCCCAATGTATATGTGAATTGCAACATTGTAGCTCAAGAGAGTATGTGGGAGATGGAGGGAAATGAGGAGGAATCAATGTATATGATCATATAATATGCAAAAATAAATGAGTGTGATTGTGTAAGCTCAATGTAAGCCATAAAAAGTATAGATAATCAATATGTATGGGTGATCAAGTAGTATGCCATAAATAATGTGCATTAGGATGAGTTTGTTTTAAAGGATGCATCATCATAGGATCGGTGTGATAAATGTCTAAATCAAGATAAACAAGCAAAAGGTAAGGGCTAAGTTAAACAAAATGAAGGGATAAAATGTTGATCAATGCAAGAGTATGTGTACACATCCATGTCAAAATAGAATAATACAAGGAATAAGCAATCAAAAAGTCATCAAAAAACTATGTGCAATTGATTATATTTGAGCTAACTAATGATCCCATTACTGGGATATCCATGTATAGGTATAGGATTAATCAAAGTTTACTCCATACATTTTGGATGAGGATTAATAGCAATATCAATGTTTAAATTAGATAAATGATCAAGTGTTGTAGTATATCCATATTCACTATTACATTCATCTTAAAAATGTATATGTAGTGTATCATTAGTAGTTATAATGATATGTGAACTTTATTATGAATTAGCTTGATTAACCTAAATAACATGGTCATTAATGATGTATTGTATCTTAAGTCTTATCAAAAATAATCTATTCATATAAATCCCCCATTTTATACCCTTTTTAAAAATAAGGATTAATATGAAATATATTAGCTAAATCAACCAAGGCGTAAGTTACTCTAAAACTTAGGCCAACTAAATGATTTATAATCTACTAGTAGTATGATGAGATATATTTAATCTAAGCATATGCTAAATATGGAAATTACAACATTTAATATTATGATAATAGTAATATGAAAGAAAAATTATACTTGTATTATACAATGATGCATAGGTAGATCTGAGTAGTGAAGGTGTAGAAGTGGTTTGTCTAAATATCTGGATCTAGTTATTAGATTTTGAATATTTTCTTTATGTCAGTGTGGAAACTTGCATCACCATGTGGACACTAGTGTCTTAATTCTACCACTAGTTTTTGATACAAAATATTAAATATTTTCTAAAACTTCCACCTACACATATTAGGTTTGATTATCACCTTTCAGATTCTCTATTTAGATCTTGTGCATAGGTATTTAATATTATTGTGTGATTTAAATTCCTTGGTCCTCTAATTGGGGCATGTGATCTTATAAAACAAGGGTTAGTTAGATCAAGTCAAGTTGAGCTAACCTCAAAGACCCCTCTATCAATGAATGTTACCTACACAAACATATATTATGAAGAGGTCCTCAAATTGATGTAGTTTTCCCCCTTATGTGGGCTTGTGTGTAAAAAATAGTGTATAATGTTATATACAAGTGCATGTAGTGATTTATATTTTAAAATGGCTCATTTGGAAATAGGAAATAATAGGGTAGAATAACTTAGTTTGTAATTGATTTTTAGTACTATTTGAAACACTATATCATGATCAGAGTGTTTGAAACATGATTATCTTTTATCTCTACAAGTTTAGGACTTTGCCTATTTTCTAGCTTTTTGAACACTTGTGTCCCATCTAGATGAATATGTCGATGCAAGTGTCATATTCCAATACAAGTGTTTAGTGCCCTAAAGTCATAAAATTTACAAATGAAACATGTCCTTATTATTAGCCTAGGTGATTTAATGTGATATATTTCTAATAGGGATTGATATATATACAAGATCAACCCTCATTCATTCCTCACCTATCACATACCTAACAACTCACAAGGCAACTTATCAAAGATACCCAATCAAGTATTAAAGTGAGAAAAACTTCGCTATTATCTCTTATTTTAATATCAGTCATTAGGACAACCCATCTATAGATCTTAAGTACTAAAGGATAACACCATGAGCCATAGTTTACATGGTACAAGCTAGACCATTGTTGTACTTGCTTTCCACATATTTTACCTTTGTGCACACACAATCCAAAACATTAGGGGAGAACTACATCAGTCTAAATCCCTCTCCATAGTAGTGGCTATGTAGGTATCACCCATTGACATAGGGTTCTTTGGGGTTATCTTAATACTATGAGCCCACTAACTAGGGATAATTTCAATGGATATATATCCAATTGGCTATAAGTAGTTTTTTTTTCCATTTTTGAAAATGGCTCATTGTGTGAAAATACACATTGGTCGAATAGCCAAAATTTTATACTATTTCCTATATTTGTGTTTCTAATTTCCCTATAAAATACACTCTAGTCTATTTTTTGACATTATTTCACCATAATTACTACACATGTGTGGTTCTAATTCACCCTAAAATTATAAGAGACATGTATTGTTTATTTAGAATCACCAGTTATAATGGTGTGTGTGTCTGTATGTAACATATATATAAATATATATGTGCATGTGTGTGTGTGTGTGTGTGTGTGTGTGTGTGTGTGTGTGTGTGTGTGAATGTATGTATTCATAAAAGAAATAATTTACAATTATTCTTCTTGACATGTATCACATTGAACATTTTTGGTTTCAAATTCAAAATTATTTATGAATAAGCATTGTGTTAGGGTTTGTGTTAGGGTTTGAGAGGTTTGTACATCAAGGTGGTTCTTCAAATAAACAAGGTTATAATCAAGCTCGAAGTGGCATGTTTAACCAAAATTGAGGTGGTTTTTTTAGCAAATTTAAGATGGATGGAATGCCTAGAACCAAAAGGGAAGTTATTATCAAGGTAGTGGATTCAATCAAGATAGAGGGTTTAATCAAGGTGGAGTAACATTATGACACAAATGAAGATGTGGTATAGGACAGGGTTGTGGTCTCCTGGTTTACTTCAATTGTGGCAAAGCACACCATCAAAAGGATGTTACCAATTATCTTAGTTTTAAGTTTTATTAACTAATTTTTTATGACTTAAACTCTTCAATATGGTAGTTATAGCCTCTAAAAATAAATATGTGACATCTAAGGTGGTGCCTAATTTGAGATACATTAGACCACCATAACATTTGGAGAGAGTATGCAGATAATGAACCTGAGTCTAATAGACTATCAAAAATTGGTAGCATTTGTGGTCATGTCAGTAGTTTTACCTTTCTTTTCTTCATTGAATAAAGAGAATTGAGTGCTATTATTATGAATACAATGGTTGTGGTCAGTGTTATTGAGAATGAAAATGAAAAAAGTTTGAAAATATTTGTATCCATATATATTTGCATATGAGATATTTCATTAATCCATTATATTATATAAGAGGCATCTTTCATTGAAGAAACATTTACCATTTTTCCAATAATTTGTTTTAGAGTCATCTAATTAGGTTTTTAATAAAGAAGTCATAATTTTCATATAATCAGTTTTAGACTCATAAAAAATGGACACGTGGTGTATTCTCTATGTTTTTTGAAGAGTCATTTGATATTTGACACTCATTTTCATTGATATGACACATGTTGCAATCATGTATAGGTAATTGAAATAGTTCAAATAAAACTATATATTTCATTGACAAATGAAACATGCCATTGAACTTTTCTCTATATTACTTCAATTTCAGTACTCTCTATTTCATTGAACAAGTCTAGCCTATCTTGGCCACCTGTTTTAGTCACTATAGTGCGACGTGGTAGATAGACAGGTAAAAATATATGTGTAAAGATCTGATTTTATTTGTAAATAAGTAGTGGTGGCCAAATAATATAGAACATGATTTTGAATGTGGAGATAGACAAAATACTTTATAGGTTATAATTTTGAATAGGAGAAGATAAATACATAGTAATTTTATTCAAATCATGTCTTGCACTTTTACATGCACTCAAGCTATTTTTTTTGCATCATATGTGGAACATATCAATTTTGAGTAGCACCTAAATTTTATGGTCATATGGTTGTTTTTACATTTTTTATCCATAAAATACAACTTTTTTTAAGAGATTGTAATAAACAAAAACTAAAATTTTAGGCAAACTATTCAAAGTTATAAAGGATTATAATAAATACATATACTTTCTCTATTATTTACTCTTATTATGAATTATATCTGTATTGAAATGCAATGTTGAATAAATAAGCGCCATACAAAAAAAATTGACATGTAGGGTAGACTAGCATATTTAGGCTACAATCCAAAGTCCCAAGTATAGTTCACATCAAGACCAATAATGTTTATCCAAATTAAATATATGGAACAACAATTAATTTTATAGACCTGTGTACAATGGTTCCAATGTATATCATTATAGTATTTATAGTGTTATTTATCTTTTTAATCATACCCAATTCATTATGTAAGTGATGCCTAATTTATGTTCATTATTTTCATTTTAATATTTATTTAAAATTATATCTATCCATAATTATATATATTACATACACAATAAATAATTTATTATTATTTAATATTGGAAATTTTTTAATCTATTACAATACTATACATAAATTATATATCTAATGTGATCTCTAATGTTACCTTTCAGATCCAGAGTTAGATGAAGAAAGTGTGGCTAGAACTTCACCATTTGTAGGCGCTGATGGATCACTGGGAGAATTCCCCTTGTGTTATTATTTGGGATCTGATTAATCACACTCCTCCTTGGGGATGTGGTGGAGGAGTCAGGCATTCTTGATCTCAAAGCCATAGGTTTTAGAGTTGGAGGAACTCATCTCCTCGCTCTCGCTAGCCATCTTTTGGGTGTGGATCATCTCATCATGATAGTGGTAGTAGAGGAGGCTGGATGGCTCCCCAGTAGGACAAGTTTTCATGCCTAGTGCTAGCTGTTTCTCCACCTCAATAGAATTTTGAGTAGCCACAATAAACTCAAGAGAAACAAAATGATGGGTGGGAGCCTCTTACCTTGGATGAGGACCCCCTACTAATGAGGGGTGGGGAGGGAAGCCTTAGGAGTCTCCATCACCTCTACCACTTTCTACCATGTTCACTACTACTACTTAAGTAGTTATTTTTTTTGTTATGTTTTATCCTCTTTTTGGTTATTAGTTCACATGTGTTAAATCTGCTGGCTAGTATGGCCTTCTAGTTGTTTCTGCTACATTCCTGAGGCTTGTTTAGCTCGATGTGGTTTTTGGGGTGTGAATTTTCCACCCATCCTTTTTTTATGACTAATTGTATTTTATTTTGTAAAGTTTTTTATTTAATAAAGTGCACGTTTCAATCTACACACACACACACACACACACACACACACACACACACACACACACACACACACACACGCACACGCACACGCACACGCACACGCACACGCACACACGCACACACGCACACACGCACACATACATACATACATACATACATACATACATACATACATACATACATACATACATACATACATACATACATATATATATATATATATATATATATATATATATATATATATATATATATATATATATATATATATATATATATACCTAATATTTTCTCATTCCCACACCTTGTTCAACAAGGGTTGTATATTCAAGTCAGTGAATAGTTGATTCAGAGAAAAATACGAGCCTTGATATTTGGATAGTTGATCCAAATAACTCATTATCATCATATGATGACTAAAAATGGTAAGTCTTGAACACTCATAGTAGTATCAATGTCTGAGGTTTTAAAGGTTTTGGAAGATTTCAGGATTTATTTTTGGAAAATTCATTGATTTTTTTTTAAGTGGTGATGAATGAATGATCTTGGATATAGAAGTGGATGGAGTTAGTTTTTGTCAAATTACATTTGGAGTTAGTTTATGGGAATTAATTTTTTTGAACTCTTTATTTTTGAATCCTTTTGGTTGTTTCTATTCTTAGTGTAGCAAGGCTTATTTTATGGACTTTGAATGAGAACATAATATTTGTATGCATTATCATTTTTGGGATTCCATTAAGTTAATATGAGCTAAATATCTATTATTCATATTAAATTTAGGTATAAGATAACTTAGTTTTTATTTTAAAAATAATAAATTATCATCTATATAATAATGAGATGATTTCACAATGTTAGTAGTTTCCTTACTAATGTAATGGATAATTGTTTATCATAATTTTATAATTAAAAAAATAACAATCTAAATACATATATGATTATCAAAATTCAAATTTGAAATGGATGTCTTATTATCAAAGTCAAGTATATTTAAAAGTGTTTAGTATGTTTTAAACTTTTCTATAATTCTAAAATCCTCATTTATTTTTGGCAATCCATTGGATTAATCTGAGCCAAATTTATATGATTTATATTAACTCTAGGTTTAAGATAAATTAATTTTTACTTTAAAAATAATAAATTATCATTTATACGGTAATGGAATTATTTCAAAATGTTTGTAGTTTCCTTAATAATATAATGTATAATTATTTGTCATGATTTTATAATTTGGAAAAAAAAATCTAAATATATGTTTTATTATCAAAATTTAAATTTAAATTTCAAGTGGATGTCTTATTATCCAAGTCAAATATATTTAAAGTGTTTATTGTGTTTTAATTTTTTATATAATTCTAAAATCCTCACTTATTTATTATAATTACCTCACATGCATTAGGTTTAGAAAAACTATTTTCCCATGAATATGAATTAATAGTTTAAAATATTTCTTTGAAAAAAAATATTTGAGACTTTAAAAAAAAAAGAGTGGATCACAAAAACCCATTTCTCATAATTATAAATTAATTAGTAGCATTTTATTTGTTTTTAGCTATCAAGATGTGCAAAAATGTGACATTTTAAAAGGATGGGTGTAGAGTTAATATTTTAATTTTGAAAATTAAGGTCAATTGTTACATTATAGTTTTATTTTTTATCACTACCTATTTCACTTATATTCTATGTAGTAGGGGATAAGTATCTATAATACCTTTTTGAAGCTCTATAGTGCTTTTATGAGGATGTGACATTATGTGAATTATTGGTGTGTTGAGTGTGTCCCTGCACATGATGTGTGAGCAAAATATCTTGCGATTGATTATCAGTCTTTATTTTAGTTACCTTGTTGTGGTGACTTGGAACCAAGTTCATTGCGACTCATGTAAGACCACCTTGGATTGTGTGTTTAATGCTAACAATAATTTATGTTATCAATTAATATGATGTTATGCCTTACTAAGGGTTTCCATGTCAATGGATTACTTTTGGTAAGTTTATCCATAGAACTAGATTGTGTTAACTTAAATAGTTTTCTTGAACCCATTGAGTATCCATGTTATGTTAAATTGGTCTCAATTAATAAACTTTTATTTTCTTGGTGTTTTGACAACAAAACTTATTTTTAAAATGGGAATAATAACACAATTATGATTGTGATCGATCCCAAATAACATTTCATAATGGGCGTAAATAAAACTATTTGTAAATACATATTTATATAATTATGAGTATCGTAGAATGATATTATGTAGATAAGCAGACTAAATAAAGAAATGTGCATATTTATTTTTAATTTGGATCAAATGTTACTACCCCAATATCAATACGTATTAATATGCATATTTGTAGACATGTAATTATATATTAATTAAAATAATTTAATTAAATGAGCATAATTATAAACACATATATATATGTACTTATCTACATAAATGTACATTCTTACTAGTTTCATAATAAATTTATTATATATTCAATGATCTGATTTTCAGGGTAATAATTAATCTAATCAAATAAAAATTAAAATAATGAAAAATTCATCAATGAATTAAAATAAAGGAGTGAAACCCTAACCCTAAAAATAAAATAAAATAAAATAACAGACAAGCATCCTTTCCATTAAAAAGTTAACTTATTAGAGAGAGGAGCCGTTTTGGAGATTTGTCAAGGAATAAAATAGGTGAAGGAAGAATGAAGAATTAAGATGGAGGATGATGAGGCACTAGATGAAGCAGGAGATTCAATAAAATATATAAGGGGTTTATTTTTTTTAAATTCTTAATTTTTTTAAACTAATGAACTGGCTAAATATTGGATGAAAATCTAGAGTGTGTTTTAGTTATGATTCTATTAAGAAATCTAGTTATTTACTTATGAGAAAATAAAAAAATATGCAACCTTTAAATCTCTTACAACTCCCTGATATATTTTCCATTTTCCCTTCTAAATTTGAAAATAATAAATTTTTGGTTTTTAAGAAATTTATATATCTATATATGTGTGTGGGTATTTGTTTTTTTTGAATTTTTTTAATTTATAAAAAAATTATTAAAAAAAAAAATTGGAGGGTGGGAGGAGAGGGTCAGTTGGGTATAGGGGAGGGGGATACATGGGGGGTCACTGAGCCATCCCAATCCCCTCCCATAATAGGGAGGAGAGGGGGATAGACTAGTCAACCTTTCCCAGGCCTACTACAGCCAAACTGACAACCATGGCTACAACCAGGGCCTTAGACCTGGGTTGCCAGTTTATAACTTATATATATATATATATATAATAATAATAATAATAATAATAATAATAACATTTATCACATATATGAGATATTTATATATTTAGATAATAAAAGAAAAAAAACAAAAACATTTTATCTAATTATTTATTTATTTTTACTTATTTACTTTTATTAAATTTTACTTAACTTTTATATTTATATATATTATAATATAATAACATTTCTCACATATATGAGATATTTATATATTTAGATAATAAAAGAAAAAAAATAAAAATATTTTATCTAATTATTTATTTATTTTTACTTATTTACTTTTATTAAATTTTACTTAACTTTTATATTTATATATATTTTTATTTTATTATCTAAATATATAAATATCTCATATATGTGAGAAATGTTATTATATTTCATATATGCGTGCGCGCGCACACACACACACACACACACACACACACACACACACACACACACTTAAATATACCATATATTCTAAAATATGTATATATTTACATATATGAAAATATGTTTTCAATACCTAGAATATTTATCACTCATATATATATATATATATATATATATATATATATATATATATATATAATAATAATAATAATAATAACATCTATAAATAGTTTGAAAAAATATTTGAGAACAAATATGTTGTTATGTAGATGAATAAGTTTATATATGTGATATTTAGATTTTGAGTTAAGTCATTATAATATAGATTATAAACACGAGTTCCCACAAATAGAATAAAATATATCTTATCTTTAATTGAATATAGGATAGTGGCTTATTGTTTACATTTTACTTGAGTAACACTAATGTGAATAAATCTTATTCATAAGATAATTTGCCTTAGATAACACTTTCATTTTAGCATAATGAATTGTGTTAAATAAGCTTGTTTTCATTATGGTATATGGGTGGAAAATTGTCCATGCAACGTTGATTAGATCTAATACGAACTAGGGAGATTCAATATACTCTTTGACATGCTTTGCAAGGTTTTTTGTGTTATTAATTTTGATCATTGGCCATATAGTTTTCTTTCCAACCTTTGTGAATTAAAATTAAAATTTAAAAATTTAATTCCCTCTTAGTTGTCTACTATATTATAGATATCACATCTAGATGGGTGCTTAGAAATCAAATGATATTGTGATGATGGGATTGTTAGTATTGTTTACTTTGATGAGAATCAATTGTTTTGCAATCTATAATGGTATGTTGTTGTTGCTTGTATAATAAGATTTTAATTTTTTAATGATTGGTTGGTTACCAATAAGCCTGGTGTCATTTTCATGTGTAATGTTTTCTCCAATTTTTGCATGTAAGTCTTAATTAATTGTTTAATTCATTTTTTAATATGTTTATTAATTTAGAAAATGAAGTATTTAAAAGGGAGAAGTCTTTTTCTAAGGCTTTTAACTAACCCCTTGTTGTTTGTGTCATAATGCAAGAAAATAAGATCTAGCTTACTTGTTCACAAAGATATTATGTATTGTTATTATTATTGGTGTTTTAAATAGAGTTGTTTGATATTAATTTATCGAGTGACTATGAAAATTTTGTTATAACTGAGAGTTATTGAGGATGTAAGTTTGAATAGTTATAACTAATTTTACTATTATCATAGATTATGCTTGTGTTGGCATGATTAGATTAAAAAATTAATATAATTTTGTAATACTTTCATATCGATATCATTATAAAAGTAAAGATTCTCGTGTTATAACAAATTGAGATTGACATTTATTGCAAGCCTAATTTTGTTTAGATTAGTCTTAGTATCCTTGAGAATTCTGCTATACTAGTGGTTTTATTTGGTGTCTTGCAACTTAAGAAGATAAGTTTCAAGATGTAATGTTGAAATTATTGAACTGTAGTATTGATACTAATTTAATCAAGATGGGGCACTCACCCTTAATCATTGGAATGCATTGGGATAAATAATCAAGGAGAGCTCTAAGTCTTGAAATAAGATCTAGATAAGTTTAGCAAATAGATTTGAAATAATATAGAAAATATTATTATCTTATAATCGAATAAGACTTATATTTGATTATCTCAAGAAAATCAATATTATATAATTAAATTATTATTTAAATTATGAAATATAAAAGTGGTGAAATTTTTAAGACCAAAACATATCAAGTTGACATGGTGGGTAGAGTTGAATCATAAAATTGTTTTCAAAATTAGAAAGAACCTCCTTAGAAGTTGAAGGAATAGGATAATTGGCATTAAAAAAAAAATTAAACCTCTACCTTTATCCTAATATAATATGATTTATCAACTTGTATCCATCTAACTCATCCAATTTTTCTTTGGAGAAACCATTTCTAGGGACAATTATAGAAATTAATCACTTGTTGAATTTTATTTAGTTTCTAGAATCCTTGACGGAAACACCTTGCCAAAAGAAGTTAGAGTGATAAAATCTTAGATTTGGGGGTTGATATGATTTCCTCTTATGTTTAAATTAACATAGGTAACTTTAATTTATTCAATTTTTTTTTTGTTGTTTTGATTTTAATCTACATTCTCAGTCTAAAAATGGGCTCAATTTAATAGAACTAAAGATTTTATGAAACTAAAAATTTTCATCTCTAAAATTATATCATGAAAATTAAGATCTGAAACCATTATTTTCATACCCTATCCCAATGATTTTTGGTGGATTTATTTCTAGAGACTTTTGGTAATTTTATGCACCTAATTTTTTGTTTCAATCTATAAACTCATTTCAAATTTGAGTTACCAAAAATAGTTATAAGAATCTTTACAAGAAACTGAAGGTTGGTAGTGATTATTTTTACATTTAAATTAATACATCAAATTTTATTTAAATTTACTTTTAAATCAAAACATCAAATTTTATTTAAAAATTTCAAGGGTTTTTACTATTTTTCATGAATCAATTCCAAACCCTAGTTAAACGAGAAATTGCATAGCATAACAATTTTTTGCATTAAAACCCGTTTGGAACGTTGAGCTATTTTATAATTTAAATTAATGGTGATTATTTTTGTTGGTTCTTAGTAGTATCTTATAGCTAATATAATACAAAATAACTTCCAAAAAAACTTTTTACCTTGTGTGGGTATTTTATCCATCGCCATTTGATAAATAATTTAACAAAAATGAAACTTGATTGTGATGTGAGCTAGTCAAGTTTGGATGCACGATGGTTGGGTAATTTATCTTCGACATGAATGATTAACCCTAAATAGTGTAATCATAGGTGGTACACGAGCATATTTAAATTTAAACTAATTAGGAGTCTAGTTTCTTATGCAGTTTTAACATGCTTACAGTTGTAATGGTAGAAACAAGGTGTCAACAAACCGTTGACAGATCATGTTTGATACCATTTAGGATAATATTTAGTAATAGTTTCATTATTTTAAGTTATACTTGATATCCATTGAATATCGAATTTGAGTTTAGTTTTGTACACTAATTTTGGTGTAGTCGACATAGCTTAGTCACATCTAGCATGTAGAACACCTTTATGCATTTTATTTTCTAAAATAGAAGGTGAGTGTATACATTGCATATAACATACCTTGAATGTGTTTGTGTATTTTTAAGGTTTATTTTGATTATGTATGTGAGTTTATAATATGTGTGTAATCAAGGCATGCTTGAGTGTGCTTGGTTATTTTTAAGGTTTATTTTGATTATGTATGTGAGTTTATAAGATGTGTGTAATCAAGGCATGCTTGAGTGTGGTTGCATAAATAGTTGGAATATTTGCTCATACAGAGTTAGTGTTGTATAAGATAAGAAAAAAATAGTAGTTTTTTACAAGTTTTATTTGGGTAAAATTTTGGACATCACATTATCCAAAGTGGATTGGTAATGAACACCAAATGTAATGCCCAAAAATTTACCTCAAGCAAACTTAAACAAAACCTTTAAAAATGCTACCATTTTTTTTTGTTTGTGCAACACTATCTTCACATAAGTGAACACTTTAATTAATAAAATATCCACATACATACACAAAACTTACTCATAAAAGTGTGCATTGCCTACCACATGAATGCTCACCTTCAATGTCAAAATATGAGCTTCATAAAGGTGTTCAACAAGCTTATTGTAATAAAGTTGTGTCGATTACACTAGAATCATTTTTTAGTATTATGTTTGACTTTGATACTCAAGTGTTGTCAATTATAGTTTATAACAATGATACCAACACTCAAACTTATCTTCAATAGTAACAAACATAATCTGTTAATGATTTATTGATAAGTTGGCACTATAGACCATGAACTCAAGTGCAAAAAAACTAAGAGATCAACCAAGCTCCTATTTCACTCAAATTCCCAAATAACTACCATACCACCCAAAATATTTTATTTAAAACTAACCATTCATTTTGGATCAAAAAATCTCAATCTCGAAGCTACCAAACTTGGCTAGCTCTCCTCTGAGTCTAGTCTCAATGTCATTTAATCACCTATGAAATGGTGATGGAAAAAATACTTCCACTAGGGTAAAAGTATTTTATAAAGTTATTATATAATATATTAGTTAAATAATACCACTATTAACCTATAAAAATATCCTATAATAATTTAAATGCTAAAATATCTCAGCATTCCAAACAGATTTTCATGCTGAAATTTATTCTACTAAGCAAATTTAGAATAAATTGGGTTTGGAAATAGGATCACTAAAAATATTAAAGACGTCCAAAATAACTAAATAAAAATTCTTCTATAAATTCAAAATTAATATTAACTACTATCAAATATTTATTTCTCCTTAGGACTCCTCTCGTTATTTTTAACAACTCGGTTTTGAATCAACCTCATAGACTGAAAAGGAAAACAAGTCCAAAAAATTACCAATTACCTCTAAAATTAGATCTTCCAAAAATCAATATAATGGGGTAGAGAAATAAATATTAAATATTATAGTTCACATAAATTAATTCTATAGTTTTCAAGTTTTTTCTCCAAAATTTCAAGTTCAGGTATTAATTTATAGCTTCTCTTTGGGCCGATAAGGTTGATATTAAAATAGAGAAATTTAGAATGTAAACTTGCACAAAATCACATAAGAGTGCACATAATTTCCCAATCATCCACCAATGATTCAATAGGATGATATAATTATCCATTAGCTTCAAAATCTAGAAATTAAGTCTCAGATACATTTACATTATTCTAACAAGAAGAATCCAAAGAGCACGTATAGACCCACCATGGTCAACCTTCCCCAAATTATTTCTTATAACACTAATGCTAAGAGGGAGTCACACTAGTCACATCAAGATACTATAATAGCTTGAGTAGGATTTATTAACTTTGATTATTAATTTTAATTATAGGTCAAACTCAAAGTTGATTGTTTAGCAATTTCACACATTAAGATTAATCCATAATTTTATAATACATAAGAGAATTAAGCTCACTTATTTTCCAAGTCTATGACTATCAATGTTATCTTTCCATATAATATTCTCAATGCTATTTACTAATCAATTTTGAGTTATCGACACTAATGTTATCATCCAACTATGATTGAAGCACTAGCCTACACCAAGTGACAAAGCATTAAGTGTTATAAATAAATTATCATCAACTTAGATTTGAGAAATATCATTATACATTATTATTATTATTATTATTATTATTGAATATATTACAATAATCATTATGGTGATCAAGAACATAAGATACAATATGGATCTTTTCAATAGCAAAGTAACTCAAGACCAAAGACAAACCTCAAGCAAACTTACAATGTTCTAATTAGACAATGACCATATAATCAATATCCATTACAAAATACAAATTGAATAACATTCAAGATGCTACAACTTTCAACATAACATGGATAATATCTCTAAACTTTTTATACCATTGGTGAGTTCTTCTCCTACACAAAGACATAGGTAACAATGGGTCAACTTACGCTGAGCAAGTAAAAGTGCCCTCACACATTCGTCTTACTTTTTCTATATCAGAATCATAAATAAGATAACAATAAAAATTTGACATTCATTCTAATACACACACACACACAGAGACACACAGACACACACACACACACACATACACACACACACACACACACACACACACACACACACATACATATATGTATGTATGTATATATATATATATATATATATATATATATATACATATATGTGTGTATATATATATATATAATTTTTTATTATTATTCATATAAATGTATTCATTTTCATAGCTTGAATATATGCACATAAAATAAGAAGAATCATACAGAATATGTATATATACATAGAATACATATATAAAATATATATAATGAGTAAAATCTCATATATATATATATATATATATACATATTTATTTCAATTAAACATGCATATGTCAGAAGGAAAATATATACAATAAGTATCTAGTTCATTACAAAACCCTTGTCAAATCGACAACGCTAAATAAAGAGTTTTTTTTTTTTTAAAATAAATTTTGAATACAAAATAACCCAATAAACAAAACACATGATTCAAAAAATTAAAATAAGCTACCATTCTTTGTATACTTTATTTATAAGTCTGAGAAAAAGAATAGAGAAATCTATGAGGGAGAGTTAACTTGCCTAGATACACAAAATCTGGCTCTTCCTGTTGAAATTCATTTCTTGCTTGGCTCCCCTGGTAACATAAACTTCCATGGAGGCAAGAACTTGGAGGAGAAAATGAGAATTCAAAACCCCAAACTGGTTTTGACCTCCCCTCGCCCCCCCTCCCCCACCCGCCTTTTATTATTTTTATCTTTAAAACCCTAAATACTCCTACCACATGCTTGGTCACCCATTAAGTGGGTCTAATTATGACCTCACTTATTTTAAGCTCCACTAAAGTAATTTATTAATATAATAAATAATATTTAGTTAATGTTACTATTAAATATTAAATTTATCATCTATTAGATAGTAAAATATGATATTACATTACTAAAGCATCTTAATAATTATTTATTTATTTATTTACTTATTAAAATTGTGAGTAAACCATTAGTTATTTATGGTAACAGCTAAATAGTTATGATCAATGATTATTCAATCTCAGTTACCATTTTTTCATGTGACCCAAATGTTTCTCAATTGTCTAAATACATAATTCATAAGCACAAAGACTTTCACCTACAATAAGTACTCTATCGATAATAGATATATATAATTATAACATGCATAAACATAAGCTCATATTCAAGGTCTAGGATTATCATGCTCAGGAAATCATAGACAACATCTCATATAATTGATGTGTAGAAAACATCCAATAAATAATCAATAACTAGTAATCTGAATAATAATAGCTACATGTGTATCAATTAATACAATCATATCGTGACCCAAATCATAATCCTAGATTAGCTGATAAAATCGCCTATAGATAATCAAATCCACAATATAGAATAATGTATACAAACATATTTAGATACAATCAGAATAATGCTAGGCATCTCTCACTGAGATTTATACCCTCCTAACATGGTCTCTACTTATGACAATGCGACAAAAATAAAGGTGTCTATAGTGGTTCAACACAAGGGTATTACATTCTCCCCCTCTTATAAAATCATCATCTTCGATGTGGAACTCTGGCCAATGAGTGAAACAACAATTTGAGTTTAAAAATTAACCAAGCCTTCACAATTAAATTTCTAGAATTATTTACATCTTTCAATTTATAAATCTTTTACTCATTATATTTTGCGATTAGTGTTTGCTTTAAATCAATGATTATGATGGCATTTCAATAATTAGTTTTCATAGTGTTAATTGGTCATATTGTCAACCACTTTGTTTCCCTATCATATGAATCCCAAAGATACTTTACCATAATGTAATGCTAACTAGTAATATGTATAACTAGAATTTTGTCCTGTCATGAATCATAATGAAAAATATTTGAACCATCCCATGTTGAAAGTATAATATACTGACATAATAATTATTTCTATTAAATAATATAAAGCAATATTAAACCATACTGAATTATGCAAAACTATTATGCCATTGAAATATGTTGAAATAAGCACATATATGCATAAAATACCAAGAAATGGCTACATGAAATCATCTACTTAGACCTCCCATCATCAAAAAGCCACCTTATACCTCCCAAATAACTTAAACATCACTACTTGGACCTCCCTGTTAGAAAAATAATAAGTAATAAACAACTACCATGTTTAGTGGGGTGGAAAGGATGGTATCTTAACTTGAGTGATAGGTTACCCATCACAATCCCACTAGCTATATTCCAAGCTACTTCTTCCCCCCATACATCATCATTGGCATAATAATTATGCACATATGTATAAATGGAAAATGAACACAACAATCACTAAAATAGATAATAAAAAAAATTATCTAATCATGTAAAAACATAAACTAATAGAAAATAAGATCAAGTGATCAAAATATTTCTAACAACAATCCAAACTGTTAGTCTCAACAATAGTTCAAGTGATTAAAATCATAACAAAAAATTTGAAATGTTAGTTTCAACAACAATTTCCATAATCGACCAATTGTTTAAACTATTCAAATAAAATAACATAAAATGTTGGTTTCTAGATCAATTTAAAATAAAGCACAATCAAATAAAATAATTTTGACAAAACATATATGAAAATATATCACATCATGCACATTATTTGACTTATGAGTCACCTAAGGGAAGAAGGAATAAAATCATCTCAATTACCTTATAAAGATACGAGGCATCCCGATTACCTCTTAGAGGTTCAAGGCATCTCAAATACCTCCCAGAGGTATGAAGAACATTGTCTATTACCTCTTAGAGGTAAGGAAATACCATAAATTACCTCCTATATGTAAAGCAATAACTACACATCATCATATGTAATATTGTCACAATACATATCCACTGCACAACTCCCAAACTCAACATCCCAGTGCTATAAAGGTTCTCAAAAGTAATCATATTACCCTGCATCCCTGACTATTATGTGACCCATATGATGTCAATTAGCATATCCCATAGATAATAACCATGTTCAAAACATAACTTGTTGAAGGTATACAACCAAAGTACTATAAAGTGAAAAATATCTAAGTGTTTCCCACTGACTACTTCCCTCTACTATAACATCTAAACTATCAAAATAGGGTAAGCACTAACAATCTATGTATCTAACATCATAATGTCCTAAGGTAATACAAAGAGGGTTTATACCATGGATTACAACTATACATCACTACAATCATTAGTTATACTGAGACAACAATTAATCTTAAGAAGGGTTGTTATTTCACACAAAAATTACACATAATGGTTACACACAAGGTTACCACAATACATACACAATTATATTACTGACCTTAACAACGTAACATCATGTAAGTACTCAGTCATATACACATGATATTCATACAATAAGGTTAATTATATAGCATAGTTCCACCATTTCTAAGGTATAATGAGAGTAAAAATGTTATAGGGTTTTACATAAAGTCTTATAATTATAGATGCACACAACTTCACACGTTAAGGTTACACACGAATGACATAAATACTAGACTTACATAGTTTCATGACAATTGGGACAAATTTCACAATAACATAACATAATTTTATGGGTTTTTCATAAGGGTCAAGGCAAGCTCATAGACCCAAAAAATAGATATAATATCTCTAATTACATCATTATCCTCTACCGTAACCATAAAATAATATACATGTCAACCTTTTTCATAGTATCAAGGTACCTTAAATGGCAATGCATAAGTCTTTCCTAAAAAAGAAAACTCTAATCTCAATTGTTTCCATCTATTATTTATGATGTAAATGTCTTTATCATTGCAAGAATATCAAAATTAAATTGTAAAAATGTATCATATATTAATACCCATAATTGATGAAACTAACACAATTAGATTCATTTCAAGTATGCCGAATAAGGAGAAGTATCAAGAATTCCTATAACATATCTGAACAATCAAAGGACATAAATTGTTCCCTTTTTATCATAATTATCCTATTCTAATTTCACTTTCTATAATTACCCATGTCAAATCTAATATCTCTATGGCTAAAAATCAAGGTAATCCACCATAATCACTGATCCCTCATGATGTAATGTCTAATAAATAAGGTTGCAAGTTCTTACTTGATTCAATATTATTAACTTGTTTTCTTTTTCATCATTTTTTTGTTTTATTTGTAGTTTATTAATTCAAATTTCCTTTTTAGACATAACACAAGGTAAGAAGTCTCACAATGACTATTAATGAGATAACCTGGTTCCTAAATAGATAGATAAAACCAATGATATACTTTTAAAAGGTACAATAGAAGAAAGAACCATGCTACTTAGTCTCAAAATAGGATTAATACATTAGGAACCATCATAAAGTGGTACAAGGTCATGAACATAGACATATTAGGTTTACTCAAGGTATTTCCATGGACAGAACGACCTTACAAGTCATAAACTCCTCAAGGAATAACAATCATGCAATCCATCAATATATTAAAAAGATATAAAAAATTGGCTATATTAAATCAAATAGATAAGTTACTAATTAGGCCTTTTAGATAAGCACATAGTATATTATTAAGTGATATTTATTTCACACTAATAAGAGGTAAGTTTTTAATTCTTCATTTAGTAACTTTCCAACAATTGGATAAGTATATAATAGACCAATTATTACCACCTTTACCTAAACACCATAAGATTATTTATGGATTTGAAATGCCCTAAGTTATATGAGATCAAGCTTAGATCAGAGAAAAAAATTAAAGAGATATAATGTCTCCTCATAATTAATATAATATGGAAACATGTAGTAGGAACCTTATATATCTAACTAATTTACTTATACAAACCAATTACCACTACATACCATAGATATTTATCACTTCTTCTTTATTAACAATTTAATATTAAATGAAATCCAAAACACTCTATAATTTTAATCATACCATAATGGAATCTTGAGGAAGATTAATCTTATACTCCCTATCTAAAATAGGCTTAGTTATGTATAATATAATACTCAGGGAGTGCAATAAGATTTCAAAAAATACCACATAATACACTTATAGAAACTACATAGTCATAAGCAATGATTAAAATACACTACCTTGTACAAGTAATTATATATCATACAATAGGTATAACACAACAAAATAACTTGAAGTGTAGGCATGCCAATGAAGTCACCAATCCAAACTCATGGGAACTTTACCCAATATCCAACCACTTGATCAATAGTTCAACTTATGATCTCTACTCATTGTGAGTACAATTGAAAAAAGAAATATTGTGATGATAAGTTTCAAAAATTCATCATGAATACCAAACACAGTCCCCATATCTCTCAGTGTTGAACCCAAGCTCTGATACCAAAATGTAACACCCAAAACTTTACCTCAAGTAAAATCAAACAAAACCCTTAAAAATATTACCATTTTTTTGTGTGTGCGCAACACTAATTTCACATAAGTGAACACTCCAACTAACAAACCATATAAATACATGCATGAAACACACTCAAAATAGTGCATGTTACCTACTACCTGGTTGCTCACCTTCAATCTCAGAATATGAGCTTCATCAAGGTGTTCAAAAAGTTCATTATAACAAAGTTGTGTCGACTACATTAGAATAATTTTACAACACTAATATTGAATTTGATACTCAAGGGTTGTCAAGTATAATTTATACCAATGATAGAACACTCAAACTTGTCTCCAATGGTAAGAAACATAATTTACCAATGATTCATTGACAAGGTGGCACTACAGACCATGACCTCAAGCATAAAAAAATAAGAGAACAACCAAGCTCCCATTTCACTCAAACTCTTAAATAACCATCATACTACCCAAAATATGTTATTCAAATCTAACCATTTATGTCGGAGCAAAAAATCTCAATCTCAAAGCAACTAAACTTGGCTAGCTCTCCTCTTAGTCTAGTCTCAATGTCATTAAATCATCTATGAAATGGTGATGGAAAAAATACTTCCACTAGAGAAAAGTATTTTTGAAAGTTATTATATAATATATTAGCTATATAATACCACTATGAACCTAAAAAAACAACTTAAAATAATTTAAATTTTAAAATATCTCAGCATTCCAATTGGGTTTTCATGGTAAAATTTGTTCTGCTAAACAAATTTAGAATAAACTAGGTTTGGAAATAGGGTCACTAAAAATAGTAAAGACATCCAAAAGAGCTAAAAAGGGTTCTTATATAAATTTAAAGGTAATATTAACTACCATAAAACACTGATTTCTCCTTAGGACTCTTCTAGCTATTGTTGACAACTCAATTTTGAATCAACTTCGTAAGATAAAATGGAAAATAGGTACAAAAAATTGTCAATTACCTCTAGAATCAAATCCATAAAAAATTAATGAAATGGGGTAGATAAATAATAATTATAGATTATGAATCACATAAGTTAATGATATATATTTCAATTTTTCTTTTTTGCAAAACCTCAAGTTCAGGTAATAATTTAGAGCCTCTCTCTAGGCCGATAAGGTTGATTAAAAAATAAATAAAATTATAATGTAAAATTTCACAAAATCATGTAAGAGTGCATACAATTGCCCAATGATTCAAAAGGATAATATAAATATCCATGAGCTTTAAAAGATAGAATTTAAGTCTAAGATACATTTACATTATTCTAACAAGAAGATTCCAAAGGGTACTTATAGACCCACCATGGTCAACCATTCCCAAATTATTTCCTACAACACTAATGCTAAGAGGGAGTCACACTAGTCACATCAAGATACTAGAATAGCTCGAGTAGGATTTATTAACTTTGTTTATTAATTTAAATTATATGTCAAACTTAACATTGATTGGTTAGTAATTTCACACATTAATATTAATCTATAATTTTACAATATGAAAGAGAATTATGATCACTTATATTCCAAGTCTATGGCTATCAATATTATGTTTCCATATAATATTCTCAACGCTATTTACTAATCAATTGTGAGTTCTTAACACTAATGTTAACATCCAACTATGAGTCGAGCACTAGCCTACACCAAGTGACAAAGCATTAAGTGTTATAAACAAATTATCATCAACTTAGATTTGATAAATATCATTATACATTGTTATTATTGAATATTACAACAAACATTATGATGATCAAGACCATAAGATACAATATGGATGTTTTCAATAGCAAGGTAACTCAAGACCAAAGAAAAACCTCAAGAAATAAACTTACAATGTTCTAATTATATAATGATCATATAATCTACATGCACTAATAAATGCAACATGTCTATAAATCAATCCTAGCTTAGAGAAGATAGAGCATATCTACACTTACGATTGGGAATACATTTGTTAAGCAGGAGCATGACCAATATGGGGATCCACTAGACCTAATTAGGGGATAATTTATCATAATACACCATGCTAAGAAGGGTTCCAAAGACTCCAATATAACACAATCATGCAATAACCCTAAGGGGGTCCTAGGTTTTTGATATTTCACCTATACTAATAACAAGTAAAGTAAATATAATCTAATGCTCACGAAAGTTTGTGGCACAAAGTGGGGGTTAGAGACAATAATATTAAACATGCATATAATACATGTACTAATGTCAATGTATACATAATCCTAATTCATGGAAGAGAAGAAAAAATGCATAGCTATATACTCTTACAAAAGAGACATAAATTTAGGAATACTTATCTTTGAAGATGAACCTACTGAGCCTTAATCTCTCCCTTGGCCAAGCTGATTTGTAAGAGGTTTTTGTGGTATGTAAGAATGAAAAAGACAAATTATATCTAGAATACATAACCTATCAATGCATCTAAAAGACTTCATCATAAGACAAGATCTGTATCTCCAAAAAAAGTATGGAACTCTAAGCTTTACTTCTCAAGTAGAATGGTCAATAAGTAGATGTTTGTTCACTTTACTTATTATTTCACTTCTCTATGATAAATAAAAGAAATGAAATTGTATACATAGGTATATGGCCCTAAACCCTTTCAAAAATCTTAACTAATAGGGTTGACCCAGTCGACCTAGCACAATTTTGGATAAAAATTCTATAGGTCACGGGCTAGGTTGACCAAAGGTCAACTAGCTCCTAAGTGAAAAATACCCTAAAACTATAGAGGGTTGACCTAGTTGACCTTGTATAGATGACTAAAAAAAGGGGTTTAGGTAAGGAAAAGGAGGATAAAATGTATCAAATAATTTAAATGGGTATAATAGAGAAGAACAAGCTTAGGGTTAATGGTTTTTAGAAATAAGTGTGTAGATAACAAGTGGAAAAAGGGACAACAATCTTGTGAAGTCCCAATGGTCTACCCACCCCTTTCCTAGTGCACCCCTTAAGGCATGCACTCAAAGAGATTGAGACTTGATGGGTTCCTGCAAGATACAAAGTGTCAGTAATCGATAAAAGTTTGAAAATATTGTGTGTATACATATGCCCCACTCAAAGCTCATCACGTGTCATCTGAGTGCAAAAAAGGATGGTTCTTCGAGAATAGAACATGATAACACATAGAACTAATGCTAAGTAAAGTTTAGTAAGAAGCAAATAAGATAAAGGAAAGGAAAAATTTGAAAATCATATATCTTTAGTTACCTTAGTGGTATAGATAAAGAAGTAGACTGTAAAAGAAATGAAGGTGTCCAATGTGAATAACATTAGGCAATCCTATAGAAGTTAGTGCAAAAAATAACCAAAAATTAAAAGTTTTAGAAGATAGGCATATAGTAGTGGATAAGAATGAGTTAGTAGAGACATAAGGGTATTATGAAAAATTGGAAAATTAGGATTTTTAAGCCAAGGATAGAATATTGAAGGTAAATGAATGACAAAATGATGGCAAAAGAATGACAAATGATTGTAGAACACATTAAATAATATTGGAAAGTATGGAAAACATAAATGGCAAAAAGGAATGTAGAGCATATTAAATCATGTTGGAAAGTATGAAAAATATAAATGACAAATGAAATATCAATGTAAGAAGACATTAATAAAGATATGTAAGAAAGTGAAAAGTAACCCCATGTAAGATAAGCATGTCTAATCAAACATAAATAAAAACATGAATGACTGAAAATGAAATGTAAGTTAAGATGGAATACAAATGTGAAGAAGTCATACATAAAGAGAAACATTTAAGAATGTCAAATGTCATATATAAGATAAGTTCACAAAAATGAAACAAGAATATGATGGAAAAATGAAAATCAAAATATCTAAAGGATGAAAACTCAAACTTAGTGCTTGTTCAAAGACACAATGTAAGAAAACACAACCACCTAATGACATGACTATGATGATAATGAGATGGCATGGTAATCAAATGGTGTAAAAGTGTTTGTGAGGAAGGCTTGGTACTATCCAAAGCCTTACAATGTAACTCACAAACTATAAACCAAGAAGTGTAATAAGGTAGATTTGATCAAGGATGTGATCAGGTAAAAGCAATATCTAACAAAGGGAATATAAGGAAAATATGAAAAAAATAAGGAATGTGAGGTGCCACATAGGTGATGTGAACATCCTTAGCAAGAATGAGACACATTAGGAAAGTGAGAAAGGTTAATAACTATCAACACCAAGGACTTAGAAGATTTTGACTAATGAACACAAATCTTAGGATAACAAGTGAAGTATATAGATCATCCCATGAAGGCTATATGCATGAAAATTAAAATGGATCTACCTTCCCACAATGTGTTCCCTATTCCTCAGGACCCCTTATAGAGTCATCAGTTTACTACGAAGATTAGGTACTTACATGAGAAAGTAGGTAGCATTAAAATATATTTTTTATTCTACTTTTGTAATCTACTAACTGACTACATCCCAATGGACCTTGGCTCTATCATGATGCCAATTGTGGAGTTTGAGCTTTGATAATAAGGAGATGTACTTAGAATAACATCTTTTAGTGTGATTTAACTTTTAAAAAAATTGAAATGTTTTTGCCTTTTGGATCATTGCCTTTTGTTTGTATTTTATGAGTTGGATTTTTACTTGTTTTGGATTTTTCTATTCCTCCTCCATATGGATTTGGAAAACCAAACATGGGTGTTAAATATTATAAACACAAGAGAGATTACACATGGTCACTAGAGAAAAGGACCTAAAGACCAAGGTGTTTAAAGACTCCTAGACTTGCGCAAAAGTAAGTGTGAAATCTCAAAATTGATTGATGTGAGCCTTAAATAAAAGGAAATAAGGGAAATATGGGGATTCATGAGAGATCCATGTATGTAATAAGTGATACAATGATGAATATGTTCGTAGATGATCACAAGGAGGTAAATAGTGCTATGAAAGGGGATGGGGCTATGCTTATGATATTCAAATCACTAAAGAAGCCATACTAACCTACAATATATTTAGCATAAGCACCAATTAAAGTATTAGTTATCCCAAAAAGTGGTTTAAATATGTTTTAATGTGGTAATTTATGAGGAAAGTTAGGTCTTATCTATGGTCTTACACTGAAACTCACAAAGTGAACACCAATGAGGTGAATGGTAAATAAGGCAAAAATAATCATAAAGCTACTAAGGCAAAGAATGGGATAAGAAGACAAAAATGAAAATAAATGCCAAATTTAATGTGTAAGAAAAACCAAAGAACCCAAAGGTAAATAATGATACTAGTAAAATGTGACTAAAAGAAGAAAAATGCACAAAAATAAAGAAACATGAGACCAAAAATAACAAATAATACCTATGTTAATGTCTGCATCAAAGATGAGCATGTGAAATACAAGTCTATAAGTCTCAGAAGGTTTCTTGAAGCTGAATTTGGTTATTGTTTTGCATAGTAGAATAAGAATGGACATCGTAAGATACCCCAATGGGTAAGTGGATGTAGGGATGGGCATTAAAAGATGCCCCAAAGTTTGAAGGGACATGTGGATGGGCATCACAAGATGCCCCAACATGTGATATGGAGTGAGGTGACATTTGAATTATTAGAATGATTTGCATTGAGTTGGTAGGTGCATTTGGAGATAGGTAAATGTGTTGTTTTATTAGATTTTAGGGATATTGAATGTGGCATATGGTGTGTAGGAGAGGTATGAGGAGGAAAAGGAGGTAGATGAGGACCATGTATGATATGTTTTGGAGTAGGCATTTAAACTATGTACTCTTTTGGTTCATGTGACCTAAGAGGTTGAGGTTTAATGGATGCAACAATGTGTTTAAATTTGTTCATGTTATCTATCCTTTCCTTATTGGTGTAGGAAGAAGGATCAATGGTTTCTTGAATAAAATTAGTGGATGTTAGAGGTACAATCATTGAGAGGGGGTGAATTAGTGAGACCTAGATATTCCAACTTCAATTTCAATCTTTACAAATGCTTAATCAGTTACAACAAGCATTCATGAAGCATACATATCATTCACATCAATGAAAAAGAGAGACAATGCAAGATCAAAAACATAACATATGACATCTGTGAGAAACCCTCTTTGGGGAAAAATCCCATTGGAACTTGTAATTAGACTATTGTCCTATAATAACAAGAACTAATTTAGACTAGTTGTAACTAATTAAAGAATAACCATCACTTATTTTAGTGAGACTATAATCCCACAAGGAGCTTCCACACCTATTGAGCTGATGTACAATAATAACTAGAACTTTATCAAGTTTCACCTTACAAGGAGGCTACAACCCCCTTAGATGCTAATCTACCACAAAAATATCTATGAACACATATATAAGATAAGTTCACAAAAATGAAACAAGAATATGATGGAAAAATGAAAATCAAAATATCTAAAGGATGAAAACTCAAAATTAGTGCTTGTTCAAAGACACAATGTAAGAAAACACAACCACCTAAACACAACCAACTAATGTCTTCAACACCTAATGATAGACCTCTGATTATCACTCTTCACCCTATCAATAATAACTTTATCACCATATAAATAACATGACCAAATGATCATACACATATATCTCAATTGTTCTACTTGACAATCCATCCATTGAGAAATTTTACTCAACTCTTCCTATTGGAAAAATCATATTACATACTTGAACAAACACATAAATATCAATTAGGACACATTACATATCCCAATTAACCCCACTCTTCAAATCTTTGCTGACACTCAATCTTAAAACCTGCAATAACACTATTATGACATCAAAAATATGACCTATAGGTCATAAACACCATAAAAAACCTGATCTACCCTTAAAGCCATCCACTAGGCACAAATAGTCTTCACCCTACCTTCGTTCACCATTCACACTCACTCAAACAGCCTCTTGAGCATACTCACTCATTTTGCCTCTTCTAGGCTTATTAGGTCCAATGACCTATGTGATCATCTTCATCACCTTGATCAGAAAATCATGTAAGATTATCTTCACTCTCTTTTAGTCCTCACTAATCTATACCTTCTCTTTAAAATTTTCTCACCTTCACTTGGCTCCACACACACAAGCCTCTCATAAACTTCTCACAATTATAGAAATCAAGCTCTTTGATTTCACTATTTATAGAGTATTCATGATCATCAACACCTTGGTCAGACATTAGGAATGCCTTAACCCTTAAGGCATCTCTCACATACAAATACATGACTCAATACCATCCACATAGGTCAGCCATAGCACCTATGGGTCACCCTTAAGTAGTTACACCTATCTAATAGGCCCGTGTAGCTCTTATAGGTCTCATGAAGACCCATTCACTCCTTTAGTACTCCATTGAGAAAAATAAGAACACAAGACCACTTCCAAATGTATATTTCCACTCTACATAACCCCTTAGTCATTCTAAAATGATCATAGTCATCACTGCTCACCTTTACATATTCTAAATCAACTCAAATGCTGATTTTGTACACAAGAACATCATGAAAAAACATACAATCAAATTCTTAAGCATTGTTCATACTCAAGATAGATTTATCACACCTCCAAAATTCACATATATCAACCTCATGGAATATACAACACTCTTAAATATCTAAGTCAACATAAAAGATCAAAATAACATCAACACAAGCTTGAACATAATTCCTGGGTCACTTACAAGACAAACACAAAAACACAACCAACTTAGAACCTTAATATATTTGAATGTACACACTTTTATATATTTAAATCTATATTTCCAAATGTTCCTTGGAGTCCTCTATATATTCACTTTTTACACCATGATCAAATTCTACATAGATCGAAAGATATATCATAAAAATTAGATGCTGGTCTTTCCTTCATAAATTTAAATATTCAAATGCAAATGATCACAGTGAAACCTTGAACACTATGCTCACATCTCATGTTCTCACTACTCAAATTAAATATACACCATCTATCTTCTTATAACTTTAATGCATAGTGCACCAATGCCCAAACATTAAAACTCTTAACAGTTAACCTCATCTTGTGCAATCTAGAAACTTTGACTTAATGCACACCATTGATCTTCTATACGTAGCTCGGTCCTTAAAAATGATAAATAATTGTCACTTTGACCTCTTGACTTTAATTTACACCTTTGATCACTATCTATATGATCGCCCACTCATTATTGATCCTTGGAAGAAGATCAATCTTTATCTTTTCTCAGTGTTAAACATTGAACACTTGGCACCATCTCATTTCTTCCTAATTTCTTGGAGCAATTCACTCCATCAATGTTTCTCAAACTTTAATTTGTGAAAAAATGAATATGATAACCTTTTTAATTTGTCTGTAAGGTCAAATTTTAACCTCCATATCTTTTGATTTGTTGAAGTGCATGTTCATAAATTTGGACCATATAATCTCCTCACATATGAAAATGCAACCATGTGTCAAAATAATCTTGAAACCTTTGCATGTGTGAGATATAACTCCATTAATCTGCTCACTCATATTTTTCTACCACATATCTAACAATGCCAATAATTTCTTGGAAGACTAACTTTGCACATGCATATATTTTGACGTGCTTCAGTGCATGATCTAAAATTTAGCACAAATTAATTAGGGACAAAATTGAACAAAACCATATGATCAACTTCTTCTGAAATGCCCACATATGTGAGATATTCCATCACCAAACTGCTTACTTGACTCTTTCTTGCCTCATACAAATTTGGCCATGGAAAAATACTATCAAACTGCCTGGGATCCCAAATTTACCGTTGCATATCTTTTGATGCACTTTGGTGCATGATCTAAAATTTAGTGAAAATCAACTAGGTACTAATGTGATCACAACCATATTACCAACTCCCCTTGACTCATCCACATGTGGTAATGGTGACATCATCAAACTATCTACTTAGATTTTATGCCATTGAACCCAAAGTGTCTAGATGAAAACTATGGATAACCAAATGAATTAAACTTATTTACACAAGCACTCAAATCATATATAAAATATTATGAACCTATTTCACATCCTCAAATCACCATAATCATCCCTGAACATCTCTAACCATGTTAAAATTTAAGATCAAGCAATCATACTTCAAGCATACTAGAACAAGCACATTACACACTTTGTCATTGTAACTTAGATAATTAAATCACTACATCCACTCACCATACACCTCCATGACATCATCATGACATCATGAAAACTCTTCAACAATATTCCCTTTTGTCATTAACGTCAACAAACATCATTCATCTCATCATTCTTCTCTCTCTTTAAGCACTCTCACAATAGGAACTTTCTCCCCCTTTGACATAATGAAAAAGTGGGAACAAACTAATCTTGAGGACCTAAAAATACTAAAAATATGAGGGGACCACATTATAAATATGATACAAACTCCCCCTTACCTTGAGCCTACCTTTTCTTGCTTTGACAATTTCCTCTTGCTCCATGCCAACACTCTCTTCAACTAAGCACTGCAACTAATGAAAAAAGATCACACAAAACCAATAGAATCTAATGGAACTCACCAAGAAGCATCTAAGAGGGTTTCCCCATAATATTTTTGATCCATTTTACATCTTGAACATATTTAGATCTCCACACATCATGAAGAACCACCACACATGCTTACTAGCCTTCTCTCTCAAGCTACCACAAGGACCACCAACAAAACTTCATGCTAATTAACAATAAATTAACATACTCTAATACAACCTAAGAAATCTCCTTAAAACTCTCATGCCTTGATATTTTGGATAAAATGATCAAAAGGCACTCCACACTAGGCCTGTCTAGCCTCCTTATAGCCCTACCTAGAACTTGCAAAGCCCATAATTTTTATTAAACACATCTTCAAGACCTGAAACTTCATATCTATATCACTATCATATTACCTCTCAAGAAATTAAATTTTCATCACTGATCTCATCTTATGAAACATACATCCTTCAAAAACCTACTAGCCAATTAGCCCTCCATATTGACAAAAACTTGAATAAATTGAGAACCACAAACCTTCAAATCTTTGTGAAGCTTGATTTGATAACCCATTTGGCCCATTAAATATATTAAGAATCCTTAGACCTTAATTCATAAGGAAAATCACTTTTCTAGTAGTTCCCAAAACCCTAGAATCTCAAAAGAGACAAATTCAACAAACCTTCTAGTCAATGTCCACCTCTAAAACTTCTTGTACACCTGGAGACAACCATCACACACTTATAGACCAAGATTTGAGATTACATACCTTTGGGAACCTTGACTTCCTATACCATGGATTTTAACCTTCTTTTTTAGATTCAACTACTTAGTCCTCTAATCCTAGGACTTGACCAAATACAAAGCTGCCCCTAAGTTCATGCTTCACTTGGAACATGACATCTTCAACAAGTCTTCAAAAAATATCCAATCAAATTCATTATTCATATAGAAACACCTCATCTTCAGAACACTATGAAATTCCATGGCATACACAATTATTCAACAAGCCTTCAATAGGCTTAACAAGATCTAGAACATAAGTCTAAAAGAAAGGCCTTCAATTTATAGGCTCACCTAGAATTTGCCACAAACTAATATGTAGATAGATATTTGAAACTCACCTTTATACTAGAGCATCCAAACCATGATCAACAAGATAACTCCTCAAGATAGGACCACTGAGATTAGTCACAAGCTTCTTTTCTCCAACAAAAGATATATAAAAATAATGCACAAACATAATTTGTTTTCATACCATCTCATAAAATAATATCTAATAGCCACCAAGCTTCCTCTAACTGCCAAGTGTCTCCTTAAAGCCTAGATAGAGACACTCCTTTGACATAGTGAGACTAAAAGTCCCAAAACTTAGGAGACTCCCATATCTCCATATCTTTCTCTAACTTATAGTCATGCCTCATCATTCAATTGATTTTGAATGGATGCTTGACTTCATTCTTTGATTTAGATTTGTCAATAAATGTTGATAGCATAAAATCTTGACTTTTCTTCATTTTTTATCCTTTTTCCACCTTGTAAATTAATCCATAAAAAGCCTTGGAATCAACAAGGTTAGTCTCCTTAGTATTTACTACCTTAGTTCTCCATACCATAGTTTGACTCTTCATGTCTTTTACAACCATCTTACCTACTTGATCCTTTAGCTTATCCTGATTTGTAACATAGACTTCTAGAGAAACTTTCTTATCAATCTTAAGACTATAATAATTGGCAATGATTACCTTTGGTTTCCATATCTAAGTTTGTATTTTTCTCATACCTTCTATGAGATCTATATCTTTTGACATACCTTGAATACCTCTTAACACAATTTGGATAGAATCTAGTAATATGTCCACTTTTATGACAACTAAAATAAATAAAATCATTCATACCTTTTGACAGATTTAAACTGTGATCAATCTTTGGCCAAAAACTCATTTTATCATAGCTCCATGAATGTCCATACTTGATTGACTTTATTCTATAGTCCTTATCTCTATGACCATAATTATTACATGTATAACAATGACCATGAAATAAACTAACATACCTTAAAGCATTTGGTTATCTAACAGACCTTATTATATTTCTTTCAAAGCTTACATTCTCCTTGACATACTCAAAATTCTTGTGCTTCTTTTTTAACTTATCCAACTTGACTATAACAAGCTCATGCTCACTTTTCAATGACTTCATTTCAATCTTGAGCTGATTACACTCATCTTCCTTTGCTTTAAGATTTGCATTTGTAGTCCTTAATTGAACCTCAAGAATATTGATCTTCTCTTCATCGTCTTTGACATTTTTGGCCATGTCTTTCAATATATATTCTTGTATTTCAATAGACTTGATCTTTTCTTGATACTTCTTTTCTTCTTTCTTGGATGAACCTAACAAACTTCCCTCAAGAGAACTGACTTGTGATTCAAGACCTTTGAAGATATTCCTTATTTTATGATTCCTCTTCTTCTCCACCTTTATCTCACCAAGTGCACTTATGATCTTATATTCTATATCAACTTCTTCTTCTTCCTTGTTTTCCTCTTCTCTATTGTTATGGAAAGCTTATTTATCAAACATGATGTCTTTTTCTTTTGAACACAAACTTGTCTTGACATCTAATAGCTAAACCTTGAGATCATTGATAACATTCTCATCCTCTTTGGAATATTTATTCAAAGTAAATATCTACTCTTCAAGTGCCTTGATCACAACCTTCCACTATTAATTCTCTTTCTTTAGTTTTTTAGCCATCTTTATACCAACTTAGGATCACTTTCAAGTTGTTAAGCTTCTTCCAAAGGACCTGCTCTGATACCAATTATTAGAGGTAAAATCATTAAGAGGTGGGGTGAATTAGTGATCCCTATATATTCCAACTTTAATATCAATCCATAAAAATTATTAATTAGTTACCACAAGCATTCATGAAGCATACATATCATTTACAACAATGAACAAGAGAGATAATGCAAGATCAAGCACATAACACATGACATATTTGGGAAACCCTTTTGGGGGAAAAAACCCACTAGAACTTACAATTGGAATAATGTCCTATAATAACAAGAATGAATTTAGACTAGCTAAAATTGATTAAATAACTACCATCCCTTATTTTAGTGATACTACAATCCCATAAGGAGCTTCCACACTTGTCTAGCTAAGCTGCAACAACAAGTAGACCTTTAACAAGTTTCACCTTGTAAGGAGGATAAAACCCCCTTAGACTCTAAGCTGATACAAAAACACCTATGAACATATCAACCTTTGAAATAATGTCTTCAACACTTGATGATGGACCTCTGATTATCACTCTTTACCCTCTCGATAAAAATTATGTCACCATATAAACAACATAACCAAATGATCATACACACAAACCTCAATTTTCTCTACTTAAAAATCCATCCATTTATCACTCTTACTCATCTCTTCCTATTTGCAAAATCACATTACATACTTGAACCAACACATAAGACACATTATATATCCCAACTAACCCCACTCTTCAACTCTTCTCTCACACTCAATCTTTAAACATATAAGAGCACTGCTATGACATCATAAATATGACCTAATGTCATACACACCATCAATAACCTAAAATTCCCTTTAACCCATCTACTAGGCATGCACATTCTTCACCTTTTCTTTTCTCACCATTCACACTCACTCAAATAGCCTCTTGAGCATACTCGCTCATTCTGCCTCTTCTAGGCTTATTAGGTCCAATAACCTATGCGATCATCTTCATCACCTTGATCAGATAATCATGTCTAGTTATATTCACTATATGTTGGTCCTAACTAACCTATACCTTCTCTTTCAAATTTTTTCACCTTCACTTGGATCCACACACATAAGCCTCTCACAAGTCTAGAAATTAACTTCTTTGATTTCACTATTTATAGAACATTCATGATCATAAACACCTCGGTTAGCCATTAGGCATGCCTTAACCCTTAAGTCATCTCTCATATACAAATACATGACTCAATACTATCTATAGAGGTTGGCCATAGCACCCATGGGTCACCCTTAAGTAGCTACACCTATCAAATAGGCCCTTGTAACTCTTATACGTCTCATAAAGACCCATTCACTTCTTTAGTACTCCAATGAGAAAAAAATAAACACAAGACCACTTAAAAATGTATAGGTCCACTCCAAATGACCCCTTTGTCATTATCAAATGACCACAGTCATCATTGCTCACCTTTGTGTATGCTCAATCAACTCAAACATTGATCTTGTATAAAAGATCATCATGAATAAACACACAGTTAACTTATTAAGCATTTTAATACTCAAGATAGATTCATCACACCTCCAAAATGCACACAAAGCAACCTCATGGATCTAAAACACTTTCCAATAGCTAAGTCATAATAAAAAATCAAAATAACATCAACACAAGCTCAAACATCCTTCTTGGGTCACTTTTAGGACAAACACAAAAACACGGTCAACTTATAACCTAAATATATTTGATTATACAAACTTTTGGATCTTCAAATATATATTTCTAGATGCATCTTAGAGTCCTCTACACATTCAATTTTTACACCATCAGTAAATTATGCATAGATCAAAATATATAGCACAAAAACTAGACATTAGTCTTTCTTTTGCAAATCCAAATATTCAAATACAAAGGGTCACAGTTAAACCTCAAAAACTATGCTCGCATCTCATGTCCTCAATGCTCAAATTAAACATGCATAGTCAATCTTCTCTAAACTTTAATGCATAGTGCACCAATGCCCAAATGTTAAATCTCTTAACATTTGACCTCATCTCATGTAATTTGGTAAATTTGAATCAATGCACATTGTCAATATTTTATACGTAGCTTTATATTTAAAAATTATAAATAGCTATTACTTTAACCTCTTCACTGTAATGTACACCTTTGATCACTATCTGTATGATCACCTACTCACTATTGATCCTTGGAAAAATCTCAATCTTTATCTCTGCTTAGCATTAAACATTGAACACTTGGCACCATCTCACTACTTCCTAACTTCTTGGAGCAACATGATCCATCGATGTTGCTCAAACTTTAACTTGTGAAAAAATGACTATGGGAACATTTACAATCTATCTCTATGGTCAACTTTGCACCTCCATATCTTTTGCTTCACTCAAGCGCATATTCTAAAATTGGACTGTATGATATCCTCACATAGGAGAGTTTAACCATGTGTCAAATATCTCTTGAAACCTTTGCCTGTATGACATATAACACCATTAATCTACTCACTCAAGCTTTTTTTCCATAGAGCTAACAATGTCAAGAATTACTTGGAAGGCTAACTTTGCACATGCATATCTTTTGACATGCTTCAGCTCATGATATAAAATTTATAAAAAATTAACTAAAAATAAAACTAAACAAACCCATATGATCAAATACTCTTGTAAAATCCACATATATGAGATATTACATCACAAAATTGCTTCCTTGGCTCTTTCTTACCTCATGCAAATTTGGCTAAGTATGGGAAAATACTGTCAAACTACCTAGGATCCCAACTTTGCCCTTGCATATATTTTGATGTGCTTTGGTGAATGTTTAAAATTTAGTGAAAATTAACTAGGGAATAATGTGATCACAACTATATGACCAACTTCCCTTGACTCATCCACACGTGGCATTGGTGATGTCATCAAACTACCTACTCAAATTTTCTACCACTAGACCCAAAGTGTCTAGATGAAAACTATGGATAACCAAATTAATTTCAATTATGCCCACAAGTACTCAAAGCATAGAAAAAATATTATGGACCTATTTAATATCCTCAAATCACCATACTCATCTATGAACATCTCTAACCATGCCAAAATTGAAGATCAACCAATCATACCAAGCACATTACACACTTTGTCATTATCACTTAGACAATCAAAGAACTACATCCACTCACCAGGACACCTCCATGATATCATCATGAAATCATATAAAATTATCCAATATTATATGACGTGTAGGTATGGGATAATTATTGTTGATCATTAGGTAGTTGATTTTGATGTGATTATGGTTTTTGAGATTGAATTTGACAAGAACATTATTTTGTGAGAGTATCAAGATTGAAATGTGAACCAAGCAAGAAATAAAAAATAAATTGATGAAGATCATGATAAGACTCTTGAGAATGACCTATAGTAGCATGCCATCAATAAAGTTTATCAGGATTGTACCATTTTGGAGGAGGTTTGGAAGGATCAAATTTCATGGGTTTAGAAGGTGGCAATTTATTCTAAAGTTGTTATAGAGTCAAAGGTGGGTGGATTAGGTTTAAATTGGTTGAATTATATGCTCCACTTTAAGGTTGGGGAGGCTTGGATGAATCAATTTTATGATAAAATGTTTTAAATGGTTATTTAGTAGTTGTTTGGAGTGTTTCAAATTGAGTCATAAGAAAGTCTTGCCTTTTTGCTTGGTCTAAGGCTTTGTCTATAGTTTTAGGTGAAAATATTTGAACTTTGTATTGAATGGGAGGTTTAAGAGTAATAAAAAATAGTTTTAAAAGAGTATCATCATTCATGTTATGGTCCACTTTATGACCAGAGGCTTCCACTGTTTGATGAAATTATGCGCAGATTCATTAGGAAATTGTTTGGTATTGATGAAATGGCTAAAGTAATTTTTAGGAAGGTCATCATGTTGGAATTCCTTCACTAGAGAATTAACTAAATCCTCTAGTTTTGAGATGGAACGTATAGTAATTTTATTGTACCATTTAGGTGCATCACCAACAAAAGTTTTGGCTAAGATCTTGGTGGTAGCAAAGGTGTGAGTTTGGACCCATTCCTTATAGATATTATCAAAAGACTTAATAAATATAGTAGGGTCCTTAGTACTATTATATGTGATAGTTAGAGAAATGTTTCCAATATCTATAGATGTAATAAATGGGGATAAAGGTTCATTTTGAAGATGTTGAAGCATTTTGTTAATCATTGGAGGTTGAGGGATGATATTCCCATTGGCATCTCTAAGAGGAGGAAGGAAAAATTTTGATTTGGTTGAGACATGATGAATTGATGTGGTTGAGTAGTCATGTTTAATAAATGTTGTTTTATGTTCATCATTTTATATTTATTGGCTGTTTGCATGATGTTCCTTTGTTGAAATACATGTACAAGAAGTTGAGTCATATCAATAGGTGGGTTGGTGCTTGTAGGAGGGGTATTAGTGTTGATAGGAGGGGGATTATTTGGTAGAGGATTACCAACATTGGTATTGGGAGGAGGATTATGAAGAAGGACATCAACTACATTACATTGTGTAGTGATTGATTTTGGTTTAGAAGAAGAGGAAGGAATAAAGTGGATAGTTTTATCTGAAGTAATAAAATACGTCAGGTTATTATCCAAATCCTTAATTATGCAATGTTCTTGACGAAAAGAAGGATAAAAAGATGTCATCATGATGAGATAAGACTAGATAACCACACAAGGAAATAGGAAGTGACAAGAAACTTTACAAGGTTTACTAGGTTGATGTAGCACAAAAAATAGGACCTAAAAACTATACAGGGTCGACTGGGTCGATTAGTTATTGGACAACACATAAAATCTAGTTGATCTAGTTGATTGTATAGGAGTAGTTTTAAAGACTAAAAACTATGAAAGGAAAGACTATAAAAAAAGAGATAAATGATAGAAAGGAACCTTGGTGAGTCTGAAGATGTAGAGAAATTAGATTGATATCAAAGAACCCTAATAAATGCCTACAAATCTTGCTAATAGGGTCGATTAGGTCAATCTAACTTTGTAAAAGCCTATTGTTAAGTACTTGAATTGTAAAGGGTTAATTGGGCTGACCTAGTAGTCTAGACTAGATATTTGAAAGTTTGAAAAACTATATTGGGTCAATTGGGTTGATCCAGTAGCCTATACTTAAAAAAGAACTTGAATAGAAAGAACATAGTCATTTAGATGTAACTGTGTGTTGAACTTACACACAAAAGTTAGAATGGTGTTGATGCAGTCAACTAAGTATGGAAAATATATGATAAAAATAATGATAAAATAATGAAAAATAAGTGAATAAATCCTACAAGGTTAGTTCACATTGGGTTTAAAATAATGTATGCAATCATAAATGCAACATATCTATAAATCAATCCTAGCTCAGAGAAGATAGAGCATACCTACACTTCTGATTGGGAATAAATTTATTAAGCAAGATCATGATCAATATGGGGATTCACTAGACCCAATTAGGAGGTCATTTATCACAATACACTATGCTAAGGAGGGTTCCAAAGCCTTCAATCTAACATAATCACGTAATAACCCTAAGGGGGTCCTAAGCTTTTGATATTTCACCTATACTAATAACAACTAAATTAAACCTAATCTAGTGCTCACCAAAGCTTGTGGCACAAAGTGGGGGTTAGAAATAATAATAATAATAATAATAATACTAATAATAATAATAATAAATATTCATATAATACATATTGTCACATTTATGTATATAGAATCTTAATACATGGAAGAGAATCACAAATTCATATCTATCTACTCTTACAAAAGAGAAATAAAGTTAGGAATACTTACCTTTAAAGATGAACCCACCAAGCCTCAATCTTTCCCTTGTCCAAGGTGCTTCACATGAGGTTGTTTTGGTATGTAAGAAAGACAAAGACAAATCAGCTTTAGGTTACATGACCTATCAATGCATCCAAAATAATTCTCCACAAGACAAGATTCGTATCTCTAAAGAAAGTTTGGAACCCTAAGCTTTACTTGTCAAGTAGAATGGTTAATAAGTAGATGTTCATTTAATCTTACTTATTATTTATCTTCTATGTTATAAATAATGAAAATGAACTTGTATATATAGGTGGAGTTGACCCTAAACCCTTCTAAAAATCTTGATCAACAGGGTCGACCTAGTTGACCTAACATAATTTTGGATAAGAATTCACTAGGTCATGGGTTAGGTTGACCAAAGGTCAACTAGATCCTAAGTGAAGAATACTCTAAAACTATACAAGGTTGACCTTGTACAATTGACTAACAAAAAGGTATTTAGGTAAGGAAAATGAGGATAAAATGTAGCAAATGCTTGGAATGGGTACAACAAAGAAGAACAAGATTAAGGTTAATGGTTTTAGGAGATAAGTGTGTAGATAACAAGTGGAAAAAGGGACAACAATCCTATGAAGCACCAATGGTCTGTCCACCCCTTTCTTGATGCACCCCTTAAGGCATGCACTCAAAGAGATTGATACTTGATGGGTTCTTTCAAGATACAAAGTGTCAGTAATCAATAAAAGTCTGAAAATATTATGTGTATACATAATCAATATCCATTTTAAAATGCAAATCGAATAACATTCAAGATGCTAAAACTATCAACATAACAGGGACAATATCTTTAAACATTTTTTTTCCACTTGAGAGTTCTCATGCACTAAGACATAGGTAACAATGGGTTGGCTTATATTGAGCAAGTAAAATCACTCTCACGCATCTAACTTTATTTTTGTATATAATAATAAACAAGATAATAATGAAAATTCAACATTCATTATAATAGTGAACACACACACACACACAAAAAAAATAAAAATAAAAAAAATGTAATAAACAATAAGAAATAATTTACTGATTTCTCTATATACCCCACTTGTATTCACTATTAGATTTTTGATCTTAATACTAGCTATTTAAAAAATTGATAAACTTAACTCTTTACTACCATGTGCATTATAACATATCAATTTTTACCTACTATATTACACACTACTTATTAACCCTTGATATGCCAAGATCATATTTTTCCCATTTATGAACATTCTACAAAAATGCACTTCCAAAATAAATTTATACTATTATTACACCACACATAACACTTGATGTGTTAACCACTTATATAATGACATCTAGTCCTTGACATCTATCTATTGTTATACATAGTTTTTTTTTTTGCACTTCATACTTGTTGATATGCCTATTTCACTTATTATAGATTAATAGATTTATATTACCACAATATTAATCATAATAATATATTTATAAATTTGATATTAATAACTTTAATATCAATGTATAGTCATGTTTATTATGATGATATTCTAAATATATTTTAAATATATGCATGCTACATTTTATCCATCATCCAGTTAACTAATACTATATCCTTTCATTAGATATAAGATAAAATATCAATTATAAATTATAAATCTAAATATAATTCATAAATTACAATTTATAAATCTCAAATTATAAACCATAAAATATAAATTATATATTATAAATAACAAAATATAAATTAATCAATATAAAATATAAATTAAATAGTATAAAGTAAGATATCACATCTAATTTATAAAATATAAAAAAAACATGTAATAATTATTCATTTGTTTAAAAAAAATAGGAGATATGATGGGTTTTGCTAGGGTTCACAGTGATGCAGGAATGGTGCTTCATCACTAGTAGTGGTAGCAACCATATGGGAGGAGAGACATCTTCCTATAGTCATGTGTTTTATGGGATTCAAGGAGAGAATAGATTCAAAGTATGGGCTAGGCTAGAATAAGGGTCAATGCCAACCAAATTAGGAGACATAAGGGAGTTATAGAGATAGGCCATTCAAAGATTGCATTCACATGGGATTGGAGAGAAATGCCTCCCTAACAGTGGCAATGAAGACTTAACAAATAAAGATACCTCTTTTCAATGACTCACACCCTAAGGGTCCTGAGAAGGGATCAAGAAGGAATGTCATTCTGGAGCTAAGGAATATTTGGTGTAAATAAAATTTTAAAGGGAAGGAACTTTGTAAGATGATGCAGCTTGAGAATGAGACAGAATCGATAAAATCCTTAGGAGGATCAAAACACATTGAGTACCATGTATGGATAAAAAGGACTAAGAATTGCATAAATCTATGGTAATAGAGGATAAAGGTCAAGTGTTTGACAAAATGTCTTTTCAAGTAAATCCATCAATAGAGCACCTAGAATACCAATTAATTGTTCGCTCCTTATTAGGGTCTACAAATTGATTCTAGGTCAAAGGGACCGATGTTGTTGTAGATCTAAAATAGAGACTAGAGGTATCTTTTGATATTCTAGCTAGTTTTTAGTGCTTATTTTATTAGGTTAAGGAGTTACAAAATTTTCTTTCTCTATCTTATTATTTTTTAGGCAAAGATTCAGTTATTTCCATGTCTTCTAGATTGTAGGGAGGGATGGCTATCCCAAAACATCCCTCTAACCCCAAATAGGATTTATTCAAAGATGCAATAAAAAATGTTGCCCACATCCCAAATCCAGTGAAAAGATCTCCCCCTACTAAATTATACAGTTTTTAACAAGAAAATGAGGTCCCTTCTATGGAGATCTCAAAGGAGGAGGTGGATTATTATTTTAATTCTCTAGTGGAAGATGCAATCATTTTTAGATTTAATGGTATTTGGCCATCTACGTCTGCTTTATATAAGTGGGTTCATGAAACATGGATGAACTTTTTTGAAATTTCTCTATGATCTAAGGGTTTTTTTGTTGTCCATCTCCATGATCAAAAAGACTACCAGAAATGCCTCTTAAAAGGCCCTTGGTTTTGGGGCACTACGAGCCTATTCATCATGGCCTAGTTTACGGATTTCAACCCTCTCACTCTTTCAATCACTAAGATGCTAGTTTGGGTTCATCTTCCTAATTTGCCTTTACATTTTTGGCATGCTTACAAAGAAATAAATAATGCTTTCAGGAAATTATTAAAAAATTATAGTGAGTGAGCTACTATAGGAGTGTGCACTTATGCCCATTTTTGTGTTGATCTAGATTTAAGCAAAGGGATTCTTGATGAATTAATTTTAAAGTATGGTAAAACTCAACATGTTCAAATTATTGACTATGAGAATACTGATTTTAGATGCCATAATTACAAAACACTAGGTCATATTTATGCATTATATCCTTAGGGGTATTCACAATTAATGAAAAAGAAGGGAGAAAATTCCAAAACAAATAAATGGAGTGCACTAGATCTGTCACTAGTGGTGAAAGATTGTTTTGAAGACCCAAAAATGCAAGATGACAAAGAATTGAGAGATAGAAAGAGGGGAGAAAAATATGTTTCATCTAATGAAAAAGTACCCATTTAATTGATGAAAATAACTATTCAGATCTACCCTTTATAGCAACTAACTAGGGGAATGCAGAGAGGTCATGTGTCTGAAAGCTTAGATTTAGACAAGGACTTGTATGAAAATAGAACTTCAAAAACATAGAGTTCAGATAAATAATTAGTTATGGTGAATACAAAATAAGAATTGTGGAATGAGTTAAAAAATAAAAAAGAGTAAAAATGGAAAGATAGTTAATATGTTAGAATATTATCCCACAAGTTGATGTTGGTTATTGGCTTTGGGTAGTAGGTAGGCTTGTTATCTTTTTGCTCTTAGGTTTTATCTTTATGGCTTTGTTATATTTATAGTCTTTGTTTCAAGCCTTTTATGGATGCTTCTTATAAAACTCCTTTTTATGGCGAGGGGCCTTAAATAAACTCATATTTATCCAAAAAATAATTCATTTATTAAAACACACACACACACACAAATATTTGGTTTTGCTTGTTATATATGTATATTTTTTTTAGTTTTTATTTTATTTTATTTTTTTGGAAACCCTCAACCTCCATGGCTAGTGGAAATGGTGCCAAGGGCATGAGTGCAATGGGGGGGACTCCCTCCTAAATAGTGGAGGGGTCAGGGGTCAACTCAGCCCCCCCAGATAACCATTTTTATTTTTATTTTTTAATAAAAAAGAAGACAACGTCGTGTAGGTATATAACAATGTTATATATATATATATATATATATATATGTATTGATTTTTATTTTTTTATTCATATAAATATATAAATGTATTCATTTTCACAACTTGAATATATGCACACAAAATAAGAAGTACCATATAGAATATGTATATATACATAGACTATATATCCAAAATATATATAATGAGTAAAAGCTTTTATTTGTCTCCCATTAAAGGGTCAATGGTAGATAAGAAGGATTTAAGAAGCAGAAATGAGGAAGTTTGGTCTCCTCCTCAACCTGGTTGGTTTAAACTAAACTTTGATGGAGCTTGTAGATGAAATCCAGGAACATCTGGGGAAGGTTGTGTGATTAAGGACTATAGTGGTTATCTCATAAGAGCAATGTCATTGAAGCTATTAGATGGAATGAATAATGAAGTTGAGGCCTAGGCTTTGGCATTTGGTGTGGATTTGGATTTGGACTATGGGATCTCTTTTTTGGAAATTAAAGGAGATTCATAGGTAGT
>JARHVA010001174.1:1032500-1412500 GCA_037957365.1 Torreya grandis | reverse complement strand
AATAAGGTCAATTAAATAGAGCCTACATGTAATTAGATGATGAAGTAAATAACAATGATTTTTGTAGATCTATCTGAGGTAAAATAAAAATAAAATTTCAAGAGGAAAGGGTTTCAAATATAAGCCCTTGACAAAAGGATGTAAATCTCACTAGAACTCAACAATGGTAAATGTTTGTAATTATGGTTGTAAATATGAAATTAGAGTATATATTTGTAAAAGAGTATAAAATAAATCAAAATAGGGGTTATAAATTTTGTAAATGGTTAAAGTGAAATGGTCAACTAAATGGGGGTATATGCAAGCTAAAGTGATTTATGTAAATTCTAATAAATCTTATGTTTACACAAACTTGTTGGGTATAGATCAATCCTTAAAAATCACACACACATACATCCACAAAAAATAAACAAACTAATGTCTAGTCTTCTAAGAAAACAAAGGAAAGAGTGGAGGGATGGAAATATTTATCTTGGGGTGGACCCGTTGATGCTTAAATCTTCTCCTTACATGAAGTGGATATTTTTAAAATAATATTGTAGGTTTAAGATATAAAATGGTTAGGTGAAGAATTATATATCATCATTTAGGATATCCCTATGAATCTTCCTATTGAGTTTTAATGGCCTTATTAAGACAAGACAAGACAACCAAACACACTCATATTGAGCTTCACTGGCCTTATTAAGACAAGAAAACACAACCATACATACTGATATTGATTTTAAATGATCCGTGATTCACCAAACACACTCCAAAGTTTGCATTCTCACTTAATTGGTTCATACTCATCACAACCTTGGTTCATAGATTTATACACATCATGTGGGCCCCACATTCACACATCCACATGTCAGCGTGCTCTGACCATGTGACTCATTGGGTGGCCTAATATATATGAAGTTAACACTAGCCATTAAAACTTTAATAGTTATTATTCATGCACCAATAATTTTTAAAAAAAAATTAGTTGGAGCCACCAACCATCATTGATAGGAAGACAACCATGTTAGCCTACATCAAAAATAAATTAGATTGTATCAATATTTATTTGTGCTTATTACAAATAAATCACGTCTATCTAATGCATTTTTAATAAGTCTAAATTATTTAAAATAGTAAAAAATAATTAGTAGTCCAATTTTTGTAAACTATAATAAATAAATTGGACTTTATCATGAGTTAATTAGACTTTTCAAGAATTAGTTGCACTTATTAAAAATAAATCACATCTATCTAATGTATTTGTAACAAGTCCAAATTATTTAAAATGATAAAAAATAATTAGTAGTCCAATTTTTTAAAACTATCATAAATAAATTGGGCTTTATCAATAATTTATTGCACTTATCAAGAATTAATTAGACTTATTACAAATAAATCAAATCTATAAAAGTGTACAAAATAGTCATATGATGCCATTAGAAGGTCTTGGTCTTTCTATCTTCAATATAATTTATACGGCCATTAAAAATAGTTCATAGATCATTAATTTATCGATAATAAGCTAGGTAGTTTATTTCATAGGGAAAGATAATTCATACATCAATCAGACCAAGCACAGTTAAAATAACCATTGAATGTAGTCAAGTTTTGATTAACAAGTATGATTACATCATCTAAAGACTCATAATGCCATATGTCGATATATGATTAGACCACCTAGGATGAATAGAATGCCACATGTTATAAGTTGATTAGATAATGATTTTTTTGTTTAATCTTTAGGTGAGGTTACTAAAATGTCAAATATTAACTCATATTGTGCACAAGCCACATGAACTCAAAAACTCAGTAGTTCACCCATGTTGACTCTAGTATTTGTGAGAGAGTCCCAATTATTGTGCTATGTGGCATTGTCATTGGTGATCAAGTCACTTGACACCTCTTATATGTTTATATAGTCTCCTGCATAGCCTAATGATTGATATTATGATGTGTGTCATAATCTTGCGTATTCATGATGCTTGAGACTTTTTTACTATTCATCCTTATACATAGATTAGTCATTGATATTGTGACATGTTTCATGATCTCTAATGCTTGATACTTATCACTTTGCATTTATGGTAGACATGCTTCGAAAGTGTCAAGTTACTGAAGACCATTTTTCAAGACTTGAACTCTGAAGTGTAATAAACCAAAAAATTGAAGACCATTTGTTGATATGTAAATGCCGAAGAAAAAATATTGATGCACAAATGATAAATTACTAATTTTGATTATCAAAGTGTAGAATGTGATTGAAAAAATACAAGGACCTTTCACAAAACATTAACTACGAAGTGGAGAAATCTAGGACACAAATGTTGAAGTGCAATTTGCAAAATGCAAATTTCAAAGTGGGATATTCCAAGGCATAAATTTTGAAGAGAATTTTTAAAATAAAGGGATGTCGAATGTATTTTCCAATGCAAAAAATTCAAAGAGTAAATATTGATGTGAAACTTGTGAAGACCATTTGCCAAAGACCATTTCGAAGGATGAAAAATGTGAAGTGTAATTTGAAAAACTGAAAAGCCGAAGACCATTTTATGGTTTGAAAAATGTAAAATGTATACTTTAAATACATAAAAGATTAATACCATTTTTAAATAATCATAATTAAAAGTGAATATTCCAATTTTTAAATGCTAAAGACCTTTTATTTATGCATAGTTGTTGAAGACTGAATTGTTGAAGTAGAAAATATAAAAATCAAATGCTGAAGTGTATTTTCTAAGACCCATTATGTAAAGACCTAATTTGGAATACAAAAAATGTGAAGTTACACTTGAAAAATGTCTAAAAATAAATAAATAAATAAAATAATAAGGAAAATCCTTAATTGAATCCAACAAAACATTTTACATGCCAAAAATATGCACTCAATTTTGTAAAAAACCATTCATACTTCTCATTCCTAAGAGGAAACACCATTTCAAATTACCAATTTCATGAAAGAAAATAATAACTCTCAATCCTTTATCACTAATTTTTAAAGTGGCTAATGTGATGATGCATTCAAATGGTTTGTTACAATGCCTTTCAAAAAAAAATAGAGAGAATAAGTATATGAACTCTCCAATTTTTATATGGTTTCCAAGCATGGATGATACTATTTATAAGAATGGACAATAAAGAGGTGATAGTTGGGTTTGGCTTCCATTTCTTGTAAAAAAAAATTGAACAAATTTATACTTCTTCTACATCTTTTTTCCCTACATGAACTGGGATGAACCAATTGACACTTTGTTCTATATCTCCATTTATTTGTAGTATCTTAGTATTGCTTTCAACTCTAACAACCTATATTATGTAGTTCAATACTATAGAATCATTAGGTCTAAAAAATAAGATGTCTACTTTGCACATCTTGAGCTGGATAAAATGAATTATTTGCTATTTTGCTTCTTGGACCAATATATGTATATGTAGATGCCACTCCAAAATCCAGGTCCCTATCATGAACCATTTTATGCAAATATCTATGCAGGGGTATGTTGTGGCAAGTTTTAGGCCAAAAATCTCATGTATATTCAACTTCATAAGGGAACATGTCTTCTTTCATTATGTTATGGATATTTTGGAAGTAATATGCTAGATCCTTCCATTTACTATGTTTGGTCAAACCAAATTCATTGAATTGATTTACATACTTAATCAAGTTATCTTTAATTTGTTTTTACTCTTTTTTATAATTCTATTTGAGAATTTTATAACAATGAAATCTTGTGACTTTTTACTATTTTTCAATTCCTTAAAAAGTATTTTCATCAAATTACCTTCTAAAATATTTAAATTGCCATTTTATTTTGTTCCCCATAATTTAATTGGAGTGGGGAGGGGAGTGCAGGGGGTAGGTGGCAGGGGTGGGGGGACCAATTTATATATCTTAAAGATTTTATTCAATACATAATGGAATAACCTTTCTCCATACGTATAAGAAAATATTGACCTTTTGTCAAGCCTACTATTTCATTTCTTCCTTTCAGTTGGTAACTAATAACATAGTCTTTAAAATCTTCTACTTTTTAATCAATTATGGCATGAAGTTTCTTGTATTTTTATATGTCCTATAATTTTCCATCATCTCTACCACACTCCATACATATTTCCTCTTCATACATTTAGACATGTTTCCAAATGTGTCATCGATATCCTTGTGGGTATGTCCTATAAGGAGAAATCCAACTCTACATTGAAAAAACTACCTTTGTAGATAAGGAGAGATAAATATTTCAACACAAACCTATACAAAAAACATGATTTTATGAAATTTTAAATGTAATAGAATTACATTTAGTTCCATATATGCTTAGACATTTTTAAATATAATAATGGTTGGAAAGAAGTACCTATTATTATTGTCCCCACAATAGTTATCTAGTTGAAATTATATCATGGAAGGAAGTTTCTTGAAGGCACCAATTGATTATGTATCTTATATATATTTATTGCATTTAGGATAGTATTTATTAGACAAAAGTGCATCACACAATGGATATTTTAAATATTGAGATTTATATAGTAAAGATCCATAAGTAACTAGCATTTTTGTTTACATATATTTCAAACACTTTTTCAATGATTTGACAAAAAATTTAGACCTTTCAAGATAATATGGTAAAAAAATGTCCATATCCACCTGCACCATGACCATGTGTGATGATCCCTACCATTGACAAATCTACTATTCTATTAGTAACTACTTTTATTTTTGTCACTGTCCTTGGCATAATTTTTTTTTGACATTCTTCAAGGTATTGCTTTGACATTCATTTATGTGTGTAATACATTTGTCTTGTAGAAAGTTTATGATTTGATTGCATCATGAATTATTGATTGATTTGATATTTTTTATCTCTAGATAGGGACCCAAAGAATTTTTATTGAGTCTACAAGATACAAGTTTTACACTTAACAAAGTAATTAGACTTGGAAATGGTTACATCATGCAAAATTAATTCTTCACATGTTATTGAATTTTGGCTCATATTCCATATTTGCTAGTTGTGTATTGATTTGGAACCACATAAATTATTGAGTGAAAGATTCTAGAATAAGTCAAATATTTTCTCATGCTTCATCTATATATATACCTAGCATTTAAGTCTTAGAGAAACATCTAAAAATTCATCTACCAATTGATCCAACAAATCTTTAGTTGCTATTGTCTTTTCTTGTGGCTATTGATAAAATCTCCTTGAATGCAATGTATTCATTCCCCATTTTTATCACAATTTTTAATGTAAAAAAAATTACTTCTCTTCAATCTATATATTTTAATCCAAGCTTTCAAACATATCTCAATACCTTGAAAATTAATGGTAATTTGTTTTTCTTAAAAAAACCAACAAAAAGAGCATCCAAGATAGGTTGCATCCTATCTATTGTGGTGGAATCAATCAAATTTATCCTTGCATATTTTATCATCTCAAATGAAAATCCTGATTGAAAACATTTTTTGGTACAACGTTTTTCTACATACACTTTTGTAATCTCACTATCTATGCTTCCATCAAACTCCACTTGGCTGAGTAAAGTGTTTGGCTAAATTCTTTTTCAACCTGAGTAGTTGTAGGCATGAGTTAATTTTTTTGGATGCCACTGCTCTAGGAATGTCATGTAAGGAATGAATGAATTATTGACTACTTCCCAAACATTTCCAATTTATTTCTCATTTGGTCTCATGTATGGTAAATTTATTTCTCTACATTCAATGTCCACTATTTGTTGGAAGGATATCTAAGGATAGATGTTTTGGTTACCTCTATATTATAAGTCTCATTATGTTGTAAAATGTGTCTTATGAAAATTACCAATTTATTTTAAACCATTAGGTCAAGCTTGCAACTAAAAATCTCCCTTGGTTGGGCAAATTCAACATAACCAAAAGTATTTTTTCATCATTTGAAAGAGTGATACATTTGTGTAATAAATGTTCCCTTTATCCAATGAACTCCTTTCTCAGTCTATGAAATATGGTAGGATTATTGATATATCAAGCAAATAATCCAAGAAAGGATTTTCTAGTTGGAATGGTTGTATATGCATAACTAAACTAAAATTATTTTATCCTTTTTCCATGCCATTCTATATATAAAAATTATTTGTGACATGTTGCATCATTATTGTGCTAATATAGTAAAACTATCAACTGCATCCCCCAAATTATCCACAAAAGCTCTAGGAAATGGAAGTGGTAGAGTTAGATCAAAATATTTTATCACATTAACACTTACACATTCAATAGGTATTTTATTATTATGGCATGTGGAAGTGAGATTTATGGATTATAAAGGGTCAACATTTGGACTTGGAACTTTATGTATTCTTCCTTCACCAATTACCTTACCATTATTTATGAGATAAAAATAGTATCCACATTGGAAAGCATTTGATGTATGATTTTTTAGCCTAGACATTTGTAAAACACATGCGATGATTTGTTAATTAGGGTATTTATAAAATTATTCTAATTTATACCCCTATGTAGGAGATAAACTTTATTTATACCATAGCATAAGCATGGAGATATTTTAAAACCTAAAAATGTTAAAAAGGTTATGTATAACACATTTTTGAAATAACATTGTTTATGTGAATCCAAAATAATAATAGCTTTTAATATCATATACTGCATACTACAAACACTGTTTCATCCTACTTTGAAGGTATCTCCTAGGAGATACATTTCAAAAATGCTTAAGAGTGGAATAGATGAGTAGATAAAAATAGATAATTAAATTAACATTCAACCATGTATTTTAATATTATACAAAATGATATTGAGCAATGGAGGTTTTGACCAAAATCATGGAAAATGATTAGCTACTTATATTTTGGGATCGTGTATATGATTTGAAACTCTATGGTAAACCCAAGATTTTGAAGGTATATCCTAGGATATACCTTTCAAACATGCATAAGGGCACCTATTAGAAAAGCATGTAAGCTTGATTCAAGAGTCATTTTATTGTTAGAGATGTTGTTCTATTTTGTGCACCTATTTGTTGAGTGCACAATAATAAATATACACTCTTATTTTATGGTTATTTATGCAATAATTTTTTTTTGCATGAAAAAACCTACCTTGCTGATTTAATAGGCACTCCCATGTATTTTGGACTTGGTTAATTTTGGAGACCCATATAAAGATTATGTATACAATTATAGAGACTTTATTGTGCATATTTTATATTTATGTATAATGTCTATGTTACAAAAGCTATGGTAATGGTGTGCAAGAGTGATCCTATTGGTGATGAGTTCTTTATGAACTTTGTCATGGTATTAGAGCTTATTCTTTCAACTATTACTCAGTGATTTGTCTCTTTTTGTGTAGGGCAGGCCAAGCATTTGCTAGCTATATATGCTTTTAGGCTCTTATATAGGCCATACTATTTAATCATTTGGTGGATTTCACATTATTTAGATCAACTATGTATAGGCCATATATAGTGTACTATATTGGCTTTGTTGTACATTAGTGCATTGGTTCAATGTTAACCTAATTTGTAAATCTTCCAACTCAAATTTGTTTTCCTCTTGTTTGTCTTGATTTAAGAATGTAAGCAAGCCTGACATAGTAACCTTAACATCATTAAATTATTACATTATCAATTTATATGCTTAGACACATACAATTGACCTTGCTTCCATCCCCCTTCCATGGTCTTAACATTTTTTAGAAGTTTTATTTGTTCTCGCTTATGTATTGTAAGGATTTTTTTTTTTTGATGCATTGGTTATGTAAAGAAGATAGACTAATCCTTCACTTTTTCTAGCAAACCAATCCTCCACTTTATCTAGGTTATCATTCTATGCTTGACCTCCACGCCTTTGCTACCCAACAAGCTTCCCATCAGGTCTGATCCATGCCTACCGATCTCTAAGAGTCCTTTTTTGTATTGCTTTTCTAAGTGATTAGTAACATGCAGACCTTTTGATAAACATTTCATCAGAGGAAATATAGTTTCATCAACTATGAATGCCTTTTTTGGATATAGCTTCTTGAAACTCTTTCTAGAGCATGGGTATCCATTTCAAACTAAAAATTTAGACTTTAAGCTAAATACATGGTGACATTGAGATGAACAAGAGAGTTGGCTCATACATAGAGTCCTTGGGTTGGTGAAATATCCTCCTCCATTAGCGAGCTGAGCATCTAAAACTACATGCTAGTAGCCTCCAATTTATATCTCATCTTCGTAACATTTTTTTAGGCACCTACATTATTATTTTATTGGTTTATAGGATAGTAAAATTCCTTATATGTGGGACTCCTCATTGACACTATTTAAGGACTACCAACTGCATGACTCAACTACCACTATCATGTTCACCCATCAGCTATTAAATCCTAGCACCTTGTGCTTGAACCAACCATTGCTTGGGCCTTTAATCACTAGTTATCAACCTCATCAAGATGTCTATTGCTTTTGACCTCCTAAACTCATGGAGAACACAATCCTACCAAAGGTGTACCATTTAATTATGAAAGATTTTTTAAAGCTTTTAGATAGAAAATTATGTATGGTGGTTAATGAGGTGAATTAAAAGTGGGTTATCTATCATTTAATTTGTATTTAGTCACCACGTGATGGTTACCTTGAAAATAAAGATATGTTGGCAGTTATGTGGTTGAATCCCACATTTTATTATCCTTGTTCATAAATTTTATTGTGAGTTTTTTTTTAAAATGGAGATACGTTATAAAGGGGAGACAATTTTTTTTAGGCCCATTTTATAAAATATGGGGACATCATTTTTTATTGGGATATTAACCAATTATTAAAAATGGAAAAGGCATTTATAAGCATGACATTCATTTTATGCCATTTTTACTTGTAGCAGACATCATTTTTTGGGGGGTTCTCAATTATTGTAATGGGGATTTTTTTTAAGATAGTATTATTGTAATTTGAAGGCCATTTTAATTATGAAGACTTTTCTCATTGTTAGGACACCATTTTTTCATCTTTGTTTATCAAATATGGAGCATGATGTCTAGTCTAACAAGTGGTGAGACCCCCTCACAGATAAAACAAACTTGTTTTTTCTCCTTCTTACCTTAATTTCTTGGAGCTCATTATTATTGCACATGTACCCTCTTGGCTCACATTGTTATCCTTGTCATCACATTTTTCACTCCTGGATGCATTATCAACAAAGTTAGACATCCCATTTTTTATTGTGCATTGTTTTTTTATGTCACTTTTGTACTCATGGATGCATGTTTTTAGTAGATTTAAATGTCCTACATTCTTGAGTATGGTTTTATGTCACACACCACTCCCTTGTTTTAGAAACAACTCTCTTGTTATTGATGTCATCTTCTATAGATTGATCATATTTTGGGTTTTATGCATCATATGGTGTGTGTTTTTGTTTGAGATCTTTATTTGTGGTCACACTGAGATTTATGGAGTCCTTTTCTTCATGTTTGCATTCTCCAAGTTGAGTACTTACTCTTAAATTATTGACTATTCCATCACCATCAGGGCCATTTTCTTGAGAGATAATAATTTTGTTTCTTTGACACTTTTTTGATAATTGAAAGTCTCCTTTAGATTTATTGTGGATATTGATCTCCTTTTGAAGAGTATCTATTATGGTGAATATAATGTCAACATTTTAGTGTTCAAGTAGTGGATTTATTCCACTCATATAGACCTTTTTGTGTTAATCCACCCACTCAGTAGTATGGGAGGGTATGGTATAGATCTTGCTTCTTTAGTTATCATGTTCCTTGATAACCCTTGGTGTACTACATATTCTAGAAGTAGATCAAATTGATTTGGTAAACCATTTTGCACTATTGACACCTTTGATAGTCTCTTTTTGTAAGAGTTATTTTGGTGAATTTCAATGTTAATTTTTTTTTGTGATCAAGTAGTGGATCTAGACCACTTGTGCACATTTGAATTCCATTAAGACTTTTGAGTCTACCAATTACATTTGTATTTGAAGGCCTTTGTTCCATCTAGTGCACATATTCAGCATTATGTTCAAGTATTGATCCATTTAATTTCTTGGGACACCTTGAAACATATGTTTTTTGCTCTCTTAACTTTAGTTATTGTTACTAGTTTTTGGGAACCTTGTGGTGATACATTTCATCCTTGGTGACTCTTTTTCCTAGAGTTTTGAGATTAGTGTTTTTTATAGAGTTAACCCTATACAAAGTACAAGTTCTTATTTGACTTGGAGATTATAATGATTCATCATCAATGTAGTATAGTAAGATGGATTGGTTACCATAGGGACACTTTGTATTTCACTATGATTTTATACATGGGTACCTGATCAGGCCTAGTTGCCAGGACACATTATTCTCTTTTCTTTCTCTTTTTTTCACTCCCTATTATACACTTAAAGGATGGTGTTGGATTAAAGTGTGCAATCTTGATTTGAGAGTCATTTTATTGTTGGAGATGCTATTCTATTTTGTGCACATATTTGTTGAGTACACAATAACAAATAAACACTCTTATTTTATGGTTATTAATGCAAAAAAAATTTGTATGAAACAACTTACCTTGCCTATTTAATAGTCACTCCCATGTGTTTTTGACTTAGTCAATTCTAGAGACCCATATGAAGATTATGTATATAATTATAAAGACCTTATTGTGCATATTTGATCTTGTGTATAATTTTTGTGTTATAAAAGCTGTGGTAATGGTGTGTAGGAGTGATCTTATTGGTGATGAGTAGTATTACAAGTCCCTTCAAGGTATGTTTGAAGGTACTAGTAGGTGATACCTTGAAGCTTTAACTTTAGATAAATAATTACTGATGCTAGATTTATTTCATCTTAAGTGATAAAAACTACATTTTACTATGACTAAACTAGAGGCAATGCCATGTATTGACCTTCTTCAAGATTTATTATTTTATGCCCACACAACTGATGGTAGTTTTCTACACCAAATAGGAAAAACCACAATGGTGGCATGTCTCTCCAGAGAGGCTTTCAATAGATGCTTGTAGCTTTTAGAATATGTATAGGCTTCATATGATGGGCATAGACTGGTAATTTGGCAAAAGGAGAACACACTTGTAGTCACACTCTAAAAATGGATTCAACCTAGGGAGAATGTACTTTTCAATAAAACCACCCCAATTCTAATTAAATAGTTCAAAATGGGGATTAGGATTGGGATGGCACTATTGAATCATTTGTATGGGTATCCTTCTATCCACTATGTTTCCCTATATTATATTCCCTTACTTGACATCCTATTGACCTCCAAAATCACTATCTAATTGGGAGAGATTTTAAGTGTCTAAATCTAATTACAAATACAACACATACACAAGAGGCCACTAGGTGGTAGTTTTTGCATTATGTCCTATCTCATGGATGTAGTGTTGGAAATAGTTCAAAGAACCCAAGGAGAACTATGAAATCTACCTAAAATAGTATAAAAAAGGTATGTGATTATTTCTCATTCATTTTCATTTATTATTACCATCAAAATTTAGTCCAAATAGTAGAAGTGTATACACAAGTATGGCAAGCAATTGATAAGGAACCAATGTTTAGACCATCTTATTACATCAATAAAACACTTCAATCTATGGGTGATTATATTTTATACCTTGATTAAATTATCAAAATGATACAGGGCAACATGGTTGACCCTCTTTTTTTACCTAGGGTTGTCCTAAATAAACTTGTAGAACATGAAATCACTTACCAAATTTGGCATAACATTAAATATAACCTAAAGGAGAAGAAGAAAGGGACATTCTTTGGGAAATCAATGATCATAGGCTAAATGATGTATTATGAAAGAAGGTAATCTGACACCAATAATAGATTTATATAGCATTATGCACTTCCCACTCAGCCTCATGGATATTGGGATCCATGAAATAAAATCCAAAGGCATTTGATAAGGTTATGCATCTAGTACAAACGTGTCCATTATAAGCATGAAGTTATATTTTGGAATGAAAAATATTATCAGGTGATACTTGAGAGAGCATAAATTGATGGTTTGACTAAAAAGTTACATAGAATTATTCTAAGTAACCCTACTCTCACAATTGATGATGTCAAACTCTTTGTGACTTTTACTCCTTAATAGACACTTCTTGATTTCTAACAAGCTTCAACTAACCAACCCCATTAAGTAGGATAAATGGATATTGAGATGGCTAAGTAGCAAGTAGAATTAGAAGCAACCTCAACACCATTAAGAATTTATCAAGAGCATATTGATGAATATGGTAAGAACATTCGTGACTCAAGTACCTCCTCTGTAGATCTATAAGAAACAAGCCCCCAAGAAGACATTGAAGAAATGGATATTAAAGGAGGGGATACTAAAATAAAACCAAAATAAGAGAAAGGAGGAGATATATAGCTATAATAATCATGTTCTAGGTCATTTCCAACATCAAGCGCTAACTACCCCTCCAACTTAGAGAAGAGGCAACACACGTCCCTCAACCTTTGTAGAACCAACCGAAAGTAATAACCCTTATGGATTACTATTTAGAAGAAGGGGAAGAGTTAGAAAAGGCTAAGGTGCTAAGAATGCAATAATTAAAGGAAAAATCACTAATTATGTAGGATCAACCACATCATTTCTTTGATCCTAAGACTAAAATAAGACTAGTAAAGGTAATTACCTCTTTGCCTACATCTTTCCCTCATGTTGGTATTATTAATTCTGCTCCTATTTACACCAAAATTATTAATATCCATAGTATTTTAATGACTACTATTGTTCCCATAAGTTATTCTAGTGTATTTATTTCTATGTTTAATCCTCATGTATTAGAAACCCTAATCACTATTGGTCCAACTCAATTTTTTTTGGTAGTACCATGCCCTCTCCTAATGTTTTTATTGTTGATAGTTCCAGTGTTAATGGGGTTGCACCCATTTATTCACCTCTTGATCCAAATGTTGTACCTCCATTCTCTAATTTATCATAACTATCCATAAATAAAATGGAGGGCCCATTAGACCACTCAATTCCACTAGTCACCACTACCATTAGCACCTTAATTATCACTATAAGGAAGCCAATGTTCAAGTTCCTACTTAGACAATCCATTTTTGGTTCATATACAACATTAGATGCATAGATCACCTAATTGGATATGTCATTACCAATTATTAACCCCATTCAAATCTAAATTATGCCACTTGAGGAAGTCACTAATGTGGTGCATCCATTTCCCAAAATCAATCCAAATGATTAGAAAAAGATCAACTTTTATACAATCCCTAATTGGATTCAATTTGATATTTCATCCACTATTCAAGCTACCCATGCAGTCATAGGAACACAAGGTTTAATAATTCCTGACTAGGTGAAATAAATAAGCATTTTGGGAACCCAAACCTCACAACTAATCATCTCTAAATTACTAATAATAAGCTTAGTAATTAATAAGATAATTAGTCTAATTTAGAGAGTCAGAAAGAGGAAAATGCAATATTAATCTAGTGAGGGTATATTCATAAAATCAAGGGAAGATATATTATCTCTCTCATAGTAATTAGGCCAAACTCCCTAGAGTGAAGACCCTTACACATTCATTGAAACACATGTGGTAATCTTTAAGAACTTCTTCAAAAATACTAGGTTGCCCAACCAGGATATGAGAGATGAGTTGAAATGAGTATTGCATCAGTAAAAAAATATTCAAGTGCCAATGGAAATACATATTAGTGTTCAAACAACTACCATAAGATTATAAAACTCACTACAAACCATTGAGCTAATGATAAAATAGGTTTTTCCTAATTAAATATCATGACTAATTTGTTCAATTCTCTAAAGGAGGATGAAAATAAATTATTTTGTTTGGTAACATATACTTCTAATAAAGAGTATATTCAATTCAAGATCATGAAACCAGTTGAATCCTCTAAAATGGGTAAAAGAACAACAAAAACTAATACCCAATATCCAAGAACATGAGCAATAGGCTATGCAAATTCTACATGAGATGAAAGTAAGTCTAGTTAAAACTCCATAGAACAAATTAATAGATAAGGGCACATTCAACTCACCATTGTATGTTGCTTCGATGGATTTCAACTAAGAGATCCAAGGAAAAACAAAAGAGAAGATTCAAGAGAAACTTGACTTTTATAGAAATAAGGTGACTGAGGTTGAGGTATTTAAGTTCATGTTCAGGTTCACTAAGGTTGAACACCTTAGAGTAATAGATGAAGTTGAAATAATCAACATGACATTATTGATTAGCATGGATATAATTAGGCAAGATTATGACAAAGCTCATCAGCTTCACTTACAACTCAAGCACAAAAGGAATCAATATAAAATGTGGTTGTATCAACATACTCCATATCACCACCTTCATCACTCCACCACATACCTGGTGAGCCTAGTCAACAACAACTATCATTCAACCAAAGCTATATGTAACTTGATACAGTTGTACTAACTCTAATTTTGGACTTGATTGTAAAATTAAAATGTATAGGCTTGTACAATTGGAATTATTTCTATATTTTTTAATATTTGCAATCATTGGCTAACTTAGTATGGATAAATTAGATATGTGTTTATTTGGAATCTTTAACCTATTTTATATAGTTATGATCTATGTATATGGTACATTATTTTTCAATACTATTTATTTGTATATATGTTATTAATTTTTTGTATAAAGGATATTTTTCCCTTGTAAATTTTTAATTATTTTTGAAAATTTTTATTGTGAATTCATAACACTAAATTTTATTTTCTTGGCTTAATATGAGTTTTCCTCAAAAATATGTGAAATTATTTATATTATAAGTACTTAATAAAATTTCTCATGACTATTTATTTGTCCCTGGTCAATAATTTTTTTTTTTGATGTTCATATTATTTTTCCTTCAAGGTATCTCTTAGGAGATACCTTTAAAAAATGAACAAGAGTGGATTTTTTCTTCAAGGTATCTCCTAGGAGATACCTTCAAGTTACCCATGATGGTATTAGAAGGTCATTGAAGGCATATCCTAAGAGATACCTCGAAGGGAATTGTCATACATTCAAGGGGACATTGAAGCTATATCCTAAGAGATACCTTTCAAACATGCATAAGGGTACCCTTGAAGGTATTATAAGGCCCTTCAATGTATGTTTTAAGGCATTAGTGGGTGATACCTTAAATAGATTTTTAATACCTTCAAGGGTACCCTTATGCATGTTTGAAAAGTATGTCCTATAATATACCTTCTGAGTACCCTTAAAAGTATTACATTTCCCTTCAAGGTATATTATAGGAGATACCTTGAAGGCTCTTATAGTACCTTCAAGGTTTCTCCTATAGACACCTACAGCTGGCCACCAATGGCTTCATACCATACTTTAGATTTATTCTTACCAACCATTGAAAATTAAGCCTAAGAATATTAAACATCCCAAATTTATTTGTGCATCACTCATCAAAGCCTAGAATCCCATTGAGACATCCCTAATTGGGGTATCCTACCATAAATAACAAAAACCTCCCATAGATTATTATGAAATCATTCCATGGAATTACAACATGTAATTTGGCCTATAGACTAATTAAATGGGGCAAGTGCACACATAAAATCAAATCTTGGAAATGATAAATGCCTAAATAGAATTAATTAAAATGATAAACTAAATCAAATTCCTAGTTGAATTATTTGAGAAATTAATGAAATTATAGAACAGGAAATTCAAAAATAAAGAATATCCTAGGAATTCATAATTACCTTTTTGTGAGTTGTCAAATATACTAAAGTATCTCACACATGCCTATTCATTGCTAATCATGAGGTTTTGACACCTTTTAACTCTACTATGGTTAATTAACTCACGTATGTCAGGTTTGAACCCATTCCAAGCTTTAACTACACTCCAACTCACCTTGAGTTGGGGTTAGTTTCTAAACCTATAAATACAATCATTTGACTCTCATTTATGAGAGCTTGGAACATAGTAAAGTTATAACAAAGGATTTGGTACATGAGTCAAATCTATAGTTTTATTATTCCAAAATCACAAGACAAACCATAAGCATAATCCATAACAATCAAGCCAAGCCAATGCTGCCAAAGAGAGAAGGAGCCACACAACTCCATTTTCCAAAGACTCTTTGAGCATAATTCGAGCAAGCCAAACAAACACATCATTTGGAGCATTCAAGGAAGGTAAGAGATCTTGATTCTTTTGCATTTTATTGTGTTTGCAATTGTTGTTTGTTCACTAAGATCCCCCTATGATTAAGGCCTAGATATTTTATGCTTTTTATTGTGTTTATTTCATTATTTTATATGAAAACTATCACTTGATCTAACCTCCTCTCTTGATTTAAATTCCTATATCACAAATGGCATGCCTAGTGGGATGATGGGCACCCCATGTACCAAGGAGATCAAGATGCAACTCATAAATTGTCAAATGAATGCTTGAATTTATTTAAAATTGTATTTTTGTATTTGTTTTTACCATTTTTGTGTTTTTAATGCTAACTCAGATCTATACAGAGACCAACATTGGTCAAGCATAACTGACATCATTTCTACCCAACCATCATCAATTATGCCTAATTGAGCTCGGTTATGTGTGACCACGATCAATTAGGTTGTAGAGGGAAAATGATCTTCAAGGCTTTTATTTTGAATGTTTCTAGCATTCCAAATCATTATTTCTTGGTTTCATTGACATTTATACTCTTTGTCTAATCACCTCCTTGCAAGTTTTGAGGGATTTTTATCTAACATTGAGCTAACTAACATTTTTTAATCTCATGTTGGTTTTGCCTTTGATTTCACAAGCAACCAATCTTGGTCCTTATTGACCGATATTGGTTATTACCAACCAACATCAGTTACTTGGTAATTGACATCAGTTATAGGTGACCGATATCAATCACTATGTTTTTAAAATAGAAAATTGAGAGCTATGTTTTGAATGTTTATTTTCTCATCATTGAAAGTGATTCTAAATAGGGGAATAATCTCTAGCCCTTGTAATTCCAAGGTAAGATTAAAACATGAATTTGTAAGTTTAAGCTAATGAACATTTAATTTTGGGTGTTTGAAATGAATTAGGCTAAATCTTGAACATTTGGACTTAAATGCTTGAAATGAACATGGTTGTGTTTTTTCTTAGCTTGTGTTGTCAATTTTCCTTCAATATTTTGAAATTAAGCCAAGGGGTCAAGGATCAAATTTGAATGTGTTTAAATCTTTCTCACTTCATATTTTGGTGTTTAAAAAGAACATAGAATTTTTTATGCCTTAGATGTTTTTCAAAAAAATTGCAAGTTTTAACTAATGCCAAGGGGTCCATAAAACATCACAACACATTTCATTTTTGGTGAGTTAAAATGAATTTAAATCACTTAGTTTGTGCTTTGGAAAATTTTCATTTTTTACCATGTTTATTTGAACTTGTTTATTTGTTTTTAAAAAATGAAGAGTGCCTATATGCTCTCTCCCCATCCCCTAAAGGGAACTTGGGTGACTAAAAGTTCTTTTTCATTGCATTTGTACCTAGTTCAAGTCATGGAAATAAATTTGTCTAGGCTCTAACCAAAATCTACATGGTTTGGGTAATCTAAAATCAGCTCTAAAGTTTGTTCACTTAGTTTTATTTTCATGTAATTTAGCTTGTGGAGGGGAGGCCATTACCTCTTCATGAGTTCTTTAGGGAAGCATTAACCTGGGGCTTCATCTCTCGATAGTTTTTCAACCCCATTCCATAGTAGGGTATATAAATTAGGGTACACATACTGTAAGAGCCAAGGGGTTGAGTAGATAACTTCTCCTTTCATAATGAAGGCTTGAGTTACAGCTGGTTAACCAAGGGATTCCACTAGGGAGTCCATAGATGGAATCATTATGAAAAGGAATAGACCCTTTCATAGAAAGTTAATGTTGGAAATATTGTCATTGATGTCAAAGGTTTAGCATTATTGGTGATAAATGCCCCATTGCATTTAATGTTGTTGGTAATAAATATATCTTGGCTAATATGAGTTAATATTTATTTAATATTAACAAATATATTTTTGGTTGCATATGAGACAAAAGAAGGGCCCATGGAGAAGTCGAAGAGCCATGAGATAAAGACAAAAGAAGGATGGGACACATTTTCCCATGAAGAGCCATCTTGGAGAATACCAAGAGTCACCAAGTGAAGACAAAAGAGTAAAGGTGCAATTTTCTCATGAAGGGACACTTTGAGGAATACGAAGAGTCACCAAAGATAAGGATAAAAGTGGGAAGGACGTTTTTGGTCATGAAGGGTCACCACATGACTTTTAAAATGCTTGGATATGAAGGGTCATCTAAGATTGGTTCCATTTTCCATGAGGATTGAAAGGTAACAAAGGGGGAAGGCTAAAGGTCATTTAGAAAGCTATAAATAAAGGCTTGAGTAGCCATTTGTAATGTGGATGTGAGAGGTTGATTTGATATTGTAATATCTAGCTTAGAAGAGCAATTATGAGTGATGAATATGATTTGTATTTGTTATATCTAGCTTAGAAGAGCAAAGGTGAGAGAGAGGAAGGAGATGTTGTATTGATATATCATTTGTTGAGATAACAACATTGAGAGATAGGTGTGTGGTATACACAAAGGGGTTGGTGCTCCTGTGGGTTGGTGCTCATGAATTGTTGTTGGGTTGGTGCTCGGCAAAGGGGTTGGTGCTCCTGTGGGTTGGTGCTCATGAATAGGTGCTGGGTTGGTGCTCGGCAAAGGGGTTTGAAGCTCCTATGGGTTGGTGCTCATGAATTATAGTTGAGTTTTGTACTTGGCAAAGGGGTATGGTGCTCCTATGGGTTTATTCTCATGAATATATTTGAGATTGATTCTCTATGGTTTTTTCCACATTGGGTTTCCACGTTATATCTAGCGTCTCTCTTTGTCTTGTGTGATGTTTATTTTTTGAGTTTTATTACATATCTTGAATGTTTGATTAAGTGGAATTTGGTTAAAGGAAATATTTATAAGATATATAATATATTGATTCACCCCCCCTCTTAGTATATTCCATGCTTAACATCTTGGTTGTCGGTGCACTTGTATGTGGTCACGTGGTAAGGGTGAGTTATTAATATATGGTTCAAAAGTGGGAGTCCAAATTTTTTAGTTTACCTATGTGCAGTCCCATGGGTTAGTTTCATTCTTATTATTGCTTCTTTTTGAGGGACCATCCATCAAATATATGATGGCCACTCCTTCAAGGGGGCATCATTATAGTCTTACCAAACATTGCTTGGAGATTTTTCTTCAATCATCATCTTATTTCAAGCATATAGATCTTTTTTAATTATTTAATAATACATTACTATTCTTACAACTTGCAACATCATCCCAAATATGGGCAAACTATAGACACCTAAAACTAGCCATCAATAGCTTCATACTAGACTTTAGAATGATTCTTACCAACCATTGAAGACTAAGCCTAAAAATCACTAAACATTCCAAATTTACTTGTGTACCACTCGTCAAAGCCTAGAATCCCATTGATACATACCTAGTTGGGGTATCCTACTGTAAACAACAAAAACCTCTCATGGATTCTTCCCCAATCATTCCATGGCATTACAACATACAATTTGGCTTATAGACCAATTAAATGGGGCAAGTGCACACATAAAATCAAATATTGGAAATGATAAATGCCTAAATAGAATTAATTAAAATGTTAAACCAAATTATATTCCTAGTTTAATTATTCATGGGAAATTAATGAAATTATAAAAAAGGAAATTTAAAAATCAAGAATACCCTAGGAATTCATAATTACCTTTTTGTGAGTTGTCAAATATCCTAAAATATCTCACCCATGGCTATTCATTGATAATCATGAGGTTTTGACACCTTTTAACTCTAATGGGGTTAATTAAATGAACTGGGTTAGTTTTGAACCCATTCCAATATTTAACTACACTCTAACTCACCTTGAGTTGGGATTAGTTTCTAAATCTATAAATACAAGCATTTGCCTCTCATTTATGAGAGCTTAAAACATAGTAAAGTTATAATGAAGGATTTGGCACATGATTCAAATATATAGTGTTATAATGCCAAAATCATAAGCCAATCCATAATCATAATCCATACCAAGCAATCCAAGGTAATGGTGGTTAGGAGAGGAGTCACACAACTACATTTGAAAAATACTCTTAGAGCACAAGCCAAGCAAGCCAAATGAACATATCATTTGGAGCATTCAAGGAAGGTAGGATATCTTAATTATTTTGCATTTTATTTGTGTTTTTAATTGTTTTTTATTCATTAAGCTCACCCTATGATCTAGGACTAGAGATGTCATGATTGTTAGTGTGTTTATTTCATTGTTTTATATGAAAACTAACACTTGATCTAACCTCCTCTCTTGAGTCAAATTCCTATGATCACATCTCCTAATAGATACCTTAAACTTGCACATGATTTGAATTTTCATTCAAGGAATCTTCTAGGAGATACCTTCATGGGTACCCTTATGCATGTTTGGAAGGTATCTCCTAGAAGGCATTATTGGGTGATACTTTGAAGGGCCTTATAATACCTTTAAGGGTACCTTCAAGGTATCTCCTAGGAGGTACCTTTCAAACATGAACAAGAGTGGATATTTAATTCAATGTAGCTCCTAGGAGATACCTTCAAGTTACCCATGAAGGTATTACAAGACCCTTTAAGACATATACTAAGAGATATCTTGAAAGGAATTATCATACATTCATGGGACCATTTAAGGTATCTCATAAGAGATACCTTTCAAATATGCATAAGATTACCCTTAAAGGTATTACAAGGCCCTTAAAAGTATGTTTGAAGGAACTATTGGGTGATACCTTAAAGGTCCTTATAATACCTTCAAGGATACCTTTATGCATATTTGAAAGGTATCTATTTGGAGATACATTCAATGTACCCTTGAAGGTATTTAAATGCCCTTTTAGGTATATTCTATGAGATACCTTGAAGGGTATTGTAGTATATTAAGGGGTTCTCCTAGTATATACCTTGAACATGCACACAATTGAAAATTTCTTTCAAGGAATTTGCTAAGAAATACCTTAAAGGGCTTTGTAATACCTTCAAGGGTACTCTTATGCATGTTCGAAAGGTATCTCATTGAATAAACTATTGGTGATACCTTGAAAGGCCTTCTAGTATTTTAAAGGGTACCTTCAATTTATTTCCTAGGAGATACCATTCAAACATGAATATAAGTGGATTTTTTCTTCAAGGTATCTCCTAGGAGATAACTTCAAGTTACCCATGAATGTATTATAATGTCCTTGAAGGCATTTCCTAAGAGATAGCTCGAAGGGAATTGTCATACATTTAATGGGATGTTAAAGCTATCTCTTAGGATATACCTTTTAAACATGCATATGGGTACCCTTGAAGGTATTACAAGGCATTTGAAATTATGTTTGAAGGCACTACTATGTGATACCTTGAAGGGCCTTGTAATACCTTCAAGGGTGCCCTTATGCATATTTTAAAGGTATCTCCTAGGAGATACCTTTGTAGCACCCTTTAAGGTACTATAATGCCCTTTAAGGTATCTTCTAGGAGATACCTTGAATGGTCTTGTAGGACCTTAAAGGGTTCTCCTAGTAGATACCTTGAACATGCACATGATAGGAATTTTCTTTCAAGGTATCTCTTAGGAGATACCTTGAAGGGTATTTTAATACCTTCAATATTGGTTGCAATGGTCATTTCAAGTGTTTTGATATAATCATGACATATGAGGGAAAATTGATTTATGGCTATAAAAAGTGAATGTGTAGAGATATTCATAAAGAATAAACAAAACACCTTCAATGAGGTAGAAGACTATCTATAGGAAATGTAATTTATATTTATTAATGGTTAATTGATCATTTTAATACTTTTTCAAACATCGATTATCTATTTTGTTAGGTTTCTAGCTCATCTCTATAGACCAATTTCACACACTCAATCTCTACATATCATGAATGCACAATTTAGTGACATTTGTCACATAAACATCTCATTGAGTCCCAAATTAGATGTGTACCAAAACATGGTTCTTGTGGCATTTAAATACCTATAAAATTTGAGCCACTATGCAAGTAAAAGATGTGATGCACAACCATTTGTCTCCTATGTACACCATGACTTAGAGTCAACCCATCCACATGTACTTATTTCACACCATGGCTACCCCTTCATGTCCTTATCAATACACGTTTTTATGTGTTGATCAATGTGAAAACTATACAGTGCAACTATTTTCAAGAAATGCAATTTCTATTCAGTAATGGTGAATAGGGAGAAATAAAGTACAATTTTATATAGCATGTGTATGTAGTAAATATGTTCAAGGTAATCAATGTGCATTACAAATGTGTATGTAATACACTATAAGGTTAGCTTGTAATGTCATCAATCTCTTAATCCATGTTCTCTCAAGGCTTATTATTAATGCTGAGTCTCTAAGTGTCTGATGATTGAATACCTTATGTTATAAATATATATAACATGTACATTATAGGGGCATTGATAACTATTTTTAATTTATTGAGGATGATGTAAACTAGCACAACTATCTTTGTGGCAGTGATGGTTGGTGGAAATGGATAGAATAATAAATGATCTATCTATCCTTTTTATTTGAATTCTTAGTACACAAATAACATTATTAAAGTGTTAACAACTAATGTTGATGTCAGATCTAGTAAGCCACCTAAGGAGTCACATGATCGAATCATGTTGACACATGGATGTGTGAATGTGGGGCCCACATGATGTAAGTGAATATATAGAACAAGGTTATGATGACAGTGAGCCAATGAAGTGAGACTATAAATTATAGAGTTTGTTTAGTAGAGCATAGATCATTAAAACTCAATAGGAGTGTGTTTGGTTGTGTTGTCTGGTATTAATGAGGCCATTAAAACTTAATAGGAGTGTGTTTGGTTATGTTGTCTTGTATTAATATTCCATTGAAACTTAGTAGGATGATTCATTGGGAGCTCCTAAATAATGATAAACAATTATTTGGCTAACCATTTGAGGTCTTAAACCTATAATATTATATTTTAAAATATCCACTTCATCCAAGGGAAAGATTTAAGCATCAATATGTCCAACACAAGATAAGTATTTCCATCTCTCCACTCTTTCCTTTATTTTCTTAATAGACTAGACATTGTTTTTTTAATTGTGGTGTGGATGTATGTGTGTGTGTGATTTTTTAAGGATGAAGATATACCCAACAAGTTTGTGTAAACATATAATTTATTAAAATTTCCATAAATCACTCTAGGTTGCATATATCCCCATTTGGTTGATCATTTCAATTTACCCATTTATAAAATTTATAACCCCTATTTTGATTTATTTTATACTCCTTTACAACCATCTACTATAATTTCATCTTTAAAACCATAGTTACAAACATTTACCATTGTCGAGGTCTAGGGAGAGTTACATCCTTTTGTCAAGGGCCTAGATTTAGAAACCTTTTGTCTTGAAATTTAATTTGTATTTTACCTCAAATAAATCTAAAAAAATCATTAGTATTTACTCGATCATCCAATTACATACAAGCTATATTCAATTGACCTTATTCTAGTCCCAATTTATTGATAAAAAGAATATTTTTAGTTCATTATATCTATTACATATATTATCATGTGCTCAACATGAATCTTATCCTTCCTTTGATTATATTAGTTTCATGTTTGAATTATATAATATTATAAAAATATTACAAACCATCATACATTCTTCATTCTAATTATTCTAGCATAACAAAACTAATTTGGATGTGACATTGCCTTTTACTAGTAAAACTACTTTAGGTGGTCCAAAATAGGAATGAAGTTCATCCAATGGTAATAACCTTAGTGTGGAAAGAGTTTTGGGGTGGCATCATTGGTTGGCTAAGTCACTTTGAGGTGGTAACCGGGCCTGATCTACCTTTTTTGGTTCATACTATCTTGGTTTGATTCATGTAAGTGCCTTTTGGGAGCTATAAACTCATTATGTTTAGCTACATGATCATTACATGGATATGGCGGAGGGTGCATAGGGTGCTACCTATTTTTTGCATTCCTAGATGGAACCAATACCATCTCTTCTCCCCTTCATTAACAAATTTTACTTGGATGGCCTCATATCAACAACCTATTATTTATTCAAATTCTTGTTAGAGGTATAATAAATGAGAGGTGGGGGTGAGTTAGTGAGCCAAAATAATCTAAATTCAATTTTTATCTTTACAAACTCTTAATTAGTTACCACAAGAATTCATGAAGCATACACATCATTCATAATAATGAGCAATAGAGATGATGCAAGATCAATCACATAACACATGAGATACATGGGAAACCCTCTTTGGGAATAAAACCCACTAGAACCTACAATTGGAATACTATATTATAATAAAAGAACCAATTTAGAACAAATTCAACTAATTAGGGAACTACAATCCCTATTTAATGAGACTACAATCCCAGAAGGTGCTATAACACCTGTCTAGCTAAGCTATAATAATAACTAGACTTTTAGCAAGTTTCACCTTGCAAAGAATTTGCAACCCCCTTAGATGTTGAGAACCCATAAAAAAACCTATGAACACATCCACCTTTGTACCGATATCTTTAACTCATGATAATAGACCTTTGATTATCACTCTTCACCTTTACTCATACTCAAACAATAAGAGCACTATTCTGCCAATAGAATTATGACCAATTAGGTCATACAAATAGTCCTCAAACTAATATTCTCATCAAATCATCCAAAATTAACTCTACCCATCCTTCACTTCCCAATTCACACACACAAGCCTCTCTTAAATCTCTCCCAAGTCTCTCTCAAATAGCCTCTTGAGCATACTCACCCATTTTTCCATTTTTAGGCTTATTAGGTCAATGACCTATGTGATCACCTTCAACACCTTGCTCAAACTAGCATGTCTGATCCTCTTCACTCCCTGATGTTCCTCACTGACCTGTAGCTTCTCTTTTAAAGGTTATCTCCTTTTATTAGCTCCACACTCACACTCCCTCATCTAAGTCTTACAAGTCTAGAAACCATCTCCTTTGGTTTCAATATATATATATATATATATATATATATATATATATGTATATATATATATATATATATATATATATATATATATATATATATATATATATATATGACAAATAACTTCTTAGTTAGCCATTTAACTTGCCTTAACCTATAAGGCTAATCTCACATCAATACATTACTCAAAACAATATTTATAGGTTAGCCATAGAATTTATCGGTCACCCTTAAGAAGCTACACCTTTTAATAAGGCCCTTGTAACTCTTATAGGTCTCATGAAGACCTATTCACCCATTTAGCACATCCTTGATGAAAAAAAGAACATATACCACTTTTAAATACAAGGTTACACTCCTTATATACCCTTAAACATCCTCAAATGATCATAATCATCTTTAGCTCACCTCTATGTATGCTCAAACGACTCAAACAGAGACCTTATATAAAAAAACACCATTATCAAACAAACAATCAACTTCTTAAGCATTTTTCATATTGAAGATAGACTAATCACACCTCTATAATATATACAAAGCATCCTCATAGAGTCTAAAAAAATCTTCAATAGATAATTCATCATGAGACATCGAAATAATATCAACACAAGCTTAAACATTCTTCTTGGGTCACTTTTAGAACAAGCACAAACACATAGTCAACTTAGAACTTTAATATCTTTGACTGTACTCAATTTTAGATGTTTGAATTAGGTTCATTAGATGCATCATGGAGTCCTCTACCACTTTGATTTTTAAAACACCAAAAAATTCAAATTTTATTGAAATATATGGATAAAATATAGAGATCTAGTTTTTCCTTGTGTTAATTTCAAATATTTGAATTCAAACGATCATAGTTAACTTTCAAACACAATGCTCAAATCTTATGTCCTCTTAGTTTACATCGAATATGCACCATCAATATTGTTCAATTTTTAACACATAGTCCACCAATGCTTGACATTAATCCTATATCACTTTGACCTCATCTCATGCAATCTTGAAAAGTTGACTCAACATTCTCCATCAATCTCTATAGATCAACTAGGTCTTTAACAATCAATGCTCACCATTCAATCAAATTGTATGAACACTTGCTCACTATTGAATCATTATCCTATAACTTTGATCAGTAATTAAAAATCATGAACCTCTCCTCATCTTATTTCTTATTGAATTTTTAGATCAATGTCCACCATTTATCTTTCTTGATCTTTAATACTTTCAAAAATGACTATGGGGACCCTTTCAATATGCCTAACTAGCCTTTTTTTATCCTTAATAACTTCTTATGCACTTCAATACAAGATCTAAAATTTAAACCAAATGATCTAATTACATATTATAATCTAACCATATAACACACTTATAATATAACCCTGATGCATGAGAAATATATTACCATTAAAACGTTTCTATCACAGAGCCAACTATGTCAAAACCTACCTGAGAAGCTAATTTTGAGCACCATAACTTTTGCCACGCTTCAGTGCATGATACAAAATTTAGTAAAAAATAACTATGATCAAAACTAAACAAACCCATATTATTATTTTATCTTGAGACTTTCACATATTCAAGATATCACACCATCAAAAATCTCACTTAGCTCTTCTTTCCATATTGCAAAATTAGCTATGGAAAAACATAATCAAACTACTTAAGAGCCCAACTTTGCATTTGCATATCTTTTGATGTGCTACATAACATGATCTAAAAATAAGTGAAACTAAACTAGATATAAAAATAAACAAACCCATATGATCATCTTGTCTTGAAACATCCATATGTATGAGATATTTCATCATCAAACAGCTTCCTCGACTCTTTCTAGCCATATTGCAGATCTAACTATGGGAAAACAATGAATTTTGATTAAGAAGATAAATTTGCACCCTCATAACTTTGAACATAATTTGAATCATGATTTGATATCTAGTGCATAAAAACTAGGGAATAATGTGATCACAACCATATGACCAACTCCCCTTGACTCATTCCCATGTGGTAATGGTGACATCATCAAACTAACTACTCAAAATTTCTGCCACTGGACCCAAAGTGTCTAGATGAGAAAAATGATGAACTAGGTGAATTACACTCATGAACACAAGAATTCAAATCATTATCAAATTCTAATGAGACCCATTACACATTCTCAAATCACCATACTCATCCTTAAACCTCTCTATCCATGTCAACACTAAAGATCAACCAAACCTCCTTCAAGCATACTATAACAAGCACCTTGCACACTTTATCATTATCACATAGACTATCAAAGATCTACATCTACTCACTAAGACACATGCATGAATTCATCACATAGACTATCAAATATCTACATCCACTCACTAAGATTACATCATCATGACATCATCAAGACAACTTCGACACTGAAGATCAACCAAACCTCTTTTAAGCATACTAGAATAAGCACTTAGCACACTTTTTAATTATCATGTAGACTATAAAATATCTAAATCCACTCACTAGGACACCTCCATGACATCATCATGACAACTCTCCAACAATCTTCCCCTTTATCATTGATGTTAATAACTAGCATAAATAACAATATATATCTCACCTTCTCTCTCTTCAATCACTCCCACAACATGAACTCTCCACAAAAAGAACTTTCTCCCCCTTTGACACAATGACAAAGAGGGCAAAAATTGATCTTGAGGACTTGAAAATATTAACAAATAGGAAAGGACCATCTTAGAAAGATGATACAAACTCCCCTTACCTTGAGCCTACCTCTTCTTGCCTTGATAAACTTCTTCTTGCTTCTTCTTGCTCCATGACAACACTTTCTTCAACCAAACACTAAATCCAATGAATAAATAACACATAATAACATATAAATATAATGTAACTCACCAATAATCATATTATATTAAATCCATTTAATATTTTTGAGTAATTTCACCTTCTAAGCATCTTCAGATCTCTACACACTATGAGGAACCAACATACAGGCTTATTAGCCTTCTCTATCAAGCTACCATAATGACCACCAGCAAAAATTCATGCCACTCACCAAATATGAACATACTCTCAATAAAATTAATAACTCACCTTGAAACACACATACCTTGCTCTTTTGGAGAAACTAATCAAAAAGCACTCTTCTTCAAGCTAGACTTGTCTAGTCTCCTTGTAACCCTAACTAGAACTTGAAGAGCCCACATATTTTATTATAAACATCTTTAGGACCTAAAAATTCACATCATGAACACTCTCATATTCCCCCTCAAGCACACCAATTTTCATCACCAGGATCATCCTTTGTAATAGATTTCCTTCACAAACTTACTAGCCAGTTAGCCCTCCATATTGACAAAAACTTTAATAATTTGAGAAACATAAACCTTAAATTCTATGTGAATATTTATTTGACCACCCATTTGGCCCATTCAACATATTAAGAATCCTCAAACCTCAAATCACAAGATAAACCAATTTTATAACATAACACAAAAACCCTAGAATCTTAAAACAATCAAAGTCAACAAACCTCCTTTTGGTCAATTCATACCTCTAAAACTTCTTGCATATCTAGAAACACCCATCACAAACTTCTAGACTGATATTTGAGCCTTAAAACCTTTTGGAGCCATGACTTACTATAACCCATTTTAGGCCCGCTTACCCTTAAGCCAAATTTTTTTAAGCACCAAACACTTCTTACCAATGTATCAAACTCATTAGGCCACCTAAAACCACCAATTCTAACCTTGTACTATAGCTCCTTCACAAACCTTTGGAGAAAATACATAAACTTGTTGCTTCCCCTTAGCCAAAAACCTTCTCTAATTGGCATTATCATCTTGAGTACACAAACTTGCATATCCATACCTTCTTATTCAAATTCAACTACTCAATCCTTTGATCCTAGGACCTGACCAATTACAAAGCTCTCCCTAACTTCATGCTTTATTAGGAACATGACATCTTTAAAAAGTATTCAAATACTTTATACCAGATCATCCAAACCATGATCAATAACCTAGCTCCTTCTCAAGATAGGACCACTAAAATTCTTCATAAGCTTATTTAATCCAACAAAAGATATATAAAATAATGCACAAACATACCTTGTTTTCATATCACTTCATCAAAAAATATCTGACAGTCACCAATCTTCCTTTGACTAACAAATGTCTCCTTCAATCCTAAATAGAGACACCCCTTTGACATAGAGACACTAAAAGCTCAAAAACTTAGGAGACTCCCATATCTCCATATCTTTCTCTGACAGATAGTCCTACTTGACTTTAACTAAATCTTTAAATTCATTCTTTTCTTTAGATTTGTCAATAAATGCTATCAATGGAAACTCATGACTCTCCTTCATCTCTGATTCTTTTTTGACCTTGGTAAACAATCTATCAAGACTCTTGGACTCAAAGGGTTAGTATTCTTAGTCTATATTACCTCAGGTCTCCATACCATAGTTTTAATCTTCTTGTATTTTGTAGCCATCTTACCTAATTGACCTTTGAGTCTAGACTAATCTACAACATAGCCTTCTAGAGCAAATTTCTTATCAACCTTATGACCAGAAGAATTGGCAATGATTACCTTTGGTTTCCATACCTAAGTTTGTCCTTTCTCAAATCTTCTAGGAGCTCTATATCCTTTGACATACCTTGAAGACCTCTTAACACTATTTGAATAGAATCCAAAAATATGTCCATCCTTATGACAATTGAAAAAAATAACATCATTCATACCTTCTGATAGATTTGAACTATGATTAATACTTGACCAAAAATTCCTATCATAGTTCCATGAATGTCCATTCTTTACTGACTTCATTCTATAGTCCTTATCTCTATGACCATACTTATTATATGTATAACAATAACCATGAAAAAAACTAGCATACCTTGAATCTTTTGGTTCTCTAATAGACCTTCTTTCATTACTTTTCAAATTTTTGATCTCCCTGACTTTATCAAACTTCTCATGTTACTTTTTTAGCTTGTTCAACTTGTTTATGAGTTGTCCATGCTCATTCTTCAACAATTTATCTCAGTTTTCATCTCATCATACTCATCTTGCCTTGAAATCATTTTGACATTTTGTTCTTCTAACTAAGTCTTAAGATGTCTACATTCTTCTTCTCTTATCTTTAGATTTACATTAGCTTCCCCTAACTGATCCTTGAGATTGCTAATCTATTTTCCATCTTCTTTGACTTGTTATAATTTATTTTGTTCTTCTTCAAGATTGCCTATCTTGATTATGACCTTTTCATACTCATATTGTAGGGAAACAATATTAATCTTTTAATTGATCAATTTCAACTTCTTTAGCTTTCATATTTGAACATTCAATCTCCATCTAAATTTTGAGAACTTGGATAATCTCATTATCACTCTTAGCTTCTTTATCCATGTTATTCTTTATTCTACATTCTTGTTCTATAAAACTTCCCTCAAAATAAATGACTTGTGGTTTGAGACATTTGATCAAATTTGTCATCTTATGATTCCTCTTCTTCTTCTCTTTTAGTTCACCAAGTGCACTCATGAGCTCAACATCTAAATCAACTTCTTCTTCCTTGTTGCCATCTTCTCTACTATTATGGCAAGCTTCTTCATCACACATGATGTCCTTTTATTTTGAACACAAAATTGTCTTGGCATCTACTAACTAAACCTTGAGATCATTTATAATATTATCATCATCTTTGGCATCTTTCATCAAATTACATATCTATTCTTCAAGTACCTTGATCACAATGTTCTACTATTGGTTTTCTTTCTTCAATTACTTAGACATATTTTTACCTACTTAGGATCACCTTTAAGCTATTAGGATTCCTCTAAAGGACCTACTCTAATACCAATTATTAGAGGTAAAATCATTAAGAGGGGTGAATTAGTGAGCCCAAATAATCCAAATTCAATTCTGATCTTTACAAACTCTTAATCAGTTACCACAAGCATTTATGAATCATACACTTCATTCATAGCAATGAGAAAGAAATATAATGCAAGATTAATCACATAACACATGACATACGTGGGAAACCATCTTGGAGAATAAAGCCCATTAGAACCTATAATTGGAATATTATCCTATAATAACTAGAACCAATTTAGATTAGATGTAACTAATCAAGGAACTATAGTCCCTATTTAGTGAGACTACAATCTCGCAAGGTGATACAACACTTGTCTAGCTAAGCTACAATAATAACTAGAACTTTAGCAAGTTTCACCTTACAAGGAGGCTAAAAACCCCTTAGATGTTGAGCACCCACAATAAAACCTATGAAAACATACACCTTTTCATTAATATCTTCAACACCTAATGATGGTCCTCTGATTATCACTCTTTACCTTTACTCATACTCAAACATCAAGAACACTATTCTACCGATACAATTATGACCAATCAGGTCATACAAACAGTGTTCAAACTAATCTACTCATCAAATCATCCACAATGAACTCTACCCCTCCTTCACTTCCTAATTCATACACACAAGCCTATTTCAAATATCTCCCAAGTCTCTCTCAAATATCCTCTTGAGCACACTCACCCATTCTGTCTCTTCTAGTCTTATTAGGTCCAATGACCTATGTGATCACCTTCAACACCTAACTCAAATTAGCATTTTTTATCCTCTTCACTCTTTTTTGGTCTTTACTAACCTATACCTTATATTTCCAAGGTTATCTCCTTCACTTAGCTCCACACTCTCACTCCCTCATCTAAGTCTTACAAGTCTAGAAACCATCTCCTTTAATTTCACTATATATAAAGCCTTTATGATAAATAAAGTCTTAGTCATCCATTTGACTTACCTTAACCCTTAAGGATTCTCTCACATAAATACAAGTCTCAAAAAAATATTCATAAGATGTCCATAATATCTATGGGTCATCTTTAAGTAGCTACACCTTTTAATAAGGCCATTGTAGCTCTTATAGGTCTCATGAAGACCTATTCACCCATTTAGCACATCCTTAAGAAAAATAAGAACATAGGACCAATTTTAACTATAGTGATCCACTTCTTATGTCCCATTCAACATCTTCAAATGGTCACAATCATATTTATCTCACCTCTATATATGCTCAAACAACTCAAATAGAGACCATATACATAAGAACACCATTATCAAACAAATAGTCAATTTATTAAGCATTTTTCATACTCAATATAGATTGATGACACCTCTACAATACATATAAATTATCCTCATGTAGTATACAACACTCCCCAATATCCAATTCATCATGAGACTTCTAGAAAACATCAACACAAGCTCAAACATTCTTCTTGGGTCACTTGCAAAATAAGCACAAACACACAATCAAATTGGAATCTTAATATGTTTTATTGTACTCACTTTCATATCTTCAAATTAGATTCATTAGATGTGCCATGGAGTCCTCTACCACTTTGGTTTTAATAACACCAAAAAAATTTAATTTTAGCAAAATATATGGACAAAATATAGAGCTCTAGTTTTTCCCTATGTTAAATTCAAAAATTTGAATTCAAATAGTCACAGGTAACCTTCAAACACAATGATCAAATCTCATGTCCTCTCAAATCAGATCAAATATGCACCATCAATTATGTTTGATATTTAAAAAATGATTTTCTAATGATATATGTTAATCCTCTATCATTTTGACTTCATCTCATGCAATCTTGAATAGTTAATTCAATGTGTTCCATCGATCTCTACGGATCAACCATGTATTTAAGATCAATGCTCACTATTTGATCAAACTATGTGAACACCTGCTCACCATTAGATCCTTATCATATACCTTTGCTTAGTCATTAAACATCATGCACGTATACCTCTTGACTTCTTGGAATAATATGCAATATTAATCTTTCTAAATCTTTAACACTTTCAAAAATGACTAAGTATGGGGACCCTTTCCATATGCTTGAGTATCCATTTTTTATTCTTAATAAATTTTTCTATGCTTCGATGTAGGAATCAAATATGGACCAAATGACTTCCTTACATAGGATAATCTAATCTTATAACACACTATTCATGTAACCCTCACACATGTGAGATATATTTCCATTAAAATTCTTATATCATAGAGCCAACTATGTCAAAACCTACATGAGAGGCCAACTTTAAGCATTCATAACTTTTGTCACTCTTCAATGCATGATCTAGAATTTAGCACAAAAAAATTATGCTAAAAATTAAACAAACTCATATGACTAGTTTCTCTTGAAACCTTCACATGTGTAATATATCACACCATCAAAATGCTCACTTGAATCTTCTTACCATATTACAAAATTGGCAAAGTATGGAAAAACATAGTCAAACTACCTAGGTACCCAACTTTGCATATGCATATATTTTGATGTGATACATCACATGATATAAAATTATGTGTAAATAAACTAGGTGAAAAACCAAACAAACCTATATGATCAACTTCCATCATCAAATTGCTTACTTGGCTCTTTTTAGCCATATTGCAAATTTGGGTAAGTATGGGAAAATAATGAATTCTGACTGAGAAGCCAAATTTTCACCCTCATAAATTTTACCACACTTAGATGCATAACTTAAGATCTGGTGCATAACAACTAGGGACTAATTTGATCATAAACATATGACCAACCCCCCTTGAGTCATTCCCACGTGGAAATGGTGATGTCATCAAATTGCCTATTCAAAAAAATTTCCACTAGATCCAAAGTGTCTAGATGAGAATAATGATTAATCAAAAGAATTTAATTCATGCACATAATAACTCAAATCATTCTTGACTTATAATAAGACCCCTTTCACATGCTTAAATAACCATACTTATCCCTAAACTTCTCTATCCATGTCAACACTAAAGATCAACCAAATATCCTTCAAGCATACTAGAAAAAGCACCTTGCACACTTTATCATTGTTACAAGATTATAAAATATCTACATCCACTCACCATGAAACTTCCATGAAATAATCATGACAAATACAACATTGAAAATCAACCAAATCTCCTTTAATCATAATAGAACAAGCACCTTGTACACTTTATCATTATCACATAGACTATCAAAGCTCTACATCCACTCACCAGGACACCTCCATGACATCATCATGACATCTCTTCAATACTTCCATTGAAATTGGGGTGTGTTGGCCACTTTGGATGTAAAAACTTCTAAGGCATAGGGTGGTTACTATAGGGCTTCTTGATTGATTTAGAATTATCTTCAATCTATGGTGGACTCTGTTCAGTTGGGTGGTGTTATATGGACTTGATAAATATAATGGCTCAATGACTAGAAATATTAGACCTACATGCAAAGTAACATGGTCTAAATTTATCCTTGATATGTAATGTTTTGCTATATTTATCTTTATAATGTATGATGCTTGTTTCTATTTTATTTATGTTTTTGTTGCTCTCCCTTTTAGGACTTGCACTTTGGATGTCAGTGTCCACTCAATTTAGACCACATTCAATTTTGTATTTTGGAAAAAAAAATTGTATAGGAGGGGGTCCTTACCCTTAATATCAATAAAAAGTCATTTTCTAATGCCATGTTAGTTATCTTGGACTCATGCAAACCTTAACAACTTGATGAGAATGCAATTTTAGTCCCTAATAATGTTGACTTGGTTCCAAAATTGAATGGTTATCCATCAAATCTAGCATATTTTTTATGACTAAATTACCTTGAGAAATGACTAAGTAGGTATATTCCAAACTATTTTAAATAGTCCAAATTATTCAAAATGATTTGTGCCCAAATGGCTTGAAATAGTCTAATTTATTTGGAATATAGAAAAACTATGGAGAGAATTTTCTCCAGTCCACTTAAGTGTGTATAAGTCCATTTTTTTCAAAATAGTCCAATTTATTTGAAATGATCTATGCTCAAATGGTTTGAAATAGTCCAATTTATTTGAAATATAGAAAAATTATTTTTGGATAATTTTTTTTTCAATCCAACTTAGTGTATATAAGTCTAAATTATTTGAAATTATCTAATTTATTTAAAATGATCTATGCCTAAATGGCATGAAATAGTCCAATTTTTTGGAATATAGAAAAAAAATTATTGAAAAATTTCTCCACTCCAATGTAATGGTATAAGTCCAAATTATTCAAAATAGTCCAATTTATTTGAAATGATATGTGCCCAAATGGTTTGAAATAGTCCAATGTATTTTAAATATAGAAAAAATAATTTTGGATAAATTTTTATCCACTCCACTTTAGTGGGTATAAGTCCAAATTATTTAAAATAGTCCATTAAAGTTATTTTAGCATCAGATATTCAAGAATTTATCTAAACCTTAAGATAAAAAATTTAAGCAATACTCAAATAAAATGTATGGGTTCACTAATGTTTTATCAAATGTTAGAATTAATTAGGATATTAAATATAATTAAGATAAAATGAATTGAAGGGTAACAAATTATATAAATGACTTGTAATTATCAGGATAAAAGTAAATTACTAAAATGGACAAAGCTCAAATGAATGAAAGAAGTTAACTATGAAAAACACAAAGAAGACAAGAATACTTAGTTGACTTTTACTTGTTAGATTAACTACATGTGAATTAAATATGGATGGAAAGGACCAATTCAAACTAATTTTTTACATGAAACTAAAATAGTAACTATCACTATTCTAGGTTAGAATCAACTGGAAACCATTAGGATCAAATATCACTATTGACCTCTATGGTCAATCTTGAATTATGTTGGAAAACATGAAATATATGGTATAGTCACATATGCCTACCTTAAATGTGATTTTTTTTGGAATTATTACCTTCATCTATGCATGGATGACCTACAAATGGCATCTTTAAGGTTGAAACCCTAATAAGGTTTACAATGGTTAGAAACATACAAAAAGAGAGGTGGGTGTAATTGGTTGAGCTCACTCTAATCAACCCCATGATTAGTGACACTACCTATTTATCCAAATTAATTTTAAGAGGGAATCAAGACCACGTATTTATCCCACCTAGATTAATTAGTGTAATAGTGCTCTTTTGCTACAAGTATGCATATAGAGATGGCTTGAATACTTGATAATACTTTGCTTGAATCATATAGAGTAGGATTGTGACTTTCCTAAGGGTAATTTCAAATGAATATAGTTAAATTTGTAAATAATATGAAATATTTTCTTATTGTGAAATATTATGTGTGCCCAAATAGTGAAATTACTACGTGGTAGAATAAGTGGCTTAGATGTGTATTTATAGAAATCCAAATGGGTGAAACCTCATGATACCTATCCTAAAAATATGGACTAACCTATAAGGGATGGTTTAAATTTAAAAAATAGCCATTATTGGGTAAAGGGAAAGATCATCCCATAAAAGACATGATCAACTACTGATCCTGACCCATGAAATTTGATTCTGACATGGGAGGATGACATTTGATTTTAATAATTTGAAATGTCTATATAAACACTTAGAGTTTTTTTTACAATATTTATGTAGGTTTAAAACATAAACTAGAATATATGGGCCCATATAAGTACTTAGGATAGATTGAGGTGATGAAATAGGACCAATTTAAGTGTTTAAGTTAATTAATATAAAAGTGGGTGAAAACTAACATTATCAAGTATTCATGACTAGATTTGAGTATTTAAAATTTTGAAAAAGTTACACACACACACACACACTCTTTAGTATTCTTATTTTGATTTATGACCTCATAATATGTATTTAAATTGGTTCGTAATTTATGTGGTGGGGGAATATTATGAGGCATTTTTGTGTTACCTCCTCTTTGCACTAAAATATTATGTATCTCTTTGTTTTTTGATAACATTGACCTCTGTGTCTAATATAAAATTAGGTATAATAATAGGGGAGTGATATTGGCTACCTCTATCATAAAATATTGAGGGAAGAAGAATGAAAGAAGTCATGCATGCCCTTTCATTTTGCATAGTAATTGGAAGCATATTAGATTCAACAATCATGAAACATGTGTTATTGAGAGCTAATATTTTCTCATGTATAATATCATTTTTAGTTTTATTACAGCTGAATTTAACACATTTTTTGACATGAGATATACATACATTATATAATTTATAAAAGAAACATGCAACTATTATTAGCATAGCTTGGATTGTGAAATGTAAAAAAGTTGCATCTATTGCATCCATGTTAGGAATTTACTTATGTAAATACGGAGAAATGAAAAATTAGTTTTGAAAATCAAACACTAATAGAGGATAAATCTAAAACTCTAAGAACAATTAAAACCCTAATGTATGAGGAGACATAGGTTTTTTGTGTTCAAATCAAAGATCAGGTTCACCAAAATATTTTAGTTATTTTAAACTTAAAATATATAAGATAATGGAAAGCTACGAACTAATGAGATTATGTAAAATATGGCAATAAGTAAACTACTATGAATTAAAAGGGGTTAAATATATATTGAAAAATAAAAAAATTGCATCTATTGCATCCATGTTAGGAATTTACTTATGTAAATAAGGAGAAATGAAAAATTAGTTTTGAAAATCAAACACTAATAGAGGATAAATCTAAAACTCTAAGAAAAATTGAAACCCTAATGTAGGAGGAGACCTAGGTTTTTTGTGTTCAAATCAAAGATCAGGTTCACCAAAATATTTTAGTTATTTTAAACTTAAAATATATAAGATAATGGAAAGCTACGAACTAATGAGATTATGTAAAATATGGCAATAAGTAAACTACTATGAATTAAAAGGGGTTAAATATATATTGAAAAATAAAAAAATTGCATCTATTGCATCCATGTTAGGAATTTACTTATGTAAATAAGGAGAAATGAAAAATTAGTTTTGAAAATCAAACACTAATAGAGGATAAATCTAAAACTCTAAGAAAAATTGAAACCCTAATGTAGGAGGAGACCTAGGTTTTTTGTGTTCAAATCAAAGAAGGTGTCTCTATACCTAAAAATGATCTATAACTATCCATAAAATTTTCAAACTTGAAATAGAGGCTAAAAACCTCTATAGATGCTTTCGATATAGTTTAAACCCTATGATATCTAGCAATGTCTAGAGGTTACTATCAATGTCCTTATGAACTATGCAGTTTTATAACTCTTGAGACACCTGTGATTATGCTTGAAAATGGTTCCTATGTGTGCACATGCCTTTGGCCTTGTGTTATGATGTTTGTTTTCCTTATCTTCCATCCAAGCCCTAATTACATTTTCAACTAAAAGGCAACCCTAAAAAATGGGTTAGTATTTTGGGTTGGTTGAGCCCAATGAATCCCTTCTAAATGGATGAGCATTACCTACATCCTAATACTCAAAAGAGGGTTCAAAATTCACATAGTTATTTTACCTATGTACATGTGCAACATCATGAACAATCTAGAATGTAATGTGATGTTTAGATATTTGACACTTGGCACCATGAAAATTTGAATTTTATGCATTTAGACTTTGCTCTATAGACTTATCCTTGAAGGGTTTTAGATGTGTATGATTTCTTGATAATGTCTCAAGATATTGCTAATTTTTTCCTCAAGTTTTCAAGGGATTCTCAAGGTGATGGCCAAGTATGTATAATGTAGCAATGATTTGTATTTATAACTAACTCTTCATCAATTCATGTTATGACTAAGTCATGAAACATGTCTAGGATGAGTGAATGGAGACTTCCATATTTGAAAAATAATTGTTGAGTACACCTAGACACTACCGATAAAGGTAGACCCCTACGATAACTGACACTATCTATGCATTACTAGGAATTTAAAATAATGATAATAGATATGGAAAAGCCATGTCTATAATTCTGGGATGTTCATGTATAGACTAAACTAATCCTAAATAGGTGAATCTAGAAAATAAATGTGGCAAATACAATAGACGAGTAGACAAATAGATGGAAGGTGTGCTCAAGATTCAAATGTATGTGAAATACCTAAGTACATAAAACTGTGTCAAAGTAGGTCAAATTTAATGTTTTCAAACTATCTAATACCAAATTTAGGTGTTTAAAAATAGATAATATAACTTGATAATTTGAGATATTCATAATAAAAATGTAAGCAACAGTAGCCATAACATCTATGTGATGATTATTTTGAGTGGGAATGTTACCAATTTCAAACTCATAAAATTGGGTGATAAAACTAAGCATTAAATCATGATATTAAACTAATTTTATTATTTAGTTTGATAGGCACCTGTCACTTGATTAGAAACAAGTTGATAATCACCATCTATTTTTTAAGATTTGATCTTTAAAACATGTGCAACGTCAAGTCCTAGAATTGAAGATTAATATTTTCTTATGTTACTCAGATATGAAAATCTCAATATATATGATAATGGCATAGTTTGACCATGGGGAGTTATTAATACAATACCAAACTTGAAAATTGAAGAACATTTAGACCCATCAAAATACACGGTCCTGATTTTGTTTACATCGATACACATAACAAATCATCAAAAAAACATCATTTATAGGAGTATGGTCTAATAATGGATCCATAAATAATTAGTCAATGAGGACATCCCATTTTAATAATTTATGTGTTACATGTCAATGGTCTATCCTAATTTTTTTGGTTTTACCTAGAAAACAACAAAAACATGGGATCTATACTAAGTATGGGACTATTCTTTGTAAAAAAACTCAAGAGATAACTAGTTCTATTTCCTACTCTAATTTTAATGTCCAAACATGAAAATAAAAAATTTGATGGTAAAAGGGAGAGGGAAATAAAAGGAAAATGGTGATGATTCACTAGAATAAGAAATGGGAAGATCTCCTACCTATACGAACATAATGATTTTCAATATGTAGCAAGGGAAAAGAACAAAACAAAGAAAATAAAATTCAAGGGACAAAACACAACCCATAAATGGATGTTCAACAACAAGACAGAGGCTAAGAGGTAAATAAATACGATCCATGTTAACTTCTATTACTTTGAGAAAGTATGAATAGTCACACTTTATCTCAATAAAGGCTCAGGATATTCATACACAATAAAATTAACAAGGGACTAAATCTGAATTATTAAAATTTAATAGACTAAGAATTATAGGAAATCATCTCTTTGATCAAAAAATGCAATTAAAATATATATATATATATATATATATATATATATATATATATATATATATATATATATATATATATATATAAAGAAGAGATAAAATATTCAGACTTCAATAATTATGTAAAAGAGTAATTGAGAACTTTGCTTAGAAGTCTTCTCTGGTCCTTTTCAACTTTATCTATAGACATGATATATTACATATTCATAATTTTTCACATATATCCTTTTTATTAATATCCAACATGGGTTCAAATTTTTAGGAGTAAACCTACCTATGTACTTGATTAGGTTGAGTAGGTGTGTTCATGTCATTCTACAAATTTTTAATTCAATGCTCAAAATTATTTTTGATAGATTCCATTTTAATTGACATTATGTAACAACTTTCAACCACCATTTTTTCAAAGTAGAATGTATCTAGGCACATGATTTATGGAAGAAATAATTTGTATAGGTGAACCCACTTAAATTTATCTATAATTATATTTTTAATTGTCAATCTCCCAACCTTGGATAGATGAATGGATTAGTTTAGGGAATGTTGCTCCAATGACATGAGTTATTTTATTAACCTTGCATCATTATTTATGAAAGAATAGGATCAAACAATTAGACACAAGTGAATTTGATGACATGAGATCATTATTATAATTATGGTGGGACCCATGGTGTAACCTTTAAATAATAATCCCAAATTTAATAATAAAGAGGATCAAATGATCAAATATTATTGTGATAATTTAATGGTTAGAAAAATGATGATGAAAGCTTTGACCAACCCATCACTACCATGTGCTCCTTGAATTTTTAAATGACTGAAATACTTTGATCCAATAACATAATATCATTGCCCAAAATTGAATTATCCCATAATATGAGAGAAAATTTGAGGATGACATCACTATGTTTAATTAAAACTAATTATGCCATTAGATTTTAAAGGATCCTATGGCTAGATATCTTTTCTAGAAATAATAGGGCTCACACCATTAGCTTTAAGTTGAATGCATGGTTTAATTAATTTATATGAGTTTATATAATTAACAAATTTTGAGAGACCCTTGTCAAGATAGCCAAGGTAAAGTGTAAGAGTTGAATCATCGAGTTATAATAGAAAATACTTCATATTACAAAATAATGTAGGCCTATGAATTTGAAGATGTATATCATCGAAAACCTGAATGATTTGAGTTTGATTGATCAAATGAGATTGAAAATTCATTCTCATTTCACCTTCTATATTTTATGAAAGATGTTTCTACTTCCTAAAATGAAACATATTTGATATAATATTTAATTCTACCTTTCTTAGCAAATTTTAGGGATCACTTCTATAAGAATCAAGATGAATCCAACATCCATTGGGATACAAAGTCAAATGTGAATACTTGATGAGATTTAAATAATAGCCTATAAAAATTTAAGAATAAGCTCATGAAGAATTTGATAACAATCACTTATTTCTAATTTGTAACTTATTTGTCATTTTCCAACTAGAGGATAATCTCAAATTTTATAAATTAACTTGTTTATGATTTGTTCCTTTTGAAATTAATGTATCTCATTACTCCTCTAGTCACATTATATTACTTGTGTCACTTAAAAATGAACACATTAAAGAAATAGACTCATATTTAAACTCATAAATCCTAAATAAAAATCAAAACTCCTACCTAGCATGCTCTTTATTAATAAAAAACTATTTCCTTAGATTTTATGACCACCACTGAGTCCAATGCCTCTAATGTTGATACATTGATATTACCAAACATATGCCAATATGTTTTATAAATTTAAGATATTTTGATCATATTTTAATTACAAATTATCTCCATTGATTTTCTTCCACTATGTTTTAAATTCTAAGTTCTAATCATGGCCTCCTCTAATCTGTCTTTCAGACTTATTCCCTCAATATTCAATCATGAGGAAATTGATGAATAATTTTTTCATTGAGTGCTGGGAAGGATTATCATGGAAATATTCTTATTTTATGGGTAGATTCCAAGAGTAGTCTATGAATAATTCCTCATAGATTTGGCTATGATCAATTTAGTCTTCATTATATTTCAAATGGTAGTCTATCATCTCCTACCTACCAATGCTTTACCATCCATGGAGACTTTGAGGTACCTATGGCTCCATACCACCTTTACATTATGCTTCATAATATCCTTAGAAATATACCTTATCTCCATGTCAATGTGCTAGGAGATTCTGTTTTAGTACATGGATCATTTCATCAACACCATTATTCTGAGTCTAAGAGCCAATTTTTCCTCTTCCAATGGTTCTTATGTTTGCATTTCCCTTTAACACCATTCATTTAGTAGTGAAAACTAATAAAATATCTAATGATCTCTACCACAATCACTATTCTAGTTTCAAGCCTTACTTTGTCTCCTTCAAAGGAAAGTAGATGACATAACAAATATACAATATTCATAATATATCAGTTTGTATTGAGGCTATACATTTTGTAAATTTATGAAATACATAATAGGTGAGGGATTATATAGATACCCTCTCTATTTTGATTGTATGCATTGGAGTAATATTTTATAATATTACATTTTTTATTCTCTTTCAATGTGACTCTAGCCAAAATTGGATGTTTATAACTTAATAAGAATAAAACCATACATGATTACAAATGCACTTATGCAGAGTGATGCAACAACATATTATAATGTAAAATAAAAACCTTACCTATTATCTATAATATATATATATATATATATATTTAAATAAAATTGTTTACATGTTGAATAAAATAGGTATCTGTTTCTATACAATTTTTGCTTTCACATTCAAAAAGGAAATGAGAAACTAAAAGAAATATGGTCTAGGGTTAGAAGATACCCAGATGTAGTCTTGCGCACCGAATCTAGATGACGTAGGGACTCCTCTTTAGTTGTGGAGGATGACACCTGTAGAAGAAAGAGACTAAAACAAAGAAGGCGTTAGATGAGGAGATGGTGGGCTGCCAAGCAAAAGCTTGATCCTAGAAGTACAAAGACTTCCTTGAGGGATGTCAACCCACTGATTGATAAAAATAATGTCTGATAAAAGGTAGAATGATAAAAGATTGAAATAATTAAAATTTGAAACAGGAATAGAAGCAAATGCTTACCTGAATGCTGTTGTCGGTCTGGTCATAGTCACCGAGGTTGGTTAGTCTGCCGACGTCGATTGTCAAGGTCTGCCGACGTCAGTTAGTCTACTGACGTTGGTGAAGGCAGTGGTCTCTACGGCCTGCGTTGGTCGGGGCAATGGCCTTGGACAGGGTCTAGGTGAGTTTATGGTCGATAGGTTGCTCTGTAGAATGATCTAGATCTGTTTGAATGGTCTGAGAGTTTGGGTCTAGTTGGATGCTTTGTGCAGGGTCTTTACAGACAAAAAGAATGGTCTGAAAGGGGGACCAAATAGAAGATAGAGGCAACAAGGAAGAGAGAGTGGTCTGGAAGGGATCTGTGGTTTGGTTGATAGTGTGGCTTAGAAGCAATAAATAGAAAACTGATTACAGAGACATTCTAAGCTATTAAAATGACATAAAAGAAGAATACTTACCTCTTGCCTACTGAAGAAGAAGTGTAAGAGGCCTGGTTGTTGATGTACCTATTGTTGATGTTGAGTAGAGTAACTAATGCAGAGTCCCTGCTTGCTGTGTGCCTGAGAGAGGAAGGGAGAGGTCTAGTACCTATAGCCAAAGGATTAATAGTCAAGAGAGAAGAGGATTGATTGATTCACTAATCGGGTCTGTGATTGTCATTTTGACTGAGGAGAGAGATTGAGAGAGAGACTAGAAATCACCTTTGGGCTAGTCTTAAGCAATCGACATCAGCAATCCCACCGGTGTTGGCCAATAGGTAACCGATGTCAGTAGCTAGAATAATGGCAAAAAGGCTAAAATTAGCCTTTCACCCATTCTTCCAACTACTCGGGTCAATTGGTCATGTGAAAACGGTCGAAGGTGGATAAATAAATGTGAGGATTAGTGGAGGGGAAGTTGGAATAGGTCATAGGGTGATAAATGAGGGTATCTAAGGGCAAAGAATCCAAGGAGAGGAGAGGTGGCATGGGTGAGGTGTCAAGGGGAGAGAATTATTAATTTAAAAGAGATGATTATTTTAAATTAATAATACATAGGTGGGTTAGGAATGGTTAGAAGTTAGAAAGGGACCAAGGGGGGAGGAAAACCAAGGAGTAGACACGATTTCGGTGTCTACATTTACCCTTTTTTGTCTTGTTGGTTATTTTGGATGAACTGCAAGACAAAAACAAGAGTTGGTTGCCCCAAGTGTGGGATAAGGTTGATTTTGTTATGTTGGTTGTTTGAATGAACTGCAAGACAAAAATAGGAGGTTGATTACACCAGATGTGGGATCAGGTATTCCCCCTCAAAGTGGGAGTTGAGGGAAGGGAACTTGAAGTTGGGTGCTAATTTGATAGAGAGTGGATGAAAATGGTGAGTGTGAATGCTGCAAAAGTTGTGATTGTATGCATACCACTTCACGAGATGGTCAGGTCAAATTATCACAGGTTGGGGGTCGAGGAGTGCCAAAATTGAAATAACTGGGCCCTAACATTTGGCTATAGCTAATCAGGTTATTCAATCTAAGCTGTAGCTCTAATGGTCATCATGTTTCAGGTATCTCAGGCTCAAGAAGTGCTCCTAGAAACATGAAAACGTCACAAGTAGTGGGGATCAACTGGCTTGCGATCCTATACTTATGAGGGTCAAAATATGGGTTGCACACAATTTTGCTAACTAGTTGTGAGGTAGCATAAATGCAAAAACAACCAAGGCAAAGTCGTCTTGGAAGTGGTCAGAGTCTGAGGAGATAGGCATGATCTCCAATGTTATTGGTCAAGGCGGGTTGAGATAGATAACTGGTTAGATGAATGGATGGACGAAAGAATGTGGCTGAGCTAACCCCAAAAGACGTCATGTGATCTGAGTGTTGCCTACATAGCCCTTGTGTGAAGGGCCTTAGGCCAATGTAGTTCTCCCTAAAAGGGAGGAATGGTCAAAGTGATGGAATTTGTCTTGGTTGAGGTCAAGTCATGGTCAAAAGGAGGATATGGTTTGTCCATCAGGTAGACGAACAAATGAGGGTGGTCGAGCTAACCCCAAAAGACATCGTGTCATCTGAGTGCTACCTACATAGCCTCGATCTTAGGGCCTTAGACCAATGTAGTTTAGACTAGGGGTCAAAGAGGTTGATGATTGGTTTGGTCATGTGTTGAAATGATGAGGATAAGAAGATGTTACAACATTTTCCAAATGGTGTATTCTGTAACATTGGTTGAGGGGTCTTTCATCCCTAGCAATTTTCCATATTCATGATGGATGTATGCTAAAAATGAATTGAGGTCTATTTATGCTTCAGCAAGTAATGGTTTATGCTTAACATAAATTGTGGTCAATAGTTTCCATGTGTATTGGTGTCCATAAAAACTAGTGTGAATAGGCTATGTGAGTGGTCTGAAAAGAGATTGGGTTGAGTTGGTTCGACAAATGATGTGGTTGAATGTGACCAAAGTGTAAAGGAAGTGAAAGGCATAATTGCCCTTTCATTGATAAGGACCAGAATGACAACATAGATAGGGGTTGTTAGAACCAAGAGCCCCATTCATGCATTACATCGTTGACCATGGGTTGTGTTAGAGAAGTAATCGAATCGCTTTGACATTAAAGTGAGCTCAAAGTCCCTTGGGTAGGTGTTATGATAGGTGAGGATGGGGTAACCCTTTTTAGAGCAGAGATAACCCTGCCCCTTTTTATAGGAGACCCTGAGACAACTACAAGCCAAGTCCATGACCCTTTTTTTTTTTTAGCAGACTAATCGATGCGGGAAGTCTACATAGAGATGTCATTTTGCTTTGTGGTCATTTGTGAATATGATCAATGCAGAAAGCTTGTGAGAGTAGCAAGATTTAGTCATAGCCATCCTTCGAGGGAGTGGTCTATATTTTTGCTTAATATATGTTTGAATAGCTGTCCTTCGAGGGAGCAGTCTATTAGCTACATCAATGATAGTACAACTATCCTTCGAGGGAGCAGTCTGTCTTTTAGAGTTTGTGACCTTGGATATTTTGACATCTTGATTTATTTTTGATAGAATTTTGAGTCATGGACAAGACTATATAAGTTCAAGGGCTCCCTTTTATTAGGACAAAGCATCCATACATTATAAAAGGGTTATATAGGATTTGTTTAGGGGAATAGGGTTGAAGGAATGATGAGTTAAGAGGAAGGGGGATTGCTCAAGGGATGAGCTCAAGTTAAATGTCAAGCGAATGAGTACTTGACTAATAGTAGAATGGTCATAGATGCAAGGCATTAAGAGGCTCAAGTTCTGATAAGTCCCTGGTCCATGCTCATGCGTGATGATGTAAGGTCTGAGCCAATTTGGAGCAAACTTGCCCCATTTGCCTCTTCGAGATTAGTCACGTGTTGATTGATGCTTGGTTGTTGATTGGTTGATGATTAAGAGGTTGGTCGATGCTTGGTCAATGTTTGGTTAATGCTTGGTCTAGGTTTGGTCAATGGTCGGTTGAATGTTTGGTCGAGATTGGTCGATGAAGGACATGAATTTGGTTGATATGTTGTTGGATTATTTGGCTGGATGATGTTTGGTCATTGTTTGGTTGGTCAATGTTTGGTTGAGGTTTGGCTGAGGTTTGGTTAATGGTCTGGTCGAGGTCATGATTAACAAGGTTGGTTGATGTTTGGTTGAGGTTAGGTTAAATGTTTGGTTGAGGTCGGGTTGATGCTTGTTTGGTCGAGGCATGGTTGAGGCTTGGTTGAGGCCTAGTCGAGGTTTAGGATTAAAAGAGTGATTGATATTTGGTTGAGACTGGGTTAAAAGGTTGGTCAAGGCTTGGATGAACGTTGAATTCCCCCAGTGGCTAGGGAGAATGTTTGACAGATTGGTCAAGGTCGGTTGAGGCTTGGTGGTCAAATTGACTATGTTGATGTCAAATAAGGGGGTTAAAGGTAGTGGAGGGACCATAGTCTGGCATGGAGATCCTGATTTAGGTGATGAGGTTTGAGAAGAATGGGTTAGTGTTGATGATTTGTCGAAGGGGTGGTCAAGAGGATCCTTGATGAGAAGGGTATCCTTTTTTTAGTGTTGACGAGTGACAGCTTTAAGAGTGCAACAACGCTCAGTGTCATTTCCCAGAGTGTGATGATAGTGGCAAAATTTAGAGTTGTCAAACCAAGATGGTCTTGATCTGAGAGTTGATGAGTGGGACGGTGAGGAGGTTGAAGGTTTGTTGACAATGTGGTCAAGAAGAAGGGTGTCTTTCTCCAAACATTAGTGAATGACAACCTTGAGGGCACAACAATGCTCGATGTCATGCCTAGGTGTACGATGATACACATAAATTGTAGTCTCATCAAACTAGGGTGGTTTTGGTTCGAGAGATTGGTATGGTCTAAGAGGTGGGAGACTGATGCGAGAAGACTGCAACAATTGGCGCAACAGTAAGGCATAAAAACCTGCTAATGGGTCTATGCATCTTGTTGCAGTGGGGGTTGATGACTTTGGTTTGGGAGGCGTAAGAGGCATTGGTCGTACCATCATTTTCATGGGTGGTGTAGCCACATGTGTAGATGGCACTTTGGTGGTGATATGTGTTGGATGCTTGGGAGGAAATATATGTCTAATGGGTTGAGAGAGCAATGGAGGCAAGTTGCCTCTATGAGATGTGGGAGTGGGAAGTACTCTTATTAGGGTGGATGGGTGCAGGCCCAAAATTAAAGGTAATGATAAAGGTGGGGGAGGAATTCTCTGGTGTGGTTTAGTGGCATTCTTTAGTTTGGGTTGAGGGACACCATTGTGTGAGGTGAGGTTAGATACAGGTTTGGGTTCAGATGTAGACGGAGGTGAGTGAGATGTAGCAATCTCAGGCAAAAGGCTAGAAGAAACCATGACTGGGTCTTCCTTAGTCAAAATGGGTGAAGAGACTAGTTCTTCTCTTAGTGGAGAAGAAATAGGAGAGTGCGGCTCCTCAAGAGGGTGGAGGGCAGGGATGTTTGTGCCTTCTACTTGTGCTTGAGGAGTAGGCAAGGCATGGTCCTCCATTGGTATGAGGAAAGATGAAGGTGGGGATATTGGCATAGGTATGGTCAAGGCATCCTCCAATATAAGAGAGGTCGATGGAGAACTAATAGGAGAAGAAGGCTCTTCTACCTGTGGAGGAGGTTGGTCAGGGACAAGAGGCGAGACTGTGTTGACCGTGCATATGTCATGCTCGTGGGAGTCATCGGCCATAGTCTAGACATTGTTTTGATTAAGAGGATGGTTTGGGAATGGTTGTCTGAAGATGTTGATATTTTGATTGGGTGGGGAGTTCGGGTTATCCAAAACAAGATCTCCTTTGTCGATCATGTCTTGGATAATGTTTTTGAAGGTTCGGCAATTGTTGATGTCATGGCCTTGGACACGGTGATAGTGACAGAAGTCAACCTCCCTATACCATGTAGGGAGGGCTTTTGAAGGGTCGAATTGAGGTGGTCAGATTGGAGGGAGATTGAGGACCCCCTATTTGACAAGTTTTTCCAAAACAGAAGCGTATGATTCTCCAAGTGGAGTGTATGAATGCTAGATGTACTGTTGTTGGAATTGTTTGGTGATGCTTTGAGATGTTGAAGGTTGAGATTGATTAGTTGTTATCGAAGATGGTGATCTAATGACCATAGTGTTGGCCACTCCTTTGGACTTGGAGTGGGAAGAAGAAGGTCTGAAAGAAGAAGGGTCATTGGCTTTTGCGTTAGTATTATGCAATTTGACCTTATCCTCTTCAATGGCGTGGAGTTCAAGCTTTCAAGCCATGGTGAAAGCTTCATCGAAAGTGCAAAATATTTGAACCCACAAGGTAGAAGAGATGTGCATGGCACATGCTTGAGAAAAGATCTCGATGAGCTTATGTTGAGGCAAGGAGAAGGAGAGCTGGTTAATCAAACCTCTCCAACGGGTGACAAAATTGACTATTGATTCACTGTCAAATTGCCTGATGGAGTAGAGGTCTGTGATCAAGACTTGTTTGGTGATATTGATTGAGAAGTGGTTGAGAAATAATTGCGTGAGTTGAGTGAATGAAAAGATAGAATGACTGGTGAGAGAGTTGTACCAATCAAGGGCAGGGCCAGAAAGCAACATGGGGAAAGTGCATAATAACAACGCATCATCATGTATTATAAGATAACAAGCATGTCTGAATGCTCATAGATGTTGTTGTGGGTCTTCCTTACTCTGGAAGTGAGTAAATTTAGGAAGCTCCCACTGGCTGGGATACAATCTGATTGGGACGGAGGGATGGATGGGTTCGTTGCAAATTTGGTCATATGAAGAGACATTACTTAAACCAAAAATAGAAGCCTCAAGACTAGACATTTTATCCATCAGCATCTTGATGAGATTGACTAATGGATTGGTGGGTGGAGTGCCCCCTAGGTTGTAGGGTGCTTGGAAGATGCTAGAAGAGGCGTATGATGTAGTCGATTGCACTAGTATAGATGCAATGTATGGGTAACTAGTCATCAGGGCGAATGTGGAAGCCAAGGGTGGTTGTGTCATGAAGGTATAAGGCATAAGTTGACTAGATACCACCAAAGGTGGTTGTGTGGCGGCATTGGCAAAGGGGGAGGTACACACTCTTGCATTTATAGGCTCAAGAGTGTGTGGAGTCAAGACAATCAAGTTCTGGTATGATGTGGAACTTGGTTAAATTGCATGTGGTTGAGGGGGTAATGAAACTCTAATGGAAGTCAGTCCAAAAATAGATGGGGAGTCCAAACTTTGTGTATTGGCCATGGTTGGGTTAATGGTTGAGGCAATAGTCTGAGTCATAAAATGCTGGGTAGCGGATGGTGTTGTTGTCATCGCCGCTTCACCCGAAAGGTCTTGCATTTGGTTTCTTGCGAGATAGTGTTGGAGAGCCTTGACATTGTGGTCAAGGAGTCTCTCAAAGTTTGGGTCCCCTTCAGGGACAATTGAAGGTTGATTGGGAGTTGGTCGGGTAGGAGTTCGTTCGGTCTCTAAATGATACTCCATTAGAGGACTAGGCATAGATGGTGAAGGTGGGAGTGGTTGATGCCTCACTTGGTCAAGAAGAGTTCTGGTTTGACTGCATGTCAAAACCATTCAAGGCAAGAAGGGTCAGGTTCCAAAAACTATGTTTTTCAGTCTCAAAAAACTAGAATGGGTGTTGGACAGCAAGAAAGTCAGGGTTTAAGCTTGCTATTTTGTGAAGAAGGTTTTGGACAGTGACTGACGTCAGTCGAAAAATTGATGTCAGTGAAATAGGCTATCGATGTCAGTCAGATGACCGATGTCGGTGAAGAAAGGTGGCTGACATTGGTGGAAAGACCAATGTCAGTTACTGTGTTTTCCAAAAACTCAGAAGATTTGAAAGTTTTTGGAAAAAAGGAAGAAAAATGTCCTCACTAGCTCAAAAAACAAGATAAGAACAAAAAAATAGATGGAGACAGGCATACCCTAAGCGTTAAATCCTAAGAATCAACTTTTAGAATCTTATTGGCTTATGCCTTAGAGTGTGTTTGGGAGGTTGGCTTGTAGAACGGGTCCTAAAAGAGGTAGTCTAAAGCTGGTTTCGGGTCAGTTTCAGTGCTCAAGAGTCTGTGTTAGGTTTCGTACATGGCCTGGTGCTAAGGAGCAAGCTCCCCTCACTTCACGAGCCCAGTGATAAGCTGGTCTCACTTAGCCAAAATATACTTTCCCTAGAGATTATCCTCTGCCAGAGAATAGAGTGGGCTTTCCCCTTGGTAGTGAAGTCCAAGTGGGATTGTCGGGATGGGTAAGGTATCCGATGGCTGATGAAATCCCAGTCGGGCCTTATCTTAGGTAAGTTTTGATGTTTGATTTGTGCAAGTGATTTGGTTGTGTAACATAAGTGGCCTACGATTAATTTATGATGCAGTTGTTAATTACTAGATGTGGACTAAGTATGCAGTCAAGAAGAAATGAAATGCAATGTGTTTTAAGCTCAAATAGAAATGTAAGTTCGTATGAAGACAAGTGAGAAGAGGTTGAAGAGTATGATTTTTGACTAGTCTAAGATGCAAGAAAAGAAAGAAGAGTTCTTTTTAATCTTGCTAATAGTGTCTTTTGGAAGAGATAGAAGAAAGAGGTGAAAAGGAGAAACCTAATGCACCTATATGAAAAAAAATGAAAAAGAACCCAAGGAAGACCCTAGGGTCCCACCGAGCGTGCCAGAATGTTTATATACGATTTTCACTTTCACATTCAAAAAGGAAATGAGAAACTAAAAGAAATATGGTCTAGGGTTAGAAGATACCTAGATGTATTCTTGTGCACTAAATCCAGATGACGTAGGGACTCCTCTTTGGTTGTGGAGGATGACACCTGTAGAAGAAAGAGACTAAAACAAAGAAGGCGTTAGATGAGGAGATGGTGGGTTGGCAAGCAAAAGCTTGATCCTAGAAGTACAAAGACTTCCTTAAGGGATGTCAACCCACTGATTGATAAAAATAATGTCTGATAAAAGGTAGAATGATAAAAGACTGAAATGATTAAAAACTAAAACAAGAATAGAAGCAAATGCTTACCTGAATGCTGCTATCGGTCTAGTCACAGTCATCGACGTCAGTTAGTCTGTCGACGTTGGTTGTCAAGGTCTGCCAATGTCAGTTAGTCTGCCAATGTCGGTGAAGGCAATGGTTTTTGCGGCTGGTGTCAATCAGGGCAATGGCCTTAGACAAGGTCTGGGTGAGTTTATGGTCGACAAGTTGCTCTGCAGAATGGTTTGGATCTATTTGAATGGTCTGAGAGTCTGGGTCTGGTTAGATGCTCTGTGCAGGTTCTTTACAGGCAGAAAGAATGGTTTGAAAGGGGGACCAAATAGAAGACAGAGGCAACAAGGAAGAGAGAGTGGTCTGGAAGGGATCTGTGGTCTGGTTGATAGTGTGGCTTAGAAGCAATAAATAGAAAACTGATTACAGAGACATTCTAAGCTATTGAAATGACATAAAAGAAGAATACTTACCTCTTGCCTACTGAAGAAGAAGTGTAGGAGGCCTGGTTACTGATGTACCTATTGTTGATGCTGAGTAGAGTAACTGATGCAGAGTCCCTACTTGCTGTGTGCCTGAGAGAGGAAGGGAGAGGTCTAGTACCTGCAGCCAAAGGATTAGCAGTCGGGAGAGAAGAGGATTGATTGATTCACTAATCAGGTATGTGATTGTCATTTCGGTTAAGGAGAGAGATTGAGAGAGAGACCAAAAATCACCTTCGAGCTAGTCTTAAGCAATCGATGTCAGCGATCTCGCTGGCGTTGGCTGACAAGTAACCGATGTCAGCAGCTAGAATAACAGCAAAAAGGCTAAAATTAGCCTTTTGCCCATTCTTCCAACTACCGGGTCAATTGGTCATGCAAAAATGGTCGAAGGTGGATAAATAAATGTGAGGATTAGTGGAGGGGAAGTTGGAATAGGTCATAGGGTGATAAATGAGGGTATCCAAGGGCAAAGAATCCAAGAAGAGGAGAGGTGGCATGGGTGAGGTGTCAAGGGGAGAGAATTATTAATTTAAAATAGATGATTATTTTAAATTAATAAGACATAGGTGGGTTAGGAATGGTTATAAGTTAGAAAGGGACCAAGGGGGGAGGACGACCAAGGAGTAGACATGATTTTGGTGTCTACAGTATCATTCAAAATCATGTTCAACCACTATGTTAATTCTAGAGTCTTTTGAATGAATGATACTTGTTGAAACAAAGAAAGAATAAAATGCCTTTGATTCTCTAGATTGAAGCCTCTATAATGATTTTCCTTTGTGAGTGTATAAGCTAAAAAGATACGTATTCAAGCATTTGATTAGTATTTTTTAGTTGTTTCTTATATTTATATTCTTCCTCTTTTTCATTGTAATGTAAATCGAGAAGGTTTACAATATTGATATGTAATTTTTTGCCTCACTGGTAACCCCTAATATTTTGATTGGACATCCCTTTATTAATAAGTCACATTCCCTCCTTTCCTTGGATTTGTTGTGAACTATTCTTGATTTTATTTGGTGATTTTCATAAAGTAACTGTAGACACCTAAATCTGGCCACCAATGACCTCCAACTAGGATTTTGACCAATTCATACTTGAAGTGCACAATTTGGCCTAAAAATACTAAAATACATTAAATGAGTTGAAATTGATATATTCAAGTTCTGATTTTGGCTAGGGTATCATTAAATGGGGCAATGTAATTTATGGTCCAGCTAACTTTGATCAGATCATTTTGAGTTAAAATGCCAATTTTGCACATGGGTGCTCTGGATTGCTCTTTTCTATCAAATATCTTGCATGAGACATGTGCCTTTATTATTTGGTGTTGGTAACATCCTAAATGGGATAACGGATTCAACACATATGACATTGACTTCCAATTCCAATCCAATCAAAATTTAGACCACTAACAAGACATTTTGACCAATTTGATTAATTTGTGCACCAAGAGCCAAAATTTGCACTAAAGTTGACTAATCATGTTTTAAGATAATTAAACCAAATTAGGGCCTTAAGTTAATTTTACATGGAACTTTTTGAATAAATCTTTATTGGAAATTGATTTCTATTAACTGCATCATCAAGTGACATCATCATATGGGGTGGCATCCATAAGCCATAATTGCATAAAATATCAAGATTATGGATCTCCCATGCCTCATTAAGACCCTCCATACCTATTCAATACCCATATTTACCAAATATTAATGGGGATATTTTTATAATGAATTTCATATTTGGATTTATTTAAGGCCACACATCTCAATCTTGAGATGGACGGACATGATTGATCTTCAAACCATTCCAAAAATATATAAACAAGAGGCCTTACCTATTGAATTTTAAGATATTTATGCCAAACTTATAATTCCAAAATTCATTCAAAAATCATTGCATATTATTTTATAATTCAAAATTGTTGAGCCAAGCCAAGCCAAGTCAAAGCCAAAGGTGCCAAAAGGAGATGAAGGTAGCCACACTCCATTGAAGAAGATCTCTTGAAGCACAAGCTGAGTAAGCCAAAGAAGGATCCTTTTGGAAAAATAAAGGATTTGGTAATAAATTGGTGTTTTGTGTTCATATTTATTATTTATTTCCATTTTTATTTGTGTTCTCAAATGGCTTTCCCTCACTAAGCTCTCCCTAGTAACTAGGCCTAGAGATGTATGCTAGCTAGTGTGTTGGTTTTTCAATTTGATTTGATTTTGTCACTAAAAATATAATAAGACCTATCTTAATTAAAAAAATTATTTCACATAATATCATTATCGGTGGGACTATCTTCATGAGATCGCAACCCACAAACTTTTTTGTATCTCATAGTTTTAATTCTTTTTTTAATTATTTTTGCTTTGAGTAAAAATGGCCAATAAATAATTCATAAATTTTTATTTAATAAATTTTTTTGTCTAAATTTTTTTATTCATATATATAAATATTTAATTGATATTCTCTAAAAATTTCAAAAAAAAATTCTTTATATTTTAGAAGTTATAGCTATTTTAGTGACTGTCACTTTCTATTTTTTATTTTTCTGATAAAAAAGGTTAGAACAAAGTTGAACACTTTTTTTTATTGAGTGTTTTTACTTAAAATTTTTTATAGATGTGATCTATGGACAACCTCTCACAAATTTTTATCAAATTGATCTATATTTTGAAAGTTATATTAAAAATACTAACTGCAGGTTTTTATATTTTATGTGCAAGATTTTATGTGTGTTGTGTTATATTTTATTTTTAGCCTTATAATTTGTTGTTTTAAGGTGTTAATATTTTTAATATTATTATTTTTTAATATTTTATTTATATTTGTGTTAAAATTTTCTAACCTAACATATTTTCTTTTAGGGTGATGCATGAAGGGTAGATAGGTAACCAACGGAATTCAAATTTGTTAGAACATATTTTAGACCATCTTTTGCATGCTTTTAAAATGAAATAAGAACTTTGTTTTAGTAATTAATGTAAAATTTAGGTACTTAAAATAAATGTTTGATATTTATCCTTTCAAAGTTACAACTTAATACCAAAGGGTCAAAAGAACACCACCACACCTTTTGATTTGGGGCTTAAAAATGAACTCATCTTTCAAAGCTTTTGTGTTCACTACTTGTTTTAATTAGAACTTTGTTTTCACAAAATACAAGGATGTTGCATGTATGCTCTTCTATTTTTCACCTTTATGAAATCCTTGGAATCAAAAGCACTTTCCTTATTTATAAATTTCCTAGTTCAAGGCATAGAAAGAATGTCATCTAAAGCACTCCCCAAAAACTCGTAAAAGTATTAAGTGACCTTGAAAATGACCCTAACATCTTTATATTTTATGCTTTCTTTATTTCATGTAAACTTGGCTTGTGAGGGGGACGTCATTACCTCCCATGATTTCTTTAGGTAAGCTTTAACTTGGGGTTTCACCTCTCAGCATTGACTTCATTTGGATCCATATTGGAGTTACACACATGATGTAGTGGCATTTTGGACATCGCACTACACTGAGCGAACAATAGGATGTAGTGGTTGCAAAAATGACTAGACATTTTTACAACAAGCCAAGTGATATGAACCCAAAATCTTTACTTTTCATTTACACTGTTTGATTTAAAAGTCATTGTGCAATTGATTTTCTTAGAACATTCAAAAACTTATAGATCTTAGACAAATCCCCACTTATTGTAGAAGTATTGTTGGTGCAAGGTGCACCTCAAGATCCATGTCATAATACTATCATTTGAGAGAAGGATGGGGGTGTAAAAACCCTAATATATAATGCATATTTACATTTGGATCAACACTTAAAATTCTCTCAAATGATGTATATTGATGAATTCCAACAATACCAAGTAACCTTATTAGTTTAAGATCTAAGAGTGATTAATTAATTGGTTTTGTCTTAGATTAAAGTATTTTTTTGGAGTCAAAAATTGGTGTAAATAGATGATACAAACCCAAAACACATGGTCCTCATTTTCCTTTAAATAAAGAGGTGTTATGCTATTCACATGAGATCGTAAATTTACCTTGTTCAAAGTTCATCAAAACTTGTAGTCATATCATCTACTTTGGTGAAATTATGCTGCCCAATTGAGTCTAGAACTTTGCCAAAGTTGTTTAAGTCCTTAATTTATAATCTAAATTCAAAATTTCACCTTTATAAATTCATAGGGTTGATGTGTTATGTGGGTTCACTATTTTCACTAAACTTGAGGGAACTTAGGTTCAATTTCCAATTTGGGTTGAAGGTCGTTTAAGACTCATGATCGTTATCACCACTTGATAGACTTAAGTCATTTTGTGCTAAAAATTTTCACTTTGAGTCTATGTGTCACAACATTTTGAGTCAAAAAAGGTAGTGTTATGCTATCAAATTTGTGAAAAATTATCTTCCCTTAGAGAGTTTTTGAAACAAGCATTTTGTCACATTTTTTGGGTAGTCTAACACTATTACATTGCCCAAAACATTTTAGATATTATTTCATATTCCCTCTTGCATAAAGTTAAAATTTGTTCCTATATTTTCAAACCAATTAGAGTATACTTTTATGAACTTTTGTAAAGTACAGTTATGTCGTTAAATTTTGTCTAGCTTATTTGTCAAAAGAACCAAGTTTTATACCATTATTTGTGAGAAAATAAACTATCTCTAAAGTGCCTTTTGTTTCATATATTATACCTATTTTATTGAGTCCATGTCCAAGAATCAAATGCCTAATTCTTTTTAAAAGTGTTTCAAATCTATTAGATTAAAAAAATTATCTATTTTCAAAGTCTAGCTTTTGATGCCATTTGGCCAAAATTCCTAGCACATGCCTTGTTTGAACCTAGCTTTTGATGTTACGTTTGGCCAAAAGACCTAGAAAATTTTAATTTCTTAGATTAGAATGATTTGAAACACTTTGACCTTAGCATTTGGCATGTTGATTTTTAGTTTATTTACTTAATATTTTTTGTGTAAGATGTGTAATGTTAGACACTTAACATTAGCTTATATTATCACAAATATTTGCATAAGACTTTTGATCATTTTGATGAATCTAGGCTAAGTTGGAACATCATATTTTTTTAGATAGTGTATTTTTATATTTTGAAGACCTCTCTTTGTTGTAAAGCATTGATTATGGATCCCAACATGTATTCTTACACTTGTAGTGGACTTATGTATAATCTAGAGATTTGTAATGTGGTTGCACAAGAAGAAATGGTTCAAAACCCCTACATAGATAATATTGATTATGAGATGGATCCTTATCCTTATTATAATACTCAATTATGGGCACAAATATAGGATCCATTAGCTATTTATTTGGTTAATACATGACCTTATTCAAAACAAGACCAAGAATAAACCACATAATACCTAGCTACAATACCCACAACTGATGAACCAATTCTTCAACAGTCATGCTCTATTAATACGCTTTTCACATATGATCCATTTTTCTTAGCATCATTTATTAGATAATAAATATGATTTTTTTTTTAGATCCATAGAGGTAGGGGCCAAGTTTTTAGCAGACTTCCCTCATGATAATTTACCAAGCCTAGTAAGAATGTCCCACAACATAATTTATGATCAACAAGCTTCTTCTAGAAATCCTTTGGATCTAGTCCAAATAACATATTAGGACCCTAATATGCATAATAGAGGTAAAAGCATCATGGAAGACCACTTTAATCAAATGCAAATGACATATCAAACCTACCTGAATCTAGAACACAATTTCAATTAGATGACCATGGTGAGCAAACTTCTTATTGACTTAGTTTCTTCAACAGGAGTTTTGATAGAGTTAACTAGTCAAGACAATTAGAGTTCAGAATCATTCATGAAAAACACTTTGATAGACAACTTGATGCATATGCCCATTATTGAATAAGTGTCTTCTGCTTCTACGTTGAATAATAAGCAAAATATAGTGGACAATGTGCAAGCAACGTCCAATCCAAATCAAAATGGTACTAATGCATAAACAACTAGTCAAAAACATGTACCTATAGTTAATAAGATGAGTGGACCATCATAACAAGGAGTAGGATTTTATACATCCCAACTTCAACCAATGATTTGGGCAATAATTCAGGTGACAGTTCCACCCAAATTGATGATGGAATTTTTGGGAGCCATAACTTTTGCACCATAGCTCCAATTGACTCACCGTTTGAACTATTGGAAAGATAAGAATGAGGAGAACACCATGAGATGGAATGGATATTTTCTCAATGAATTTTGACCCTCGAAAATCTAATAGAATTTCCCCAAATTTTAATTTTAGTAGTGTAGTCTAAAAATAGTAAGTTTCTAAAAATAGTAATTCCTTGAATTATGTATTATTTTAAAGCATGGAAGTCAAACCACTTAATCTCCCTTGATATTGGTGACCTTCCACATCCTCCCCATAATTTAAAAATGGGTATAAATGAAGATGTAACCCAAAATAGAAAATCAGACATCTCTTCCTAGAGATAAGTATATAGTTGTATTGTGATCTTGAGTAATAATACATCTCTTCTTAGAAAATTCATTGTTACTATGTTATTTATATATTCTTGAAATATTTATCAACCAAAACTTCTGAGTTTTATATCAACTAGTTGCTTCATCAACCATGCAACCAATAGGATTAGGTAGTCAAATAACACCCAATGTCACACCTTAATAATAGAATCTGATAAATCCTACTCCTCCTCAACAAGGGATGAGTAGTATTCCACAAAAATAGGAAAAATATAATGTACCAACATAATATAAGTTTAATATATTTCCACTTTAAAAAGGGGAAACTAATGTTCCACCTCGTTAGTTAGTGGAAAATACATCTCCTCAATCATAGATCAATGTACCAATCTAAAACCAAATGATGACTAGCCAACAACATGTAAATATTGGTTAACAACAGATGCCAAATATTCAACATTATTTCTCTTCCCAACAAGTATTCTTGTAATAAGGAGGATCTCATGTTTCTCAAGTATCTATTAGACAAAAATTAGTTCAAAATGTGCCATAAGTTCAGAGATAGGATCTTGGTCCACAAGTTTCCACTCAATAATAAGGTTTGATTAGTTAGCATCATGTCCCTTTTCAACCATAGTAGGCACAATATAGTTATATCCCTCCATCCCAACCATAAAATCCTCCAAGTCAAACCTTCATAACCAATCCAAACTAGAATATCTCACAACCAACTTTGTAATTTCAAGAACATCCTAATCTATGCATGCATATTCCTAGTCCATTTTCAGACCAAACTAATATACCCCATTAGATATCTCCATCATACCCTAGTCAAAGTGTCCCACTTCTGAACTCCCAACCATCTACCCAAACCAATATTATCCCTCAAACCAATGTTCCTTCCAATTTCCTATCTTAAGAATTGCAATAGATAAAGGATGTAATTGCTACCATTTAGGCTAGAAAACAAACTAAAAAGTTTAAGTTGGATGACATGTGTCCTTATCTATTCAACATGGAAAACTTATAGATACCATTTCTTCCAGGATACAAACCACCAAAATTTGACAAATACAAAGGGAAAGGTGATCCTAAGGCTCATTTAACCAAGTTCTTTATCACATGTCAACCAATAGAATATAACGATATATAAATTTTGTTGTTATATACAAGGTGATTGGTTGGACAAGCCTTGGAGTGGTTTTTAAAGTTACCCAAAAATTCAGTAATAGATTTTGATGATCTTTTTGATAACTTTGTGCAGTACTTTCCATATAATCTTAAACATGAGATTTCATTGGTTGATTTAACACAAGCAAAACAAAAGGCTAGTGAGAGTTTTGAAAGTTATCTATAGTGATGGAGAGCCCTTGCAATCTGATTCACCCACAGTTTACCAGATAAACAATTAGCCATTGTGTTTACTAAAAATTTACATAGTGAGATAGCTTATCATCTAGAACTACAATGTACACATACTTTCAAGGAGATCATCAACAAAGGCGTATTGATTGAATGAGCCATTATTAATAAAGGGATCATCAAGATTTATTCAGCTAATCATAATCAAGGTACTAATCAGGTAAGTGGCCAAAGCCAACATCTAATTTAAGCATAAGCATCACAACTAGCATAGGCCAATAACCAAGATAAACCAAAGCAATTCAACTATAATAGGAATGTTGTGGGTAATGGAGTAACTAAGTCACATCATGTCCAAATAGTGTAAACATTATTTATACCACCTTTTTAGCTTACTTCTACCCAACAACCTCTCTAACCAATGCCACAAGCATAATAACCAAGACCTATGCAACAAATACAACAACCTTTACTAAATGGCAAACCCCTCCTCTGAGAAGCATTACACCTACTCATCATGTCTTTAGTGACCTAAGAGAGCCTATTGAATTTGTATTTTGTAAAATTTCTACTACTAATCTAATTATTTGGCCTTACTAAATCATTATCTACAAGGCATTCCTTATCCTGATTAGTACCATGAAAATGAATTATGTAAATATCATTGGGTTAATGGGCATAATATATGAAGATATGTGAAAATCAAGTATTTTATTGAGAGCATGTTGGATAATGGAGGGATAGCATTGGATAATGGTGCTCCCACCTCCAATCAAACTCTTGGGATTTATCAAAACCCCTTTCTCCAACATAACACACAACAAATCATAATAATCAGTAATAACAACAATAACATCAGCCAGTGCAATAACAAAATCAATAGTATCAAAATCAAAGGCCAAACTAACAGAATCAACAAAAAAAGGAAAAATATCAAAATAATAGACAAAACCAAATTTAGAATGGTAAAAACCAACAAACCTACCATGTAGTTGCACATGATTATAACAAGGTTATAGGTCATATTAAAGGGGGTAGCATTAATACCATATCTATTAATCCTAGATTGAGTAATAATTAATCTAGACCATTGCTAAACAATACCACTCAACCAAATTACATGGATAATCCTTCTTTGACCTAGGACTGCACATAGGTAAACTAAAAAATTTGGACTCCCACTTTTGAACCATATACTGATAACTCACCCTTACCATGTGACCACATACAAGTGCACTGACAACCAAGATGTTAAGCATGGAATATACTAAGAGGGGGGGTGAATCAGTATATTATATATCTTATAAATCTTTCCTTTAACCAAATTCCACTTAATCAAACATTCAAGATATATAATAAAACTCAAACAATAAACATCACACAAGACAAAGAGAGACACCAGATATAATGTGGAAACCCAATGTGGGAAAAACCACGAAGAATCAATCTCAAATATATTCATGAGAACAAACCCACAGGAGCACCATACCCCTTTGCCAAGTACAAACCTTAGCTATAATTCATGAGCACCAACCCACAAGAGCTTCAAACCCCTTTGCTGAGCACCAACCTAGCACCTATTCATGAGCACCAACCCACAGGAGCACCAACCCCTTTGCCGAGCACCAACCCAACAACAATTCGTGAACACCAACCCATAGGAGCACCAACCCCTTTACCAAGCACCAACTTAGCAACAATTCATGAGCACCAACCCACAGGAGCACCAACCCCTTTGTGTATACCACACACCTATCTCTCAATGTTACTCTCTCAACAAATGATAGATCAATACAACATCTCTTTCCTCTCTCTCACTTTTGCTCTTCTAAGCTAGATATAACAAATACAAATCATATTCATCTCTCACAATTGCTCTTCTAAGCTAGATATCACAATATCAAATCAACCTCTCACTTCCATATTACAAATGGCTACTCAAGCCTTTATTTATAGCTTTCCAAATGACCTTTGGCCTTCCCCCTTTGTGACCCTTCAATCCTCATGAAAAATGGCACCAATCTTGGATGACCCTTCATATCCAAGCATTTGAAAAGTCATGTGGTGACCCTTCATGACCAAAAACATCTTTCCCACTTTTGTCCTTATCTTTGGTGACTTTTCGTATTCCTTAAAGTGTCCCTTCATGAGAAATTCACCCTTTTTTGTCTTCACTTGGTGACTCTTGGTATTCCCCAAAATGACTCTTCATGGGAAAATGTGTCCCATCATTCTTTTTTCTTTATCCCATGGCTCTCCAACTTCTCCATGGGCCCTTCTTTTGTCTCATATGCAACCAAAAATATATTCATTAATATTAAATAAATATTAACTCATATTAGCCAAGATATATTTATTACCAACAACATTAAATGCAATGGGGCCTTTATCACCAATAATACTAGATCTTTGACATCAATGAAAATATTTCCAACAATCTCCCCCTTTGTCATTGATGGCAACCACAATCTTGAAATTACCACATCCTATCACCTGCACATCCTATCATCTAAAAACATACAGTAAGTCCCCCTTACTGTAGTAACCTATACCTACTCCCTATACCTATTTTCTACACTTGTACCTATACCTATTATTCTCCCCCTTTGACATCAATGGAAAAGGGCCTACCTGAAGTTAACACTTAGCTCCCCCTCACTTGATGCTGAACATCAATGGCAGGAAGTAATAGAAATTACTCCCAACTCCTCTCACCAATCTTTGAATGTATCCTTTGATTGTGCCTTTGAGAAGATAACTGACAAAACATATACATTGTTCCTTGTCCTTTGAGCATCTACAATCAACTCATTTGAATATTTTCTTCTAATCTCACAACCTTCAGCATGAAACCTTAATGTGTATCCTTGATCACAAATTTGACTAACACTCAATAGATTATGCTTAAGACCTTTTACATACAAAACATTCTTAGTCTTAGTTCTACCATAATCCAAACTCAAAGTACCTTTTCCGGCTATCCTAGCAGTGGTTTTATCTTTGAATCTCACTATACCACCATTTATCTTCTTTAGATAAATGAACTTACTTTTATCACCTGTCATATGCCTCAAACATCCACTATAAATTAACCATGGCTGACCTTTACCTCTCACATGTAGAGCTATATGTACCATCATAAAATCTTCAGGTTGTTTCTTCTACCATGAACATGTCTGAACCTTCTCCTTGATGAATGGAGCTTTGAAACTCTGATCCTTCTTCTTGATGGATGGAGCTTTGAACCTTTGATCCTTCTTGATTGACTTGAACATGCTTCTACAATACCGAGCTATGTGTCTGAAGTTATTGCACTTGTAGCAGACTATGGTCTCTTCATCAAAGCTTGATAGAGGAGCAAAAGAGTTGTGGCTTTTGCTTGACTCTACTTGACTTTCCTTTTCCTTATTTCTGAAATTTTTAGCTCTTTTTCTACATTCTAATTTCTTATGACCATATCCATTACAATAAAAACAATAGCCATAAAAATAAGACCTGTCTGTATATCTCTAACCTCATTGCCTTTTGTAGCTTCATTCCTTCCAGCCTTCTCTATTTGGAATGTCCTCTATATTCTTCACTTCTTCCCTTTTTGTTTCCTCTTGTGTAAGAGCTTCAACATAGCTCTTTTTCTTTTCAAAACCAATCCCTATCTTATCTGAATATGCTTTTTGAATTTTCCAATATCTTATTCAGCATGTTAGTGCCATCTTCAAATTTTGAATCACTAACTACTTTATCACTGATTGCTTTCTTAATATCTTCTTTTAAAGAGGCAATTTCAATAACATACCTTTCACAATATTTTCTTGTTATTTCCAACTGTGCTATGAGATCTTCTTCATTCTTCTTGGCTTCTTTAAAGTGTGCTTGTAGATCTTCAATTATTTCCTTTGACTCTTGTTCATTTTTCTCGATCTGGCACTTTAATCTTTGATTCTTCTTCTGAATAGCTTCTAACTCTTCTAGGGCACAATTGAGTTCTCCTTCCATATCTACTTTAGCTTCCTCCTCCTCTTCTTCTTGATTATCATGTATGGCCATGAATAGAATCTCTTCTTCTGAATTGCTGACTCCACTATCTTCAACTGAGCTAGGATCCTTAGAATACAAGCTCTTCTTATCGAATCCCTTCTTGGATTTGCCTTTGAAATTCTTCTTATATGTAGGCTTTTCTTCTTCATCATCATTAACCTTATCTAGGCATCTAGCTAAAAAGTGTCCAATCTTTCCACAATTAAAACATTTAAAAGGTAATTTTCCTTGATATTTACCTATTCCTCTTTTCGGCCTACGAATGAAAAGTGCTTCATTGTCATCTTCATCATCACTGGAACTATCACTTGATTCTTGAATCTTAGCTTTATCCTTCTTTGATGTCTTGAAAGCCACTTCTCTCTTTGAGGGTTTATCTTGTTTTGTTTGCATCTCATATGCCGTGAGAATACCATGAAGCTCATCCATCTTTAGCTTGGCTAAATTCTTCATCTCCTCAATTGTCGAAACCTTTGCATCATATCTCATTGGTAGAGATCTCAAAACCTTTTGCACCACCATTGAATCTTCCACTGTTTCTCCAAGACCTTGAATCTGATTTACTACTTGATCAACTCGCAAAAGATAACTTGTTATATCTTCTTCTTCTTCCATCTTCAAACTTTCAAACTACCTTCTAAAAGTCTGCAACTTAGCTTGTTGAACCTTTCCATCACCTTTGTAAATATTCTCAAGTTTTACCCAAGTTTCATGAGCAGATTTACATTGCATAACTTTAACAAATTTAGATTCACATAAACCACATAAAATAACATTTAAATCTTTAGCATTACATTCACTTGCCTTCTTTTCTACTAGAGTAATTGTAGATGTCTGTGGCTCTTCATATTCCTCCACCACTGATTTCCATATGTCAAATCTAAGGGCCATCAAATAAAACTTTATTCTCATGCTCCAAAAAGCATAATTCATCCCATCATATAGAGGTGCCTTATTTGTAGAAAATCCTTCTTGTGACCTAGCCATCATGCTTTCCCGATCTACCTTCAAGCTATAAAACTTTTCAAAAAAGGAACCTGCTCTGATACCAATTATTAAAGCACATAATATACTAAGAGGGGGGTGAATCAGTGTATTATATATCTTATAAATATTTCTTTTAACCAAATTCCACTTAATCAAACATTTAAGATATGCAATAAAACTCAAACAATAAACATCACACAAGACAAAGAGAGACACCAGATATAACGTGGAAACCCAATGTGTGAAAAATCACAGAGAATCAATCTCAAATATTTTCATGAGAACAAACTGATAGGAGCACCATAGCCCTTTGCCAAGTACAAACCTTAGCTATAATTTATGAGCACCAACCCATAAGAGCTTCAAATCCCTTTGTTGAGCACCAACCCAGCACCTATTCATGAGCACTAACCCATAGGAGCACCAACCCCTTTGTTGAGCACCAACCCAGCAACAATTCATGAGCACCAACCCACAGGAGCACCAACCCCTTTGCCAAGCACCAACTCAGCAACAATTCGTGAGCACTAACCCACAGGAGCACCAACCCCTTTGTGTATACCACACACCTATCTCTTAATGTTGTTATCTCAACAAATGATAGATCAATACAACATCTCTTTCCTCTCTCTCACTTTTGCTCTTCTAAGCTAGATATAACAAATACAAATCATATTCATCTCTCACAATTTCTCTTCTAAGATAGATATCACAATATCAAATCAACCTCTTACTTCCATATTACAAATGGCTACTCAAGCCTTTATTTATAGCTTTCCAAATGACCTTTGGCCTTCCCCCTTTGTGACCCTTCAATCCTCATGGAAAATGGCACCAATCTTGGATGACCCTTCATATCTAAGCATTTGAAAAGTCATGTGGTGACCCTTCATGACCAAAAATGTCTTTCCCACTTTTGTCCTTATCTTTGGTGACTTTTCATATTCCTTAAAGTGTCCCTTCATGAAAAATTCACCCTTACTCTTTTGTCTTCACTTGGTGACTCTTGGTATTCCCCAAAATGACTCTTCATGGGAAAATGCAACCCATCCTTCTTTTGTCTTTATCCCATGGCTCTTCAACTTCTCCATGGGCCCTTCTTTTGTCTCATATGCAACCATAAATATATTCATTAATATTAAATAAATGTTAACTCATATTAGCCAAGATATATTCATTAATATTAAATAAATATTAACTCATATTAGCCAAGATATATTTATTACCAACAACATTAAATGCAATGGGGTCTTTATCACCAATAATACTAGACCTTTAACATCAATGACAATATTTCCAACACAAGACTTGTCCTATCTGGTCACACACCATTCCCAACATTTATTAGCAAATATGGTCCAAAATATAATCTCAATTATGCAATCATAACTTAGAGGTTAAAGATTACTATCCTAGGTCCAAAACCATCTGTTACTTTTCCTGTTATCTAACCAACCATTTAGCCTCAAAATAAACCATTCACCATTGATCAAGACAAGAAGTTTCATATTGTGAAACAATTACAGAAGACACCAACACAAATTTCTATTTTAGATTTGTTGCAAACATCAACAATCCACAAGAACATTTTGAATGAGTTTTTAGCCCAATCCACTATTTCTAGTGACATATCCCCTGATAAATTTCAAGATTTGGTTGGACACCTAACTCCATCCCAACAAGTCACATTCAACCAAAGTGATATGTCTTCCCTCGGCTTGCTTTATAATAATCTATTGTACATATAAGTTTATATAAAGTGGCATAAAGTAAAACATGTCCTTATAGACAATGGATCAGGCCTCAACAGAGTATCTCTAAAGATCATCAAGATTCTTGGGTACATAATGGTAGATCTCCAGCCAAAAATGATAACTATCAAATCCTATGATAATTAGGAAAGAGAATCACAAGGAATAATTAGCTTACCAATTATCATTGGGCCTTTGACCCATGATAAACTTTACCATGTGCTTGATCTTGAGCTGACATATAATATGCTTCTAGGTAGGCCTTGGTTACATGAGATTTGTGTAGTCCCATCAATGCTGCACTAATGTATCAAGTTTTCTCATGTAGGGATGGAAGTGAATATTCTATGATATTTACACCCATATGAACACTACAAACATCTGAAGGCTGAGTTTCAAAGTTACAATTACCAATATAACATGAATCTAAGTTCCAAGAATGATAAAGGAAAGACCATACTTATTGATCCTCCATAGGATAATTGCATAGATCCTAATACCTTGGATTCCCTTTCCCACATGCCACCTCTTAAAGCTTCCAATCATTTTACCATTTCAAATAATGGCCTAGGGGAGTAGGTGACCCATGATACCTTCTATATTACCAATCTTCCTCAAAATCTAAAGACCTTTGGGCAACCTAAAAATACCCCACACATGCATTAGCAATGAAAAGGTAAAGATAAACTTCATAATCCAAGACTATTCACATTCATACCGACATTTATCCAAGAAAGAGAACCTCCTAAGGAGATAAATCATGGTTATACAATGATAAATTGGCTAATTGGTATAAGAGCACCAAGTATCTTATTTCCAATAGGATCATGGAACATCAAGCCTATGAAGGAAGAGGTTTCAGACCAAATCAACAAGGAACCATTGAGCTAGTTTCTATGACTAAGTACAAAACACCTTATATACTTAGATTTAAACCACTTGGGGGTGACCCCACATATCTTATTTGAGTTTCATCATTAGTAGCTAGTGATGATGATGTTGATAGTGAAGAAGAGTCTGATCATAGCCTCACCTTTGATGACCTAGCTAAGACTAACCTATTTGATAATAATGCCATATGTACTCTTACCCCAATCATTTGTCATAACCCATTACTATTATATTATCCCCAACTGATAGATTGGGACCAATAATAATCTAGTTTACCAATTGATAAGTTTTAGAATGATGAGGCATTCTATGATTTTCTAGGCCTTAGAGATAATGTTTTATTGGGAGATCATAAATCAAGATTCTCAATTATTTTAGATCTTGAAGCCTATTTTAGAGAGCAAGTGAACACACTTAGCCAAAAGAAAATAAATAAAACATTGAGGTCTCAAAGTGAAAACATCTCTGAAGCACTTTTTAACCAAGGAAAAAGTAAAGATAAATGCCAGTCTTGTGGTGAAAACCTATTTTAGGCACCATTAGATGGGGGTGTTCATTCTTCTTCAAATTTAGACCAAGAGACCACCAATGATGACCTTGCCTATGGATCTGAGTTTAGTTTTACAAAACAACAAGTATTTGATTAAATTCTTCAAGAATTTATAAATATTTTTGTCACACGGCTAGATCTCCCTTTGGAGGACTCAGATTCATCATGCCTAGGATACATTGAAGAGTAAGTCCTAACAAAGGACCCTAATATAGTCCAATAGTTCAAGTCTTTGCCTACTATCCTAGAAGATAGTTTGACCCTTCTAGTTGAAGATAAAATAGAGGTAAACATTGGGACTTTATCAAGCCTAAAATGTATAAAATTAGGCATGTCCCTCACTAAGGATGAACATGAAGTCTTTACAGCTTTGTTGAGAGAATATGTTGATATCTTTACATGGGCTTATTTTCACATGCCAGGTTTAAACCTTGCCTTAGTTCTACACCAACTTATGGTCAATCTTGATGCTAAATTAGTGAAAAAAAGCTATGTAAGATGCATCCTTGAATTGATATCTTGGTAAAGAAAGAGCTAGAAAAAATCTTAGAAGCAGGATGTATCTGGCCCATTGACTACTCAGAATGGATATCTAATATTGTACCTATTAGCAAAATCATGGAGGAATCAAAATCTGTACTAATTTTTGAGACATAAACAAATCATGTCCTAAGGATGACTTTATATTACCTAATATTGACATTATAATTGACTCCATGGTGGGTTATGAAATGCTTTCACTCATGGATGGCTTTTCAGGATATAACCAGATCAAAATAGCACCAAAAAACCAACATAAAATAGCATTCACCAATCCATGGGGAACATTTTTTAATCAGGTAATGCCATTTGGTCTTAATAATGTTAGAGATACATATCAAAGGGCCATGACTAGCATATTCCATGATATAATGCATGATATTTTTGAAGACTATGTTGATGACATATTAAGAAAATCTAAAACCAAGGCCAACTATCTAGCAGTGCTACGTAGGATATTTGAAAGATTGTGGGAGTATAAAGTTAGAATCAATCCAAAAAATGTGTGTTTAGAGTAACCTCAAGAAATTTACTTGGCTTTATTGTGTCTTATAGGGGCATTGAAGTTGATCTGACCAAAGTCCATGCTATAATCAAGATGCCGCCACCAACCACTTTGAAGTAACTTCATAATTTATAGGGCAAGATCCAGTCAATTTGATGCTTTATCTCTCTGTTAGAAGACAAGTGTCATCAATTTACACATATTCTAAAGAAGGGAGTTGCATTTCACTAGGATGACCACTACCAAATAGCTTTTCAACAAATCAAGAATTATCTAGTTAATCCACCTATTTTGTTACCTCTTATGCCAAAAAGGCCATTCTTATTGTATCTATCAGCTACTAAAAATGCCTTGGGGGCACTTTTGTCTCAACATGATAATAATGGAAAAGATCATCCAATATACTACTTAAGCCATACCTTGGTCACATATGAACATAACTATGCACCTATTGAAAAAGCTTGTCTAGCCATGGTATTTATAGCTCAGAAATTATGCCATTACATGTTGAAGAATAATACCATGGTCATTTCAAAATTAGATCCACTCAAGTATATACTATCTAAAATAGCTTTAAAAGGTATAATATCCAAATGGATCATGCTTCTTAGTGAGTTTAACATAGAGTATGTCAATTATAAGGTAATCAAAGGATAGGTCCTTACAGATCAACTTGATGAAGTACCCCTTGTAGACACAAAGCCACTCACATTTCATTTTCTTGATGAATCCATAATGAGCATCATTGACATTCCTCTTGAGAAGAAACACTAGAATCTATATTTTTATTATTCATTTATTGCACATGGATTAGGGGAAAGCCTCTTATTTATTACACCATAGGGGGATCTAATACCTAAACCATTCAAAATAATTTTTTCTTTGTACAAACAACATGGCTGAGTGTGAATCACTTGTCACATGACTTTGATAGGTAGTACACTAGCACATATCTCATATATGTTTATGGTGATTCTCAATTAATCATCAATTAGGTCATAGACCATTTCCAAACCAAAGATGACAAGTTGGTTCAATATAAGGCTATGATCTATATCCTAAAATAACAAATTTAAAATATCCAATTTGATCATATACCAAGGGTTAGTAATGAAATATCAGATGCCATGGCTACTATTAGCTCTTTGATTTGATAAATAGACAAAGCTAGAGAATATTAGTTCCTTGTTGAGAATTTATTTGCACTAGCTCATGAACCTTCAACCGTTGCAATGATTTGTGATATTATTGGTCCTAATTCTATCTAGTACTTAGACCTTTAAAAATACCTTCATGACCAAGTTCTACCACCTAACCTATCTCAAAAAAAAACCAAAGCCTTTATTCATCATTTCACTCATTATACTCTACTTGGATCCACCCTTTACCACCATAATTTTGATGGAACTCTGTTTCATTGTTTAACTTCGGTAGATTCTACACTATCATTAAGATAAGTTCATGAAGGATTATGTGGAGCTCATTCTAACAAGTTAGTCTTATCTAAAAATCTCTTACATACTAATTATTATCAGCCCACCATGGACGTAGATGCTACTACATATGTAAAAAAGTGTGACAAATGTCAATGACATGCTAATCTGATTCATACCCCAACACAAAATCTAAAATCAATGTTGACACCATGGCCATTTTCTACATAGGGACTCAACCTCATTGGGAAAATCAACCCCACTTCATTTGATGGCCATAAATATATCTTTATCACCATTGAATATTTCACTAAGTGGGTTTAAGCTATACCCCTCACGTGATTGAAAAGCAAATTTCCAAGTTCATCTTCAACCATCTCATTTGCCACTATGGTATCCTCTCTGACATTATATATGATAATAGAGGATCATTCAAGAAAAAGGATATTGATAAGCTATGTACCGAATACAATATTACACAACATTTTTATATAACATATTACCCTCAAGGTAATGGCTAGGTTGAAGCATTGAACAAAACCATTGTCAATATTCTAAAAAATATTATCAATGATACTGGTCATGATTGTCACCTTCAGATATTCCCCACCCTTTGGGCATATCATACCAATCATCATACTCCCATAAGAGCCACTCTATACTTGTTTATGGTGCTAAATCCATCCTTACCATTGAGGTCAAATTACCTTCACTATGCATATATCTCAAGCATCTCCTAGATGATCATGACTATTGAGTAGCTCACCTATAGGAGATAGTCCTGCTTGATGAAAAATGCATAGCTATGCTAAATAATCTTTAGGCATATCATAATTGACTCAAAGGCCACTATAGTCAGCATGTCAAGTATAGACCATTTGAACTTGGTGATCTTATTCTTAAATAATATCATGACTGAGAAGAAGCATAAAGGTAAATTAAAACCAAAATAGATAGGACCTTTCATCATTACTATAGATTATAGATCAGGAGCATACAGGGTTGCCACACTAGATGGAGATGAACTTCCTGAGATGATGAATATTATTCACCTCAAGTGGTACTATGCTTGAGTGCCAATGTGTATTATCTGTAAGGAAATTTTAGTGGTGTTAGTTTATCACTAGTCTTCTTTATACAAATATCATTCTTATCTATCCTCTTAGATGTATCCACTTTACATTTATAATATATCTACCAAATGTGTTCTAAATTTTATTCCATTTGACTTTGTTTTTGCCATCGATTGTACCTTTTCAACACCAAAGAATTTGATCAGTTTCATTAGTTGTTTCATGTACTTCAAATAGAGATTGTATTTTGGATTAGTATGATAGAAATTTCAGCAGTTGCATCCTTCATTTATTGTTCCTTTCTTATTACCAATTTTGCTACTAATTATAACTACCTTTAGGGAAATTAGTTCCATTGATCTATAACATTGTGTCCTAGTTATAACTACCTATGGGAAAACTAGGGGTAACATTTATTTATTGAGCCTTGACATACCAACTTGCCACTTCCTATAACATACTATGCCTTTTTACCAACTTTGCCTATTTTGTTTGAATTGATGGCTACACTAGTCCAATTCCTCTACTATAAGGGTAGAACTATAGTGACTTGAGGTCCTACTCTAGGACTATGTAGGTAGTACTCGATACTTTTTAAGGTCAACTCAGTCACCTTTTTTAGCACGATCTCACCATTTTTCAATCAACCTAAGTTTGAATGCTCTCACCATTTTTTAAGTAACCTAAGTTTAAACGCTCTTACCATTCTGTGAGTTTGAACCATTTAGTGTCTCATCATTCTTGATCAAGTTGAGATACTTAAAAAATTCCAAAAACATTTGTAAAATCATTAGAAAAACCAAAAACACTAACCACTTGTTTGCCTTAAGGATTATAGGAACCCTTACTAAGTTGTAAGCAAAATCACTTGTTTCTTAGTTTCCCCATCCTTTTTGGCATTTTACTCTCATGCACTTGCCATTTTTCAAGACCATTTCTATTATTATATTACATCCATTGTGTTTGTTTTTATTAGTTATCATATTCTTCCCATTCCCTAGGAGAACTACATTTGGCATGAAGTTTTTTATTGGATATTACATCCATGGAACTATGTAGGAAACATCTATTTTCCTAGTGTAATGGAAATAGCTCAGCCACCCCCTTCATTTTCTTCTATTCCCCCATTTTTTTCATTTGTTAATTTGTCACCTATTTTCTAGGGATAATGTTTGTATGGTTTCTATTGTGTTGTTTGTTTGTTTGTCTTTGCTTATTTTATTTGTTTGTTTATCTACCTATTTATTTGCTTTTAGAACTATTACCTTGATTTGGTTTATATATTTTCATTGGGTGATTCCTTGCCCACACTTATACTTGAATCCATCTATATTCATATGTTTACATTGTCATCATGGCTTTTATCATTGGTGCATTATTTTTTTATTGAGTGTTGGATTATGGGAGTCAATCCTCATGCATATTTCAGCTTAATCCTCATGCATATTTTGGCTCAATCCTCATGATGTTATACCATGATGCCTACTAGCATGTGTTATATCAAACCTCAACTTCAAGAATTCTATTCATCAATGGTGGCATCAACATCTCTTCAGACTAACATCTTGATTTAATCCCAATCATACCCCAAATAGAGTAATTAACCATGAAATAATTTCAACCATTATTAGTTTGAATGAGCATCTCCCTATTAGTAGGTTGTTTCAATTCATCATTACCCTCTATGTTAAGTTATCATCATCCTCAACCAAATTTATAATTTTTTCCATAATCAGGGTCCAATAATTATAACCACCTATGGGAAAATCATTGTACACCATCCCACCTACATTTCTCAATGATTATAACCACCTTTAGGAAAATCATTGTGTTCTCATTACTTTAATTTTTCTACCCATACAGGGGAACATTGTTATCTTATTTGTCTATCCTAACTGAGGCAACTCCATCTTCTCAATGATTATAACCACCTTTGGGAAAATCATTGTGTTATCATACCACATTGCCACTATCAGGGTATAATGCTTATAACTACCTTTGGGCAAATAATTTTACACCATCCCACTTACATTCTCAGTGATTTTGAATACTTTTTCAAAATCATTTTGTTTTCACCCCATCATCTTTCCTTTCTTTGGTTCCGTCATTTTGCTTCTTATTGAGGGATCATTTGTTGACCGACTTGTGTTAATCATTCCCTCAAGGGGGCATCATAAAATTAGTTTATCATCATTATAGTTTTAGGCATACATGACCTTTTTATTATTTAAGATGTTATTATCCTTATAACTTATAATTTCTTCTCAAACAAGGGCAAATTATAGACACCTAAATCTGGCCACCAATGACTTACTACTAGGATTTTGACCAATTTCCACCTAAAGTGAAAAATTTGGCCTAAAAATGCTAAAATGCATTAAATAATTTGAAATTGATATATTAAAGTATTGATTTTGGCTAGGTTATCATTAAATGGGGTAATGTAATTTATGGGCCAACTAACTTTGATCAGATCATTTCGAGTCAAAATGCTAATTTTGCACTTGGGTGCTCTAGATTGCTCTTTTCTATCAAATATCTTACATGAGATACGTGCCTTTGTTATTTGTGTTGGTAACATCCTAAATAGGATATCATATCCAATGCATCTAACATTGAATTCCAATTCTAATCTAGTCAATTTTTGGACCAATAATAAGACATTTTGACCAATTTGATTAATTAGTGCACCAAGAGGCAAAAATTGCACTAAAGTTGACTAATCATGTTTTATGCTAATTAAAACAAATTATGGCCTTAAATTAATTTTCCATGGAATTTGTTGATAAATATTTATTGGAAATTGATTTTTATTAACTGCATCATTAGGTGACATCATCATATGGGGTGGCATCCATAAGCCATAAATGCATAAACTATCAAGATTATGGGTCTCCCATGCCTCATTAAAACCCTCCATGCCTATTCAATACCCCTCTATCCTAAATATTAATGGGGATATTTTTAGAATGATTTCATATTTGGATTTATTCATGGCCACACATCTCAATCTTGAGATGGACGGTCATGGTTGATTCTCAAACCATTCCAAAAATCTATAAATAGGAAACCTTGCCTATTGAATTTTAAGATATTTTATGCCAAACTTATAATGCCCAAATGCATTCAAAAATCATTGCATCTTAGTGTTATAATTCCAAATTGTTGATCCAAGCCAAGCCAAAGCCAATGGTGCCAAGAGGAGATGAAGGTAGCCACACTCCATTAAAGAAGATCTCTTGAAGCATAAGTCGAGCAAGCCAAAGAAGGATCCTTCTGGAGAAATCAAGGATTTGATAAGAAATTGGTGTTTTGTGTTCATATTTCTTATTTATTTCCATTTTTAGTTGTCTTATCAAATGGCTTTCCCTCACTAATCTCTCCCTAGTTACTAGGCCTAGAGATGTATGCTAGCAAGTGTGTTAGTTTTCCAATTTGATTTCATTTTGTCACTAAAAAGATACTAACACCTCTCTTGATTCAAATTCCTAGTTCATAGTAACAAAATATCTAGATCCTCTTGCTTGACCATATAACCTCCCACCAAGTTGAATAATGATTTCATTTCACATTTCATTCCTAAGTCATTTGTCTCTTGATGAAAACTTTTGAGAAAGAAAACATCCTCTTCATCTTAAAAAATTACATACCCTTCACTAAGGATAGAAAATAAATACATTCTAGGGTGAACTTGGCTCCCATTTTTCTCATTCTAATGCCTATGATATATGACCACTTGATTAAAACCCTCATTTTTCTCCTCAAAAGGAGAATATGTATTTCTTAATGACTAAAATTAATATAATACTTAGGGAGGAAATAACATTTCATTCCTAATTCCACATCTTGATATGATTTATTAGAGAAATTTGATTTTCTAGTTGCTAAGGGTTTCTCAAGTATTATTTTCCATGTGAGTTATTTGAGAGAAGATTGTCCCATCTCTTCTTATTTAATATTCCTTTTCAAACTTTTTTAATAATCCAAAGCAAGTTTTTCATTCTTATAAATGTATTCTAAACTCAGGGACTCCCTATCATCATCTTTTATATTTTATCTTTCCCTTTCAAGAAAGGGAAGACATTCTTGTATAAAAGGGGAAAACCAGTCCCGATCATTAATAGAAAGGGTTTATTCAATGAGAATATTTTTTTTTAAAAAAAATTAAGGATATATCTTTATCAACTAACAATAACATTCTTAAGTCCTCTTTCTCTTTTTAAATTCTTAAGGAAATCAATATTTGGTTCACTATTACTCAAGATCTTTTATTTTGGTGTTCTTTTTCTATTTCTTGAATTAATTCACGCTACTTTGTATAATCATTGGTCCCTTCTTAAATTCGATCCCCTATTATATACTCATGTTAGAGGAAAACCCCATTGTGTATCATTTCATTGTTAAGGAAATAAGTTGGCACTCCCAACATTTTCTTTTTTTTACTAGGAATGCCAAGGCATGAGAAAAATGTGGATTAATATAACATGAGGCCTTTTCATCTTGTGGAGGAAGTATAGGAAAAGGATTAGGTAGTTATCGAGTTGGAAACTATGATTGTCATCATTATAAGTATTTTTTATGTCTTATGAAGCTATTTGTTCTTTTAAAATCAATACTTCATTAGAGACGTTAACAAGGTATTTTATTTCATCAAATGAGTCAATGGGTTGAGCCTTTTGTTCTTTGGATTTTGGGGAAAGGCTATTAGGATTGGAAAGTAATGATTTTGGAATACTTGGGGACATCATTCCATCTTTTATAATGAACCCTTTAGCTATGATATCAACATCATAAGCTTGTGAAAGTGTTTCTAAAAGTATCTAAATCAAAATATTTTAAATTGTGTGTGTGTGTGTGTGTGCGCACATGTGCATGTATGTATGTATATACGAGTAGTACATGATGATGGTCTAAATTTAATAGGGATATTTTTACATTATCTTTTAAATATGAGATTAATGCTAGATATATATTTTTTAACAACACTTTTTATTGTAGTTATGCATTTAATAAGAGTTAGAGTATTTTCCATTTCTCTAAATTGATGATGTAGATTCATTCCTAGCTAGTCCAATGTTGAAATTAAATTTAGAGTTAGGATTTTGCACCACTTGAAATATTTTCCTTTTAGTGAATAATTCGGTAACCTGAGGGCCACTTCTATGACATTATGGATAATACATAGATCTTACACATCTCTAATAGGATCTTATGGACTGATAAAATCAACTATAAAAACTGAGGGAAGAGTTTTAAAACTAACTTTTAGAATATAATTCCATTGAGTGATATTTAGAGGGATAAAATAATTTCAAGGAACAAAAGGGATAGTTCTTGGGTTGTCCACATTAATAATCTCATCACTATATTATCAAATAATTGATAAAAGAGGGAAAGGTCTATCTCAACTAAATACTTAAGGAGTTGTTTATTGGAATTTGTAGGTGATTTAAATTTTTGTTAAAATCAAGGATGACTAAGACTCATTAAAATATTAGTGGAAAATTCAAGTTTCATCCCACTGTCCATGCCAAAACTGTTAATGGTCTATTTTTTCACGTTGCACCTAAAAATAACTAAAACATGGGATGTCTACTCAATGTGGGACTTTTATTTGTAGATAATCTCCAAATATAATTGGTTTTATTTCCTACTCTAATGTTAATATACCAACATGAAAACAAAAATTTGGAGTGGAAAAGGGAGAGGTAAATGTTTAAAAATAAATGAAGAAATTGGAGTTTATCCTACCTATATGAGCACAATGCTTATCAGTATTGAGGAAGTGAAAAGTACACAATAAAAAACATAAAATGCAATGGAAAAGGCACAACCTGTAAATGGAGTTGTAATAACAAGATAAAGGCCAATAGGTAGACAAATAAGAGCCACAATAAATTATAGTATTTGTAAAAAGTATGTAATTCATAATTTATCTCAATTAGGAATCAAGATATTCATACACAAAAAAATTAACAAGGGGTTAGATTAGAATTATAAAAAAATAGTAGACTAAGAATTCTAGGAAATCATCTCTTTGCTCAAAATGAGCAGTTACAATATATAACAAAAGAGAAGAGATAAAATATTTAGACTTAGATAAATAAGCACAATAGTAGTTGAGAACATTATTTGTAAGTCTTATCTATTAATTTTCAACTGCTCTCTATAGACATGATGGATTTCATAATCATAATTCCATGTAGATGTCATTTTATTAATACCCAATATGTGTTCAAATTTATGGGAGTAAACCTACCTATGTACTCTATTAAGTTGAGTAAGTATGCCCATGTTATTCTACAAATTTTTAATTCAATGCTCAAACTACTTTAAAAAATATTGAATTTTAAATTTTTTCATTTAATAACTTTCAACCACCATTTATACAAACCATAATATAGTTAGGTATAAAACTTATGTATAAAAGAATCTATGAAGGTGAGCCCACTTGCATCTATCTATAATATAATTTTAACTATCAACATCCTAGACTTGGGTAGATGAATGGCTAGATATTAATTTAGGTAATGTTAATCTAATAACATGAGGTATTTTATCAATCCTAAGTCATTATTTATAATATAATAGGCTCAAACCATTGGATACAGGTGAATTTGTCCATGACATCATTGTGATAAGGTTGGTGGGATCCAAGGTGTAACATTTAAATAATAAACCCAAATTTAATAATAAAGAGGATCGACTGAATTAATATTTTTGTGATATTCTAATGATTGGATAATGATGCTAGAATCTCAGACCATCCCATCACTGCCATGTACTCCTTGAATTTTCAAAGGTCTAAACAAATTTGGTCTAATGATATAAGATCCTTTCCAATAAATAACTTATACAATGGCATGAGAGAAAATTTGAAGATGACATCACCATGTTTATCTAAAATTAATCATGCCATCATATTTTTTAGGATACTATGGCTACCAATATGTTTAGAAAATATAAGGCTTACTCCATTAGATTAAAGCTAATCGTATGATTCAAGTCATTGCAAAGAGTTTATATTCTTAGCCAATTCTGAGACACCCTTGGAAAGATAGTTGAGGCAAAGAGTAAGATTTAAATAATATTTCTATAACATAAACCAATTCATTCTTCCAAATCAATGTAGGCCTATTAATTTGAATATTTAAGTCATTTAAAACCTAAAATAATTTAGTATGATTAATCAAATGAAAATGAAAGTTCATTCTCATTTCAACTTCTATATTTTATGAAAGTTGTTTCTACTTATTGAAGTGAAACATATTTGATGTATTATTTTATTCTAAAGTAAAAATTTGAGATAAAACTCCTTGAGTAACATGACCCACTGAGCTATGCATCTTGATATATAAGTAGTAGACATGATATATTATAAAGGATTAATACTTACAAGTACACAAGTCTCATTATTAACCATGTACTATCTAAGTTTATGTATGGTGAACACAAAAGTCAAACATATAATTTATATTAAGTTTAAATTATATTCATAATAAACCAATGTATGATTGATGTAACAAGTAATGCATTTTTTATGATCATCATCATATTATGCAAGCATGTTTAATAAAGTGTGTTCAGTGCCATATATGTATGGTACTAAATGATGATTAGGAGTAGTTGGCATCATAACTAGTGGATTAACTAAATATTCTCTAATTTCATAAAATTCCATTTTAAATTATTCATCCCATTTAAATTTCATGCATTTTCATAACAATCATGAAATGGTTGAGTTTTATCAATTAAATAAGCAAAAAATCATCTAATGGTTGGATTTTTCATTGTAAACTTCTCAGTTATTTAATCCATTTAAGATGAGGCATTCAAAAATAAATTTAACTGTATTAGGTTAAAATTTTATACCCTTCTAATAAATAATAAATCTCAATAACTTTCTTGATGTAAAAATAAAGATATATTTTATGATGTCTCTAAAACTTTATTCTCTGCAAAACCCTAATGGACAATGATTGGCTCTTTGGTGTATGTAGCAAGGGTGCCTCCTACATTATAAATGAAATTTGGAAAGAATATAGAAAACATGGCCATGGCTATGGTGATTGGTATGACAAGAGAATGACCAAAAATATCTTTGACCACATCTGCTATGGTGAATGGGGACGAGATAGTGAGTCACTTCAATAATAAGGATGTGGTTTTTATCAATTTTGTTTATACCTTTGTGTAAAAAACCCTCATCAACACTGGTAAAATCATAGAAGAAGGTAAACAATATTCTCATATCAAAAATGGCAGTAGTAAAAAAGAGTCTTACCTTGTTCTAGTGGATGGACCTAGAAATAGAGGGCTTAGAAAATCATTTATTGAAGTAGCATCTGTTACTAAAATACATCCAAAACCTAAATTAAAAAAACATCTATATCCTTTGAGGATGTTGAACTTATAGAAGTCCTTGAAATTGTAAAGTGGTTTATGAAGAAGTGAATCATCTGTAGATTTGATAAGTTCTAGCCTAGTCTTCTAGTGCTTCATATTTAGCTATCTAAAAATTGGAAACCCCTCATAAAGATCAACCTAGAGATCTATCAATGTAATTGGGGGTTCTTCATTGCTATATTTAATCTTATGGAAGACAAAACTAAGTTTTTTAAAAGGCATATATGGTTAATGGAACATCATCTGCTATTGATAAAGCCTTTGGTCCCTTCCTTCAACCCTTTGAAAAATTATTTTAGTTTCAAACCTATTTATTTTCATTTGCCAAATCAACCCCTATAATTTTAGTCCAAAACTTGTCTTCTACCATTATCAAGTCCTTAGGTGACATGATGGGGATTGATTGATCTACCACAAGTTATCTCCATACCATTTATGATAAGATTCTAGTCTATTTAGATATGTCTTCAAATCTTCCCACCTCAATTGAATTGAAGGCTTAGGGTCAAATTTAGACCCAATATATTTATTACAAAAGTATCCCTCTTGTTGTAGATGATGTTATGCTTCAGGGCACATGGATGAATCATGGAAAATATACATAAAAAAGGGGTAATACTTGGTGGAAGGATAGATCATCTCATGACATAAGCCACAAAAAATTCACAATGTGAAGATGAAGATAAATTTTTAAATTCACAACTAGAAGTGTTCCATAAAGAATTGAAATCTAATGAAGAAGAGACAAAAATTGAATTTCTAGAACATAGGAAGGAATAGTCTCCTGAGCCAAAAAAAAGTTTTATCGAACAATACTTTAATTTCTTTAAAGGGTTTGGATACCTAGAAATATTTTAAAACCTTGACAGGTGAAGCTTGGAATATAGTGAGTAATATAAAAGGAAAAGGAAGGAAGAAGGTGGACCCTTTAAAAATGACTCTTAGATCACAAAAATAAAACTCTTAGTTGTGTTATCTATTGGAATCATAATGCATTGCTCTATCTTGGCTATGTTTATGCTATTTTTTTTACTTTATTTCTCTTTGGGAGGCTTATTTATTTATTTGGTCTCTAGACCTTGCATACTATTTCTTTGTAAAGGGTAAGGTCCCTCTTATAAACCTACTTTTACCAATATTAAAAACAATAAAGACACATTTATTAGAGTTTAATTTCACATTTTACTTTTTTAATCATTCAAATATTTTTCTCAAATATCATTGATGATTTTCACATTTCTTATATTTTCCCTAGATATCATAAATGTAATATTCTAAAATATCATGCATATAATCAAAAAATCTATGTGCCATAACTATCAAATTACATTACAATTCATGAACATTATAATATAAGTGGCTAAATAAATAACCAATAACAAACCTACAAACAATGAATCAATATTATCACCTAAATAACCTAAAATCTATCATTAGCATAGTCGTATATACACTTAAAATGATGATAATAAACTAATCCATTTTTAAGCATTATTATAAACTATACTAACTTAATCTAATACCTTCCCTTAATGATTAAACTAAATATAATCTAAATGATTTAGAAATTATAACAATAATAAGATTAAGTCCATAAAATAAATTAATTAAAGTATAATCTCATTTATAATTCAATCAAAGTATAATCCCATTTATAATTCAAAACATATGACCAAGTGTCCCTATGGTTACCAATCCATCTCACTAGAGTACATGGGTAATTAGCTACTACAATTTCTAAGCAAGAATAAGAAGTGGTGCTAAATTTTGGGTTCATTTGGTTTAATTTATTGTACCTTGAAGTGTTTTCTTATTTTGAGTGTTTCACGGTTTACTTTTTTTATGTTTGAGTTATTATTTCAAACATAAACTATATTATTATAACATATCCTAGACTAAACAACATGATGCCATGTTATATGCTCCAAAGCATATTATTGCCTCTATTTCAATAATGTCTAACACCTATTGCTCTCCATCCTTGAATAATTTTTTGACATCTACTACACATAAAATTATTGTGCCCTAGCTACATGTTGATACTACCTACTCCAACATTCTTGGAATCTTCTTATTCATGTTTTATTTTTGTCTCTCTAAATGTGTGAGGCTTAAATACATGTCAAAAAACACTAAGATTAAAATTTACCTACTCATCACCTTACACATTTTACCATCTAATATTTTATATTAACCTTGTATTTACTAAGGCAATTCACATTCCCTAGCATATCTCATTGTGGTATACTACTATTTCTATCTCTTTTTTGGCCCTCATGATCCTATTGTAAAGACTAAGAAACACTCTCTTAAACATTATATCCTTTCCTTGAATTTGAATCCTCTAATGTTTTTAAGTCTAAGTCATGTTTATTTTTAACATCATAAGTTATTCCAAAAATATCATCAATATTTACCCATACACTAATATTCATAGATTTACCATTAGCTAAAAAAATGGTATTTTCTCATCTACAACAAAATCTCTATTTACCAAAATTTATTTAACAGAGATATAAATTAATTTGTATGCCTTATAATACTCACTATAGAAAAAAAAAAACATATATGTTTTTATTTTTGCATCTTAACCACTCCTATTTTATTTATGAATCAACACAAAAATAATACAATTGGAAAAATAAAAATTAATTACATTAGGTGTTCTTCCTAATCATGTTTCCTCAAGATTAAAATTATGTAGGAATTTACACAAACTTATTTTAAAAATGTAAATTTTTGTATTTATTGCTTTTACCCAATACATACAAGGTAAATTTAATCTCTACACCATTCACTATGCCATCTCCATATTTGTCTTATTATTTATTTTCATGACTCCATTGTTTTGTGGAGTGTGAAGAGTAGTTTACTTCTTGTGTATATCTTATAATTTGTAGAATTATTCAAACTATTTTATGTTGAAGTCATCTCCATTATTTGATTTGAGAGATTTGAAATATCTACTTATATACTTATCTACCAAATATTTTTAAACAAAAAAATTAGTGTTAGCAATATGATTGTCATTGATGTCAAAAGGAATATTATTGGAATTTTGGATGTCATTGATGCTTAGGGATAAGTATGGTGATTTTAGGATGTACAAAGAATCTTAACAGAGGTCAAGAATGATTGGAGTGCTTGTGTGCATGAGTGGAATTCATCTGGTTTTTCATATTGATCATATAGATATTTTGTGTCTATGCCAAGAAAATATGAGAAGGTAGTATGATAACATCACCATTGACACATATGGATGAGTCTGGGTGAGTTGTTCATATTGTTTTGATCACATTAGTCCCTAGTTATTATATTCCAGATTTAAATTCATATGATGAAACATAATAGAAGATATGCGGATGCAAAGATGGCTACTCAGAAAAAATTCACTAAGTTTCTATAATTATCCAAATTTGTAAAAGGGTTAAAGAAGATCCAAGTAATAATGTTGATGAAGTTATAATTTTCACATATGAAGGTGTTAAGACAAAATGATCATATGTTTTTGTTAATTTTTGTGCCTAGTTTCCATGCACTAAATCTCAAGTCATGTGATATAGTGTAACAAAAAATATGCATGAGTAAAGTTGGTCTCCCAAGCATTTTGACAGTGTTTTCCCACAATCAAATTTGTGGATAGCAATAAAAATATGAGTAGTCATTTTTATTATGTCATATATTGCACGTATGAAGGTTTTTTGAGAAGATGAATATAAGGATGGAATCCCCTATGTGATAAGATCTTATGTGCTAAATTACATGTCATGTGATGAAGTGCATTAAAATCTATGCAATAAATTTACCTTTCAGGTATTTCTAAGTAGATGCAATTAGAAATGCATCATGTCTATAAATCAATCTTGGATTAGAGAAGATAGAGCATACCTACACTTTCAATTGGGAATACATTTGTTAAGTAGGATTATGAACAATATGGGGATCTGCTAGACCCTATTAGGGGATCACTTGTCATAATACACCATGTGAGGTAGGGTTTCAAAGCCTATAGTCAAACACAATAATGCAATAACCCTAAAAGAGTCCTAAGGTTTAATATTCAATTATTCTAACAAACAAGAAAGTAAATCTAATCTAGTGCACACCAAAGCTTGTGGCACAAAGTGGGGGTTAGAAACAAAACAAACAACTAAACTAAACATGAATATAAGACATATACTCAAATCAATGTATAAAAAATCCTACCACATAGAAGAAAGAAGCAAAATTACATAATCTATCTACTCTTACAAAGGAGAAATAAAGTTAGGAATACTTATCTTGAAGATGAACCTACTGAGCATCAATCTCTCCCTTGGCCAAGGTGCTTTGTAAGATATTTTTGTGGTATGTAAGAATAATAAAGAAAAATAAGCTCCAAGATATATAACATATCTATGCATCCAAAAGACTTTTCCACAAGACAAGATCTATATCTACAAATAAATAATAGAACCCTAAGATTTATTCCTCAATTAGAAATACCAATAATCAAATGTTCATTTATACTTATTATTATTCATTTCTCTTCTTACAAATGGTTGGAAATGAACTTGTATATATAGGTGGATCTTTCCCTAAGTCATCCTAGATATGTCAGTTGTATAGGGTCGAACCTGGTCGACCCTGTATGTTTTTAGGGATAATTCACTAGGTCTAAGCTAGGTTGGCCGAAGATCTAACAAACCCAAAAAGTGAAAAAAAATCATAAATTATATAGGGTTGACCCTAGTTGACCTAGTATAGCCAACAATATAAAAGGGAATTAAGGAAAGAAAAGGAGGATGGAAAGAGAAAAATGATTAGAATGGATAAGGCTTGAGAATAATAAGCTTAGGGTTAATGTTTTTAGGAGATGAGTATGTAGATATCAAGTGGAAAAAATGACAACAATATTATAAAGCACCAATGGTCTATCCACCCCTTTCTCGGTGTACCCCTTAAGGCATGCACTCAAAGAGATTGAGACTTGATAAGTTCTTGTAAGATACAAAGTCTCAGTAATCAATAAAAGAATTTAAAAATATTATGTGTATATATGCCCTACTCTAAGCTCATCATGTGTCACATAAGTGTAACACGGGATGGTGCTTCAAGAAATAGAATATGATAACACACAACACTGATGCTAAGTAAAGTGTAGTAAGTAGAAAATAAGATGAATGAAAAGATAGAATTGAAAAACACATACCTTGACTTACCTTAATATTATAGATAAAGAATTAGATTGTAAGAGAAATTGAAGCTATCCAATGTGAATAACACTAGGTGAACCTGTAAAAGTTAGTGCAATAAATATCCAAAAATCAAAATTTTTGGAATATAGGCATATAATAGAGTAAAATGAGTTAAGACAAAGATATGAGGGTATTAGGAAAATTAGAAAATTATAATTGTTAAGGCAAGGTTTAGAATATTTAAGGTAAATAAATGACAAAAGGATGGAAAATGAATGACAAAATGATGGCAAAAGAATGACAAATGATTGTAGAACTCTGTAAATTATATTGGAAAGCATGGAAAACATAAATGGAAAAAAGGAATGTAGAACATACAAATCATGTTTGGAAGCATGTAAAACATGAATGACAAATGAAATATCCATGAACGAAAGCTTGAACAAAAGTATGGAAGTAAATGAAAAGTAACCCCATGTAAGATAAGCATGTCAAATCAAACATAAAGAAATAAATGAATGACTAAAAATGAAATGCAAGACAAGCATGTCAAATGAAGGTGAAGAAAGCATAAATAAATGAAAATGAAATGTAAGTCAAAATGTAAGACAAACATGAAGAATTCATATAACGATAAACATGTAATAATGCCAAATGTCATATGTAAGATAAGTGAAGTCCATAAAAATCAAATAAGAACATGATGGATAAATGAAAATAAAAAATCTCTAAAGTATGAAAAATCAAACTTAATGCTTGTTCAAAGATATAATGTAATAAAACACAACCACCTAATGACATGATTAGTATGGCAATGAAATGGTATGGTAAATAAATGGTGTAAGAATGCAATCCATAGTTGCTCAAACATGTTGTATTGCTCTAAGGATAGATAAAACTGAAACAAAGTATTGCTATCATGTTTTTGAGAGGTGAAGAAGAAGGAATAATAGAAGAGGGAAAACAAATTTAGAATCATAGTTTGCCTATCAAGGGGTGAAATGAAATGGGTGGAGGGGAGAATGAATGAAAAACCAAGGTAGAGGAAATGTTTATCAAAGTCAAGACACTCAAACTATTGACCTTAAGGACTATGAGGAACTTCTCTTAGCCACACAAGTCTTAGGTTAACAAATGAAGTATATAGATCATCCCATAAAGGCTATATGTATGAAAAGTAAAATGGAACTACCTTCCCATAACATGTTCCCTATTCCTCAAGATCCCTTATAGATCCATCAGTATACTACAAAGATTGGGTAATTATGTGAGAAAGTACATAGCACCATAGATTTTGTTGAATTCCCATATTCCAATTTACTGGCCTACCACACCTAAAAATACCTCAGCTCTATGTGAGGTCAACTATGGAGTTTGAGATTTGATTAGAGATAGGAGATGTGCTTGTAATCACATCTTTTGGTGTGATTTTGAATTTTGAGATTTGTATGTTGACTTTTAGATATCATTGCCTTTTGTTTCAAATGATTTGTATTTTAACTTTTTTATGGCTTTTTCTATTCCTCTTCCATATGGATTTAGAAAACCAAATATGGGTGCTAAAGATGACTATCATTTGAATACTTAGGATAGTGTTGTTAAGAGAGAGAACTTTAAAGAGCATGGGGTCTAAGAGTCTCATAAATCTAGTGAAATAAAAGTGTTATCTTGACTTCAACCTTGTTTTATCTAATGAGGAGTGAAATACAGGGGAAATCAAGAGGAAAGACATATGGAACAATTTGAATTACTTCAAATTGAAAGAAATGCGACAAAGGAAAAAAAGGGATACAATGAAAGTAAAGTGTGATTCGTTATCATAATAATGAGGGAAATAGAGGAAAACATGCTAACATACATTATTTGTAAAAAATCCATTTATCAAAAGAATCAAAATCTAAAGTTGAGAACAAGGATCAATAACATTTTGCTTATAAAAGGAACGATAAAACGGTAATTTTATGAGGAGGGTCAAGTCCTATCCATGGTCTTATACTAAAAATCATAAAATAGAAACCCGTGAGGGTGCCAAAAAATATGTGAAATAAAGAAAAAAGAGATAAGAAGCAAAGGTGGTATTTTGTGAGGAGGGTCAAGTCCTATCCATGCTCTTATACTGCAAACTCACAAAATAGAAACCCATGAGGATGCCAAAAAACAAAATGTGAAACAATAAAATGAGAAAAGAAGCAAAGGTGGTATTTTGTGAGGAGGACTAGGTCCTATCCATGATCTTATATTGCAAACTCACAAAAGAGAAACCCAAGGGGTAAATGGTAAATAAGGGGGAAAATAATCATAAATATACTAAGGCAAATAATAACATAAAAAGACAAAAATAAAAGAGATATATAAGGACAAAAATGAAAATGAATGCCAAATGTGATGTGTAAGAAAGCCAAAGAACGTAAAGGAAAAGAATGATGCTATTAAAGTGAAAGTAACAGAAATAAAGTGCATAAAAACAAATAAACATGAGATAAGAGAAAGTAATATCTATGTTAATGTTTTTATCAAATATGAGCATGTAAAATACAAGCCTATAAGTCTCGAAAGGTTTCTTAAAGCTGAATTTGGTTGGTATTATGCATTGTATAATAAGAATGGGTATCATAAGATACCCAAAGGGTAAGTGGATGCAAATATGGGCATCATAAGATGCCCCAAAGTCTAAAGGGACACATGGAGGGGCATCACAAGTTACCCCAACATGTGACTTGGAGTGAGGTAACATTGAACCATTAAAATGGTTTGCATTGGGTTGGTAAGTGCATTTGGAGATAGGTAAATGTGTTGGTTTGTTAGATTTTAATGATGTTGGATGTGACGTAGGATGTGTAGGAGAGGTATGAATAGGTAAATGAGGACCATGTATGATATGATTTGGAGTAGGCATTTGAACTAGGTACTCTTTGGATCATGTGACCTAAGAGGTTGAGGTTGAATGGATGCAACAATATGTTTAAAGTTATTAATGTTAGTTATCCTTTCCTTATTGGGTAGGAACAAGGATCAAATATGGGTTGAAAAAAACTAGTAGATGAAGTATAGGTATGGGATTATTGTTGTTGATCATTAGTTAGTTAATTTTGATGTGATTATGGTTCTTCAAATTGAATTTGAGAAGCTTGAAGATAGTATTGATAACATTATTTTGTTAGAATATCAAGATTGAAATGTGGACCAAGCAAGGAAAAAAGAAGAAATTGATGAATATCATGACAAGACTCATGAAGTTGACCTATAGTAGCATGCCACCAACAAAATTTATCAAAATTGTACCATTTTGGAGAAGGTTTGGAAGGATCAAAGCTCATAGGTTTGGAGGGTGGTAATTTATTCTTAAGTTGTTCTAGACTCAATGGAGGGTGGGTTGGGTTAAATTGGTTGAATTGGATGCTCCACTTTGAGGTTGGTAGAACTTGGATGAATCAATGTTATGAGAATATTATTGAAAAGGTGATTTAGTATTTGTTTTAGATGGTTCTAATTGATTCATAACAAATTCTTACCATTTTGCTTGGTCTATGGCTTTATCTAAAGTTTTCAGGGAAAAGATTCAAACTTTGTATTGAAGGGGAGGTTTAAGAGATATGACAAATATTTCTAAAAGAGTATTATCATTCATGTTATGGTCCACTTTATGAGCAAGAGACTTCCAATATTTGATGAAATTGTGAGCAGATTCATTAAGAAGTTGCTTCACATTGATGAAATGGCTAAGGTAATTTTTAGGAAGGTCATCATGTTGGAATTCCTTCACTAGAGAATTAATTAAATCCTCTAGTTATGAGATGGAATGTCTAGGAATTTGGTTGTACCATTCAAGTGCATCACCCAAAAATGTTTTGGCTAATATCTTGGTGGTAGTAAAGGTGTTAGTTTGTATCCATTCCTTATAAAGATTACCAAAATACTTAAGAAAGATAGTAGGGTCTTTAGTCCCATTATATGTGATAGTTGGAGAAATGTTTTCAATATATATATAGATGAAATAAATGGGGCTAAAGGTTCATTTTTAAGATGTTGAAGGATTTGATTACTCATTAGAGGTTGAGGGATGATATTCCCATTGGCATCTCTAAGAGGAGGAGGACCAAAATTTGGATTTGGTTGAGACACGATGACTTGAGGTGGTTGACTAATCGTGTTGCATAACTATTGTTGTATGTTTATCACTTGAGAGGTGTTATTTATTTACATGATGTCCATTTGTTGTATGACTTGTGTAAAAAGTTGAGTTTTATCAAGAGGTGGGTTAGTGCTTGTAGGAGGGGTATTAGTGTTGGTATGAAGAGGATTGTTAGTGTTGGTGGGATGAGGATTCTTTGTATGTGGAAGATTCCCAATATTATTGTTATTTGTCTTAAGTGTGGTAGAAAATAAGTAAGCTTGGTAAATCCACCATTATTGTGAGGAGTGTAAATATTATTATCATCAAGGTTTTTGAATAATTAGGAACCATCTAAATTATCAATTTGAGTGGTTTCAACCATGTTACTTTGGGAAGTGATAATGCTAGGTGATCTTGTTATGGGTATAACAAGAGGATTATGAACATTGGTTGTAAGGGAATGAGTGTTGATAAGAGAGGGATTAGTTGGTGGAAGATTCCTAAAATTGGTATTAGGAGGGGTATTAAGATGAATGAGTTCAACTACATTACATTGTATAGTGATTAGTTTTGGTTTAGGAGAAGAGGAAAGAAGAAATTAGATAGTTTCATCTGAAGTAATAAAATAAGTGAGGTTATTATCCAAATCCTTAATTATGTAAAGTTATTGACTAAAATAAGGCTAAAATGATGTCATCATGATGAAACAAGGCTAGATAACCACATAATGGAAAATAGGAAGTGACAATAAACTATACATGGTTAATTGGGTCGACCTAGCATAAAAAATAAGGCCTATAAACAATACAGGGTAGACTGGGTTGACCTAGTGTAATGAATAGAAGTTGGTAAAAGAGTGAAAATGGTATGCTAATAGTATAGGGTCAACTGGGTCAATCCATTATAGTGAGCAAAGGCTGGAAAATGTATAGGGTCGACTGGGTCAACTTAGTATAGCAGAAAGGAAAAATTAAGAAGCTTATAACAGATTGTGAATTGAAACAAGATAATTTTTTCAAGTAATTTTGAAAAGAAATAGATGAAGGAAACAAACAACTAATTGGATTAATGTTGGACAATCCAATTGAAGTACACAACACAAAACTTTGCACCAATGCTGGCTAATGTAAGTTTTTGAAATATAAAATACAATTAAGTAAATAGAAAACAATCAACTTAGAAAGTAAAGAGATAACTAATTAGTCAACCTGAATGTTTATTAGATTATTTAAGAAATGATTTTAAATGTGATGGGAAGTTGGATATAATTAAGGAACTAGATATCAATCTAAGGATAGTTTCAGGTAGTTTGGGCTAAAAGGGATTGTAGTGGCAATGATATAGACTTGGTATTGGGGCCTACCCCCTAACTTAACACACCATAATGATAAAGGTGTCAAGTGCTTATCCATAATATACCATTAACCACACTTTATACTTAACTAGATTATCAAGTCAACTCCCCGTTTGGTGATGAAATCCAAGTAGGTTGGTCTTAGGTAGACAAATGTTAAAATGCTTGTTTAGATTATATGATTTTTGCCATGTGTGCATGAAATAGAAATAATGAAACTAAATAAAAACCTCCTAATTAGACTATGTAAACTATTCTAAGCATGAAATCAATAAGAAAATAATGGTGTGAACTAATTACTAGCATATAGAGATTAATTCCAACTTGAAACAAGGTATAGTGTTGACACTATATGCATAAAATATAGAATAGGGTCGACAAGGTTGAACCTAACTATGAAATCAAGGTCTAAAAATGAATAGGGTCAACCAAGGTTGACCCAATTATTTAGATAACACACAAAACATAAAATAGGGTCAACAAGGTCGATCCAATTGATTGTGTAGGGATAGTTTTGAAGAATGCAAACTATGAAAGGAAAGATAGAAAAGAAAGAGACAAAGAGATAGAAAGAAACCTTGGTGGATTAGAGATGATAAAACTGAAGATTTATAGTCAAGAACCTTGGAATATGCTTGCAAAACTTACTCACTTGGTCGATTGGATTGATCAAGATTTGCATAATCTTATTACTGAGTCCCTGGAATGTATAGGGTTGACTAGGTTAACCTAGTATGCTGAATAAAATGCCTAAAAATGTACAAGGTTGACTGGGTTGACCTATTAGCCTAAATTGGAAGTCTGAAAGTATGTAAACTTGTACTAAGTCATTTGAGTCAATCTAGTTTCTTGATCCTAACAACTTGTGCATATATATTAGAATTGGGTCGATAGAGTCAATCTAGTATGATAGATATATGATAAAAAGAATGCTAAAAAGAATGAAAGAAATAAATAAATCTTGTAAGGGTTATTTTCACATTGAGTTCACCAAAATGTAATATGAAGGTGAAGCCAAAATTAAAGCTAATGATAATAAAAAAGAAAATAAAAATGGAAACGTGAAGATAATCCAAGCAGTTGTTGGATAAGATTCATGTTTGGTTCACTAGAATGTATTCAATCATAAATGCATCATGTCTATAAATCAATCATAGCTTAGAGAAGATAGAGCATACATACACTTTCGATTGGAAATACATTTGTTAAGTGGGATCATGATCGTTATGGGGATATACTAGAGACAATTAGGGGATCATTTTTCATAATACACCATGTAAGGTAGGGTTCCAAAGCCTATAGTCTAAAACAATAATGTAACAACCGTAAAAGAGCCCTAAGGTTTAATATTCTCTTATTCTAACAAACAAAAAATTAAATCTAATCTAGTGCACACCAAAGCTCATGGCACAAAGTGAGGGTTAGAAACAAAACAAATAACTAAACTAAACATGCATAGATGATATATACTCACATTAATGTATATGAAATCCTAATACATGGAAGAAAGAATCAAAACTACATTATCTATCTAATCTTATAAAGGAGAATTAAAGTTAGGAATACTTACCTTGAAGATGAACCCACTGAGCCTCAATCTCTCCCTTGGCCAAGATGCTTCACAAGATATTGTTATGATATGTAAAGATAACAAAGATAAATCAGCTCTAGGCTACATAACCTATCTATGCATGCAAAATACTTATTCACAATATAAGATTCATATCTCTAAATAAAGTATGCAACCCTAAGATTCATTCCTCATGTATAATGGTCAATAAGTAGATGTTCATTCCTACTTATTCTTCTTCGCTTATCTTCTTACAAATGGTTGGAAATGAATTTGTATATATAGGTGGATCTTTCCCTAAATCCTCTTGGAAATGTTGACTATATAGGGTCGACCTTGTATGTTTTTGAGGACAATTCACTAGGTTTCAACTAGGTCAATCAAAGGGCTAACAAACCCAAAAAGTGAAAAATACCTCTAAATTGTACAAGGTTTACCCTGGTTGGCCTATTACAATTGATAGTCCAAAAGGGAATTAAGTCAAGAAAAGGAGGATGGAAAGAGGAAAATTATTGGAATGGGTAAGACTAAGAAGAATAATCTTAGGGTTAATGTTTTTAGGAGATGAGTGTGTAGATATCAAGTGGAAAAAGGGAAAAAAATATTATGAAGCACCAATGGTCTACCCACCCCTTTCTTGGTGTACCCCTTAAGGCATACACTTAGAGAGATTAAGACTTGATAGGTTCTGTTAAGATACAAAGTGTCAGTAATCAATAATTTTTTTGAAAATATTATGTGTATACATTAAGAATGGTTAGATCTATGCTTGAATTGTTGAGTGTGGAACCCTTTAGGTTTATCACATGACCATGGTGGTATATTTTGGGGGTTTAGAGAGCTCCACGAATGTGGGGAGCACATTTTTCATGTACTCCACATGTGAGTGGAATGTCATTAAATTTTTATTTAATAATTTCCATGTTAACTTATTTGTTTATTGGAAGTGGGATTGATTTCCTTATTTTAGGGAATTAATTGTTAATTAAATAATTTCCATGTTATTGAAAGTGGGATTGACTTTCTTATTTTTAGTTTGTTAATTGTTATCTCATCATTACTTGGAAACCCTTTTCGAGTAGGAGAGATAAGGATGACATGTTTATTTTTAGGAGGGCTTGTGGATAGGCATGATTGGATAAGGATGGTTGTTTCCTTGTGAATAATGCTTATCTTGGATAATCATGGCATGTTTTCCCTCTTGGGTTTATTTATTCCTCTTTTGTATATATACAGTGGTTTATATGATTTTGGAGATTCATGTTTATTTTACAAGGTGTGGTATAAAAGCTTGTGGTATATTATTATATGAGTACAGGTGTGGCATAGCATGTGTGGATTATTATTGACAAATTTCAGATTTGGATCAGCAATTTAGATAATTCTTTTATGAATTTTGGAGGAGATATTCTATCTTTGTGAGAGGTTCTCTTTGGATAGTTTGTAATATTGTTTTGTTACAAATTTTATTGAGATTTTTTTTTGATGTAGCCCACATTAGGTGAACCATGGTATACATGTGTTATGTATGATTGTTGTTTTTTATTTTCTCCATTTAGCAAACATTAATTGTGATTTGAGGAATTAATTCTATGATGCAAGTAGTGCATAGAGAAATCTGATTTTACACATTTAAGATCTAGTGTATGTGTTTTAAATTAATATTTTATGGTGTATTAAATATGGTTTGGATTCATTTAATTCCTAACAAATTTTATCAAAGCTTTGGTGGTATTTTTCTCTGAAGTGGTAAATTACAATAAGGGTTATTAGCTTGAGTGGGAGCTATGGGAAAAGAGATCAGATTCAGAGTTGAGAAATTTGATAGAATTTTTTTTGGTTTATGGAAAATGCAAATGAAAGATTAGTTGTATCAGAAGGAACTTCATCTCCCCTTGGAAGGGAAAGGAGAATAACTTGTACCCATGAGTGATGCTAATTAGAAATTGATTAATAGGAAGGCATTGGGGGCCATATGGTTATGCCTTGCATCTTTTGTTACATTCAACATTTTAGATGAGAAAACTACAAAAGATTTCAAGGATAAACCTAGATAGTTGTATGAGAAACCCTTAGCTTCAAATAAAAATATTTCTTATGACAAGATTGTTTAATATGAAAATATTTGCAAATGGTTCTATTGCTAGTCATTTAAATGAATTTAATATGATTTTAAGTATGCTAACTTTTGTTGGAATTAAATTTGATGATGAAGTTAAAACTTTTTTGATTTTGTGTTTCTTGCCTGATAGTTGGGATAGCTTGGTTATGGTTGTGAGTAATGCAGTCCCTACCAAGGGAAGTTTAAATTTTGAGGATGTTGTAGGTGTGATTCTTAGTGAGGAAATGTGAAGGAAGAGCACTGGTGAATCATCTTTAGGTAATGCTTTGTCTATTGAAACTAGAGGGAGGCAAAAGGACAAAATCAAAGGGAATAATGGAAATTCAAAGGGTATATCTAAATCTAGATCTAAAGCCAATATGATATGCTGGCATTATGTGAAGAGTGGACACTAAAATAAGGATTGTTGGTTACTTCAAGATAAGAATAACAACAAGGATGAAATGAATGAGGTAAATGTGACATCAGGTAAATCATGTTAGGATGCCTTAGTTCTTTATTTGGATAATTTTTTTGAGTATTGGGTATTAGATTCAGGGGCTTTTTTTCATGCCACCCCATATAGGCATTACATTATTGATTTATGTTCAATAAAAAATGGGACATGTTTATCTTGGGGATAATGAGCCATGTGAGATAGTAAGTAAAGGTTGTGTTTAAATAAAAATGTAGAATGGGAACATGTGGTTATTCAAAGATGTTAGACATGTGCCTATGTTGAGATAAAGTTTGGTTTTAGTGGGGCAACTAAGTAGTGAGGGTTTTTCGGTAATGTTTAATATAGATTCTTGGAAATTTACCAAAGGTGCTCTTGTGGTTGTAAGAGGTAAGAAAGTTGGTACTCTATATTTGACTAGTAGTGTTGATTCTTGTGAAATAGTTGTTGCAAATGGAAATGCAACTATGTGGCACTATAGGCTCGATCATATGAGTCAAAAGGGCATGGAGATTTTAAAATACAAGTTGTTTGGATTAAAATAAATTGATTTGGACTTCTATGAGGATTGTGTGTATGGAAAATAGAAGTGGGTTGAGTTCCTGAAAATTGGACCCATAAAGAAAGAGCATAAGTTAGAGTTGGTACATTCAGATGTATGGAGACTAACTCAGGTATCTTCTATTGGTGGTTCTAATTATTATGTCACTTTTATTGATGATGAAACTAGGAAATTTTGGGTTTATTATATTAAAAATAAATATGATGTATTTGACACTTTTAATAAGTGGAAAGCCTTGGTTGAGAATGAAACAAGTCTAAAGTTGAAATGTCTCAGATCAGATAATGGAGGTGAGTATTATAGTAATGATTTATTTGATTATTGTTCTAACAATGGAATATGTAGGCAAAGGATAGTTCTAAAAACTCCATGGTATAATGGGGTATCTAAAAGGATGAATAAAACAATAATGGAACATGTTAGGAGTATGAGGTTACATGCAGGGTTGCCTTTACAGTTTTGGGTAGAAGCAGTTAGCATGACAATTTTTTTGATTAATAGAGGACCTTCTATGCCTTTATATGGAGGCATTCCTAAACAATATTGGTCTAGTAATAATTTTGATTATTCTTTTCTTAGAGTCTTTAGATGTGAGGCTTTTTCTCTTATTAAGAAAGAGGATAGGACCAAGTTAGAGGTAAAATCAAAAAAATGCACATTTGTTGGTTATGGTGAGGATGACTTTGGTTTCCATTTATGGAGAATTAGAGATAAGAAAATATTTTGTCTAGAGATTTAATATTTAATGAGAAATTCATGTATAAGAATAAGATATAGGATCAGTTGTAGGAATAGCTACAAGAACAACTACATGAACATAAAGAGTACATAATATTGGATGACATTGTGAATGGAAAAATATCCAATGAATCAATTTAGGACACTTATACACAAGGAACCCAAACTCCTATGTTAATAAGGTCTTCTAGGGTAAGAAGATCACCTAAACATTTTTCTTCTTCTTTGAATTATTTATTACTCACTAACAATGGATAACCAGAATGTTATGAGGAAGTAATGTAGGTAGATGCCAGAAAGAAGTGAGAGAAAACCATGGATGAGGAGCATATATCTCTCATGGAGAAATAAATGTGGGACTTGGTAAGGATACCCAAGGGAAAGAGTGCATTATCAAACAAGTGGTTATACAAAATAAAATAAGAAGATGAAGGAAGAAAAAGGTATAAGGCCAGGATGGTGGTTAAGGAGTTTGCAGAAAAATCAAGTATTGATTTTGTTGAGATTTTTTCTCCTATTGTAAAAATGAATTATATTAGGACTTTTATTGGTTTAGTTGTAGTTGAGTATTTGCACTTAGAATAGTTATATGTGAAAACTTCTTTTCTTCATGGTTATTTGGATGAAGAGTTGTATATGGAGCAGCCACAAGGATATGAGGTCAAAGGGAAGGAGAACTATGTGTGCATACTAAATAAGAGATTATATGGCTTGAAACAATCTCCACATTAATGGTATAAGAAATTTGATTGTTTTATATTGGAACAAGGTTATCAAAGGTGTAATTCTGACCATTAAATGTACATTAAACATTTTGATGATGGTTCTTTTCTTATATTATGCTTGTATGTGGATGACATGTTAATTGTAGGAAAGAACATACAACATATTCACATACATAATAAATACCTTAGTGACTCCTTTTCTATGAAGGATTTGGGTCTAGTGAATCAAATACTTGGTATGAAGATTACTCATGGTACAAAGGAGAGGAAGCTAATTTTATCCCAATTAGAGTATGTGAATAAAGTCTTAGAAAGGTTTAGCATGTTGGATGTTAAATATGTTGGTACTCCTTTGGCAAGCCACTTTAGATTATCAAAGGAGTAGTATCCCAAGATGGAAGTTGAAAAGCGTAAGATATCCAAAGTACCTTACTCATCAGTAATTGATAGCTTGATGTATGTCATGGATTTTACTAGGCCAGATATTTCCCATGCAGTGGGAGTTATAAGTAGGTATATGAGTGATCCTGGTTATGAGAATTAGCAAGTAGTGAAATGGATTCTTCGGTACTTGAGAGGAACCATGGATATTACATTATGTTATAGTGGATTAGATACCACTTTGCATGGTTATGTATACTTGGATATGGTATGGGATATTGATAGTAGGAGAAGTATGATAGGTAACATATTTACTATTAGAGATATAACATTTAGTTAGATTTCTAGGATATAGAAGGTTGTATCTTTGTCAACCACAAAGGTAGAGTGTGATGTATCCATAGAGGTTAGTAAAGATATGATTTGGTTATAGTAGTTGTTTTAAGAGTTGGGGCATGAGCACAAATTTTGGAGACTACACAGTGATATTTAGAGTGTTATTCATTTAACGAAGAACTCTACTTTCCATTCAATGAAAAAACACATTCATCTACATTAGCACTTCATTAGGAGAGCTTTGGAGGGGAACTTGGTGAATCTAAGGAAGATTCATACTAGCCAAAATCCTATAGATATGATGAGCAAGGTGGTCACATTGGGCAAATTGAGACTATGCTCAAATTTGGTTACCCTTAGTGGTCATAGAGCAATGACAGATTCTATTCAGGAGAAATGGTCTCCAAGTGGGAGATTGTTGAGTGTGGATCCCTTTGGGGATATCACATGACCATGGTGGTACATTTTAGGGGCTTCAAGAGCTCTAAAAATATGGGGAGTGCATTTTTCATGTACTCTACATGTGAATGGAATATTATTAAATGTTTATTTAATAATTTCCATATTGACTTCCTTATTTATTGGAAGTGGTATTGAATTAAATATTTTTAGGGAGTTATTTTTATCTCATCATTACTTGGAAACCCTTTTGGAGGAGAAGAAATAAGGATGGCATGTTTCTTTCTAGGAGGGCTTGTGGATAAGCAAGACTGGATAAGGATGGGTGTTTCTTTGTGGATAATGCTTATCTTGGATAAACATGGAATTTTTTTCATCTTGGGCTTATTTCTTCCTCTTTTGTATATATACAATGGGGTTGTGTGACTTTGGATATTGATGTTTATTTTATAGGGTGTGGTATATCAGCTTGTGGTATGTTATTATATAGGTAAAGTTGTGGCATAACATGTGTGGATTATTGTTGATAGATTTCAGATTTGGATCAGTAATTTAGAGAATTATTTTGTGAATTCTAGAGGAGATATTCTATCTCTGTGAGAGGTTCTCTTTGGAGAGTTTTTAATCTTGTTTTGTTATATATTTTATTGAGGACTTTCTTGGTGGATGTAGCCCACAATTAGTGAACCATGGTATACCTATGTTATGTGTGGTTGTTATTTTGTATTTTATACATTTAGCAAACATTAATTCTGATTTGAGGAATTTATTCCATGATGCAAGTAGTGCATAGAGAAATTTGATTTTGAACATTTAAAATTTGGTTTATGTGTTTTAAATTAAGATTTTATGGTGGATTAAATCTGGTTTGAATTCATTTAATTCCTAACATGAATAATATGAGTGATAAGATTAATGTAATTATATCTCACATGCAAGAAGGATTCAGGAAGAAATAAGCATATGGGTTTGTTTATCATGTCTATTTTATATGGTCCAAATTTCATATTATACGAATAAGTAAAGCAAAAGGTATGGAGGTGCAAAGTTAGCATTCTAAGCATATTGAGATGGTCCCCACAATTAGTTAAATCTACAAAAAGTAAATTTTGATCTTGTCAAAATATCAATGGTTAGCACTTAATCATACATTGGAGATCTAAAAATATGTGACAAAGTTAAAATGTCAAAAGCAACTTTAATTAAATGTGATAATGACAAGTGACACAATCACAAAGCTTGAATAGTAAATCTATGATGAGGTTCAAATTCAATTAGTCAATGACCAATATGAGGATGCCAAGTGTCTCAATAGTGGGAATTAACAATAATGTGTAGAATGCACATGCTAATGCCAAGTGTCACATTCTCAAGAACTAAGCAGAGATAATTATTGAGTTTTTTAGAAAATTAATGATAAGCAAGTGATCATGTAATGAATATCCAATGGAGAGAGTGGACTCAATGGAATAAAGTGCTCAATGTTTAATGACATAGAGGTGAGTTAAAGAATGATCTAGTTTGATGAGATTGATGGAGTATATTCATTTCAAAGACTGAGGATGCAATGAGATGAAGACAAGTGGTCAATGTTTAACCATAGATAGAGATAACGTTTGAGTAGCTATAAATATCTAATGACACATGGGAGCTTAAATCATGAAGATCAATAGACATATTTTAAAGTTGAACTATTAAAGTTTGGAAGTATATAAAAATTGAATGGAGCATGTAAGCTTGTTAGAGATAAATCAAATAGATGCATTTTAAAGTTGAGAAATTTGAATGAATACCATCATATCATGATGCCAAACTTAAAATCAACAGTTGATATTTAAAGATATGATCATGCTAATGGTCAAGCATAGGAACATTTAGGAAATTATAGTTTGGTCATAAATTACAATATAGATAATGAGATTGATTATTGTAATCAATTAAATTTGTGCAATATGGAATGTGCATCAAAACTAGAGACCAATATATGCTAAAGATAGTAATGAGACTAAGAATCATGGTGGCAGAGCATGAGTTCAAGACGTTGGAAACTTTCACTTAAAGATAAGAACTAAAGTCCAACAAAACTCAACATGATGTGTTAGCAAACTAGTGTGAACACATATGAAATATGAACCCTAGATCAATTACTTATATATATGTCATCTAGGATATAGACAAAAGTTGTTGGTGTTATTAAATTATGTCAAATAGAGAAATATAGAGACACAGGGGTAGAGAAGAGAGTGGAAGAGAAGAGAAGTGAGATGAAGTTCAGAGCATGAACACTTATAGACTAGACCTATAATGGAGAACAAATAATTGGATTCATTTATGAATCTACATTATAATATGGAGTTGTAGCTCCATATATATCTAATTGGTGGGTGTCATCAGATAAGTTGAGTTGGTACTCAGTTAGGGAGTGGGTACTTCCTTAGAGTAGATGCTCTTAAATTAGGGGATTGGTTTCTCCTTTGGGTTGGTTCCATTAAACATTGTAACCAGTGAGGTTATTTATTGTGAGGCTAGATTAGAATGGTAGATTTAGGTAGCTATTCTCATGGTGGTTTTTCCCATATTGGGTTTTTCATGGTATATCTAGTATTATGTCTATTTATATGTTTATGATTTATGCATATCATTTTAATCTGCATCAAGATGTTATGAAAAGGACTAAGTTAATCAATATATTGATTCACCCCCCCCCCCCCCCCCCCGTATATAGGTATGTTCCAACAATTAGTATTAGAGCACTAGTTCCTTAGAAAAAACTTAATCAGCTCAGGTAGATCTTGGATGGTGAACACAAATGGCTAGTCAAGAAGGCTCTTTCTCAAACAATGCACCTCCCTTTGATGGATCAAACTATTCATTTTAGAGCATAAGAATGGAAGATTATTTGTTTATTTATTTTAGGCATATTTCATCCAGATCTGAGGAAACTAATGAGGAAGAATCCAACTTTGTTAGAATATTGAGAAGATGGTCTAGAAAATACATAGGTAAGTTATCCTTCAAATGCTTTAACTATGGTAAAGTAGGACATTTTGCTACTAAATGCCCTTATAACAAGAAGGATAACACTGAGAAAGAAAAGAATAGTAAAATGGTGAAACCTCACTATTCCAAGAAGAAGAACTTCTTTAAAAACAAGAAAGGCATATATGCAAAAGAAGACAGTGATTCAATGGATGACAATGATAGTTTTGATGATGATTATGACTATTCTTTTGTGGTTGAGGAAAAGGAAGTCCTATTCATGATAATAGGATTAGCTTCTATGGATCAAGAAGTTGAAGACTCAGATGAAGAATAAGAAGGAGAAGTGGATCTAGAGTGTGAACTCATATGCGATTTATAGGAAATAGACAAGCTGAGAAAAGAAAACTCAAGGTAGAAGAATCTTGGATAAAATGAAATTTAAAAACTATCCAAAAGTCTTAAAAAATCTGATTAGCTATTAATGAGCCTAAAGACATAATTTGAAGAGGCCAAAATAATAGAAGTAGTCAAACTTGAATTACAATCTAAATCCAATGAGTACATGAAGTTAGGAGCAGAGATAGTGGCTTTGAGAAAAGAGTTTGAGAAAGATAAAGTTCAACTAGATAAAATTTTGAAGTTAATAGGAGGATCAGACATTCTTGATGAATTGATCAACTCTCAAAATCCTTCAAAAGAGAGATCAGGTCTTGGTTATGAAAAAAGAAAAAATTCCATAACTAGTACATCTACTAATCTATATGATAACTTCAAAGTAGAAGGAAAATTAAGAGAAAAGAAAGAGAAATATTGCAAGGATACAAATATAGACTCAAACATAGGTGATGTGAAGAAAGTGGAAGGAGAAAAGTAGCCTAAAGAAAAGAAGACAAAGGTAGATGATGTAGATGGATACATAAAAGTGAGAGACTTGAATAAGCCATAGATTAGAAGATTTACTCATACTACTCAAATAAATGTTATGACCAGGTATTCCTCATCTTTCTATGGTTTTTTTTATATCTATAATCAATTTAGTCATATGTACTAAGATAAAAGGATCTAAAGGAGAGAGATACTTCATGTTATTTGTAGATGATTACTCAAGAATGACATGGGTAACCATTTTAAAAGATAATTCAAGCATTTGAGAGATTAAAAATATTTAGGGCCATGGTGGAGAGTGAGATTGGATGAAAAATTAAATGCTGAAGATTTGATAAAGGTGGAGAATTCACCTCATGTTTATAGAGTATTGTGAGAAGCATGGAATCAAAATACATTACTCTGTAGCAAGGACTCCACAATAAAATGGAGTTGTTGAAAGAAAGAATAGGATAGTCAAGGAGATGGCTCAAATAATGGTAAAAGAGGCCAAGTTACCTGATGGATACTAGAGATAAGTAGTCCAAAAAATAGTATATATCTTACATACAGTCCAACTAAGGGTAAATAGTGACAAAAATACCTATGAACTATGGTATGGAAAACCTTCTTCTGTTAAGTACTTTAGAATGTTTGGAAAAAAGTGTTACATCAAGAAAAATGAGGATAAATTTAGAAGCTTTGAGTCAAGATGTGATGAACGAATATTTCTTGGTTATTCCACCCAAAGTAAAGCCTATATATGTTATAATAAAATGCTACACAAGATCATAGAGAACATCAATGTCAAGGTTTAAGAAGGATTGAAACAAGTTAAACCTGACAACAAAATATGTATTGAGGAATCAAATATTGAAGAAGAAGTAGCTAATGAAGAGGCTAAGGAAATGAATGAAAAGACACCTAGAATATTTATTCAAAAGGATCATCCTATAGAGCAAATAATTAGAAATAATAATGAAGGATTTTAGACAAGGAAAAGAGTTTCATAAAACAAGGAGTAATTAAGTTTTACTCTAATGTCTAACATTGAGTCTAGTACCTATGCTGAAGCCAACAAGGATGAGAATTGGATAAAATCCATGGAAGAAGAATTGAGCCAAATTGAAAAGAACAAAACTTGGCAATTAGTTCCAAGACCTTCAAATAAGAATGTGATAGGTACAAAGTAGGTCTTTAGAAACAAGATCAATGAGGATGGAGTTGTCATAAGAAATAAGGTAATATTGGTGTGCAAAGGATATTCACAAGTTGAGGTCATATATTTTGAGGAAACTTTTTCTCTAGTTGCTAGATTGGAAGCCATAAGAATGTTTCTATCACATGTGTATATGTCATGAAATTAGGGTTTAGGGGAACTGTACATATTCAAGTGATAAAATTAGGGTTTACAATCAAAATGTCATGAAACATGACCTAATTTAGCCCTTTCAATCACATCATAGACTCCAATTTAGGTTCAATGGGTTGAAATTGGCCATCTTTACATTTGTATTTGCATTTCTGATTAAATTAGGGTCAGTTAAGTCATACGTGTTGCATCTAGATTATATAATTGATTGGGCCATAAATTTGTCTTAGGGGTTAAATTTTGCCCAAATCATGTCCCTAATTGAACTAATCGACTAATTGGTTCAATTCATGATAGATAGAATCATACTTAATTTTGTCCCAAATTATATAACATGATCTTATAGTTCAAAGTCTATCAAATGGATGTTAAGTCTATTTTTCTTAAATGGGAACCTAAAAGAGGAAGTCTACATAGAACATCCTAAATGTTTTTAGTTGTTAGAGGAAGAAGATTATGTGTGCAAATTGAAGAAATCTCTATATGGTCTAAAATAGGCACATAGAGCATAGTATTCAAGATTGGACCGGTACTTGCAATAACAAGCTTTCAATAAAGGATGAGCAGACAATAATTTACACTTCAAATTAGAAAGTGAGCATGTGTTGATTGTTGTTGTTTATGTAAATGACATCATCTTTTGTGGTAGCAACAACAAAATGTGTAAAGAATTTGATACACAAATGCAAAGTGAGTTTGAGATGTCTATACTTGGATAACTTTATTTCTTCCTTGGTCTATATATTGCACAAACTAATGAAGGGAAATTTATATCCCAAACCAAGTATGAAAAGTAAATGCTCAAGAAATTTGGAATGGAAGATAACAAACTAGTTATTATTCCCATGACAATTGGATGTAAGCTGAGAAAATAGGATGAGTCCCTTGATGCAAATCAGATAATATACAAATCAATGATAGATAACTTTCTATACCTAACTACATTAAGACCTAAAATCATGAAAGTAGTGTGTATGGTTGCAAGATTTCAAGCTGCTCCTAAAGAGTCACATGCCAATGCAATGAAAAGGATCTTTAGATACATTAAGAGCACAATTGACTATGGCCTATGATATCCTACAAGTGAATATTTCACTTTGATAGAATATACAAATGTTGATAGGGTAGGAAATGTGCATGATAGAAGAAGCACTGGTGGTGGTGCATTTTTCCTTGGAAATAGACTTGTTTCATGGCTGAGAAAAAAGCAAGAGTCAATTACTCTTTCTATAGTAGAATCAAATTATGTAGCAATAGTGGCATATTGCACTCAAGTCTTGTGGATGAAGTAAATACTCAAAGACATCAAGGTAGAGTACAAGTCACCTATCTCTATTCTTTGTGATAATTCAAGTGCTATTAATATATCAAATAATCTAGTGATGTATTCAAGAACCAAACACATATCAATCAAGTATCACTTCTTAAGAGAAAAGGTTGCAAATCAAGAGGTTAGAATGGAGTATGTGCCAACTTAAGATCAAATTGTAGACATATTCACTAAACCTCTTCCCAAGGAATAATTTGAGTATCTAAGATAGAATTTGGGAGTGTTGGATCCTACATCACATCATTATATCTTAGTGATATGGAATGAGTCCAGGGGGAGTCTCATATAAGCTTTGTTAATCCCTAGAAGAAGAGAGAAATGGCAACTCAGGTATGCATAGTTTTGAAAATTTCTAATGAGTTGATGGTTGCAGATTCTTGGTCAAACTCATTTATTTGATAAAGGAGAAACATTTGGATAAATAGTGAGAAAGATTCCCTTTTCCATTAATGTCAAAGGGGGAGAAAAAGTGAAAATGCTCTCTACAAAAGTTTAGAAAAAAGTGAAAATGCTAAATAAGATCAAATCTTGTGTCCAAGTTGAGTTTAGGAAAATGTGCCATTGCCTAACGGGGAAAAAGTTTGGTATGAATAAATTGATTTCATACTTATCAGAAGCCAATTCAATTAATTCTAGAGAAGGATCAAAATATTAGAAGATCAAAGCATTTAGTTTGCCATCAATGATAAAGGGGGAGATTATTGGCAATATGATTGTCATTGATATCAAAAGGAAGATTATTGGCATTTTGGATGTCATTTGTACTCAAAGATGAGTATGGTGATTTGAGGATGTGAAAAAAATGCTATCAAAGGTAAAGGATGATTGTATTGCCTATGTGTATGAGTGGAATTCATTTGGTTCTTCATATTAATCATCTAGACATTTTGGGTCTATGACAAAAAATCTAAGAAGGTAGTTTGTTGATGTCACCATTGCCACATATGGATGAGTCTAGTGGATTTATTCATATTTTTATGATCACATTATTCCCTAGTTTTTATGTTCCAAATTTAAATTCATGTGATGAAGTGCAGTAGAAGATATGGGGATGCAAAGATGGCTACTCAGACAAAATTCACAAAGTTTCTATACTTAGCCAAAGTTGTAAAAGGGTTTGAGAAGAGCCAAGTAAGTATGTTGATGAGGTTAGAATTTACACACATAGAGGTGTTAGGACAAAACTATAATATTGTTTTGTTAATTTTTGTGCCTAGTTTCTATGCACTAAATCTCAGGTCATGTGATATAGCACAATAAAAGATATGCATGAGCAAAGCTAGGCTCCTAGGCATTTTGATAGTGTTTTCCCACACTTAGTCAAATTTGTAGATAGAAATAAAAAATTGAGTAGGAATTTTTATGATGTCATATCTTACACATATGAAGGTTTCTAGATAAGATGAATATATGGATGGAATCCCCTATGTGAGAGGCTATTATGCATTAAATTATAGGTCATGCAATGAAGCTGATTAAAATGTATGCAAGAAAAAAGTTGGCCTTTCATGTAGTTCTAAGCATGGTTAGCTCTGTGGCTAAAGAATATGAGTGATTAGATTAATGGTGTTAAATATCTCATGCATGAAGGATTAAAGAAGAAATAAGAATATGGGTTTGTTCATTATCATGTCTAGTTTATATGGTCCAAATTTTATAACAGGGAGATGACCAAAGAAAAAGATATGAAGGTACAAAATTAGCCTTCTAAACATATTGAGATGGTCTCCATACTTAGTCAAATATGCACAAAGTAAAGGTTGAGCTTGTTATAAGATCAATGGTTAGTGCTTAGTCATAAATTAGAGATCTAACAATACATGATGAAGTCAAAATGTCAAAGGCACCTCCAAGTAAACATGTTAGTGACAAGTGTCACAATCATGGAGCTTGAACAATAAATCTACAGTGCGGTTCAAAGTCAATGATCAATGTGAGGATTCCAAGTGTCTCAATAGTGGGAAATTATAACAATGTATAGAAGGCATGCACTAATTCCAAGTGTCACATTCTCAAGAGCTAAGTAAAGATAATGATCAAGCTTGTTAGAAGATCTAATAGTGAGCAGGTGATCTACAATAAAGATCCAACGGAGTGAGTGGACTCAATGGGATAAAGTGTTCAATGTTTACTAACATAGAGGTGAGTTAAAGACTAAGTTAGTTTTATGAGATCAATGGAGCATATTCATTTCAAAGACTAAGGATACAATGAGATAAGGATAAGTGGTCAATGTTTAACCATAGATAGAGATAATGTTTGAGAATCTATGAAGATCTAATGGCACATAGGATTTTGGATCAGGAAGATCAACATATGCATTTTAAATTTGAATAGTTTAGTTCATAAGCATAAAAAGATCAAATAAAGTACATAAGCCTATCAAAGATCAATCAAATGAGTGCATTTTAAAGTTGAGAAATTTGAGTGAAGACCATCAGATTATGGTGCCAAACTTAAAATCAATCATCCATATTTAAATATATGATCATACTAACGGTCAAGCGTAAGAACATGCAGGAACTTATAGTTTAGCCATAAATTATTATACAAATAATGAAATTGATTTGTATAATTGTTCAAATTTACATAATATGGCATGTGCATCAAAACTAGAGCCCATTATATGATAAAGATAATAATGACACAAGAAACAAGGTGGTGGAGCATGAGTTCAAGATGTGGGAAACTTATAGTTAAAGACAAGAAATAAAGTCCAATAGAAATGAGCATGATGTGTTAGTAAATTAGTGTGAACAAATATGAGATATAAACCCTAGATTAATTAGTTATATATATGTCATCTAGGATATAGGAAAAATATGCTAATGTTATTGAATTGTGTAAAATAGATAAATATAGAGACATAGGGGAAGAGAAGAGAGTGGAAGAGGAGAGAAAGGAAGTACAGAGAATGAATAGTTATAGACTAGACCTATAATAGAGAACAAAAAATTGGATTCATTAATGAATCTACATTATAATCTAGATTTATATCTTGATATAGATCTAATTGGTGGGTGCCATTAGACAAGCTAAGTTGGTGCTCAGTTAAGGAGTGGGTGCTTCCTTAGAGTAGGTGCTCTTAAATCAAGGGATTGGTGTCTCTTTAGGGTTGGTGCCCTTAAACATTATAACTAGTGAGGTTATTTATTGTGAGGCTAGATTACAATGGTAGATTCTAGAATCTATTATCATGGTGGTTTTTCCCATATTAGGTTTTCTATGGTATATCTAGTATTATCTTTATTTATGTGTTTATGATTTATGCATATAGTTTTAATTTGCATTAAAAGGTTTTGAAAAGGACTAAGTTAATCAATATATGGATTCACCCCCCTCTCATTATATAGTTGTGTTCTAGCATAGATAAATAATCTCACTTTTTATTCATAAAATAAACCCACATTTTTCTATAAAACTCATCAACTTTCAACAAAAAATATTGTGCTCTATACAATGTAAGTGTTTTTGAACCTTGCAAATCAACATGTACTAGGTCCAAGACTCCTTTGGCTTGTTATGCCTTACTACAGACACCCAAATTTGGTACACTCCTATCCTTTAAGTTATTATTATAACTTTTTATCCATATAATATTGATAATTAATGAGGCATTTATTAGCATAATTTAAATGAGTATATCTTTATTTTATGATTTGTGAGTTTTTTATTGATCATTTATCTTTAAAATTTCTTATGGGGATATTTATTTTTAGTCTTATATCCTTTTGGAAAAGTTTTTGGTAATTAGAAAATGGTGGTATACAACCCTATTTGTTTAGGATGGACTTGTCCATGCGTATATTTCAAATTTTATTTTGGGGTTCATTTATATTATTCTTATTTTTCCATTGGGTCTTATCTTAGGTTAGATTTTACATGCCAAGAGGTCCCAAATTTAAAATAAAAAAATAATAAATACAAGGATTATTTAAGGTATTAATGTTAATTCTCTCACTCTCAAAATATATTCAAATATTTTCATGTTCTATCTATAGGTCTATTGAACAATAATCAAATTTGAATATTCATCTGCATACTTGTGTCAAGGGTTAAATATGAGAAAGAGCATATAGATTTACACTCACTAGTCCACACAAAAACTTAAGTGGGATAACTACATTTTAGTTTGACCCATTTTTTGAGTATTAACAATTTAGTACAATGCTTGGTATTTCAATGGGGATTGACCAAGGTCAATACAAATCAAGCCATTCCACCCAATTCCCACACCATTTGATTTCAATTTGGTTTTTGTGTAATAAACTAGGGTTTGATAGGTGCATTTATTTTGTGAAACATTATAGTTCCATAGACACATGTAATACCCTAATTCATGCATGTGTAGGTGATAAAATAATCAATTCTATGTCATAATCAACTAGGATAAGTCCACAATTAACAAACGCAAGTGCCTCTATCTTTATACTATGCTCATGTATAATTTTATCTTCTATTTATTATTTTGATCTATCATTTCTATATTCATATATTCTATACCTTTTTATGCTAGTAGTTTATCACAATCAATTGAGACAAGTTTGTGCTCGATAGACTAGAGTACACCTTGTCATTGTCCACTTATAATAGACATATCCAAATATTTTTTATAATTTTGTGCCTAATATTGAGCCTACACATTCATATATTATTCTAGTTTTTTAAATCAAATCATCAAAATAATCAACTGGTATCTGTCTGTGAGCTAAGTATGTATATCTTTAGTAATTTCCCAAAATAACAAGTTTTCATGTTTAGTAATTTGTCTAAATTCTAATAGTTGAATGTTGTATATATTTATCATTATTATATTTCTAGTTTTACAAATATATGATAACATAATAAAACTTATTAATTACATTTAGTATTTTATCAAAAATAGTGTAAAACATATTGGTGAATCTATACTTTTGTTTTGAACATTGCTTGTGTTTTTTTGATTTTTGGTCTAAGGTTTCAACTAAATTTTTTATTTTTAGACACTAAAGATATTTTCTCTTTGACATTAGGTATTAAAAAATTCATGTTTCTTTACAAAAAAATCCTTGATTTTCATTGGTTTTAAATTTAGTTTTTCTATTTTTTCCCTTAAAACTATGTTCTGACAATTTTAAAACTCATAGGAGCTGTCATTTTTAGCAAAGCAGTTAGCAAGTTTCCCTTTAGTGTGGTGTGATGGGTATTGAACCAATACTCAATACATTATAAAAAACTACACATGAAATTTGTTTTCCATGTATGTCATGGTATATCATAAATTCATAGGATTCTATTTTCAACCATAAGAAGCCTTCGATCATTTATTCTTGGAGTACACTGGTAATTGATTAGCCTCAGTAAGTTACACTCAATGTAACCCAAATTATGAGATAGTGTGTCTACAATAATGGTGGAATCTTTCTTAGTTTATTCCTTCACAATGATCTCCACTATTTATGACTAGGATCAATATATCTAAGAGCTTACAAAAAAAGACACCTTGCCTATTTGCACAAATTGATAATTTTATTTTTGGTATGATAGATTTTTTACTATAATTTAATGTTATATTTGTCACATTTTATATATTTTGGGTTAAAAATTTGAAAATGTATTCTCAACAAGTATCTAAATATGAAATTCCCAATGGTGATCATCCTTTAAATTTACGTTTTTAAGCAATACTACACTTTATGCTTATGATAATTAATGAAATAATGATAATAATAATATAATTTATAGTGTTAATAAATATTATGATTTTGATTTTTAAAATCAATATGAATGGTATAATAGTGAAAATTATAGTGAAGACAAAACTGAGCTAACTAATGTAGAAATTACAGAATCCATTCTTCAATTTCCCCCCTCTTTTTTAAAGGTAGAATAAAAAGAACATATTGATAATGAATATCTTAAATATCTCCTAATATTTTATAAAAAATATTAAAAATATAAAAAATCATTAATTATGATACCATATTTAACTTTTGATTTGACTAATGCATTCCATCACATTAATCAATATGAATTATAAAAGCATAGATCTTGCATAGAAATGTCAAATATTATAAATGAATGTGATAATCCCTTCATCTCTCTCTAGAAATGGTAGATGATGTAGATGAATATATTCGAAATTATCTTTATGTCATATTTAACTATATGCAAGATAATCATAATCTCTTTCTTCCTTTGGAAGAAATGAATAATGCAATTACTTTATCTTCCTATTTTGAAATATTAAAAGATGCAAATGACTGTGAATTTCACACCCAAAATAACAACATAACTATAGATTTCAAAATAAAACATAATGATGTATTATTAATTGACTTTATAGATAATCCCATTAAATGTGAATAACATGACAATACTAATCATGAGGATTATTCTCTTTCTCTTCCCTCACTAGAACCTAATAAAGAAAAAATGTCATGTTTCTAATTTTATACAAATTTAAAATGACAATATAAACAATAATCCTCAAGTTTGTACCAATGTTTTCTTAGGATGCAATCCCTAACCATGTAATTATAATTTTCATGATCCTTTTATACCATTGTTTATGGATAATCACCTGCAACCTATAAGTGAGCCAACTACTATTCCTACAAGTCATATTATATCCATGATGCATGCCATTGGGGAAATCCAAAATCAAGTTCATGATCTCACATTACAAACTAAATAATGTTGTTTAAACATCATAAATAATGTTATCCAAGGATAACCCCTTAAAATAATTGCATTTGACCATCCATATCCAAAATATTTTTAATAACTGGACTACCATTGTTTGATGGTTGTGGATATCCTTGTACTCATTTAGCATAATATACCCATATTTTGGAGATTGGGGGATTGATGGACATTTATTACTTAAATATTTTCATGGAAGTCTTATGTAAGAAACTTCAAACTGAATTATAGTTTACCTAGTGGTTCTTTATCCAACTTCAAAAATAAAAAATATTAGATTTATATCATAAGCACATGGAATCTAAACTCACATTAGAACATATTATTTTTTTCACTAAGGTAACAATGAGATCACTTAAGACTATATCTTATGGTTTAAAAATATTTTTGACTCTCTAACATATCCACCCTCAAATTGGAAAACGAGTTTATCTTTAGTAAGGGTCTGTTATCTCTACTCAAAGAAAGGGCCATACATACACTTTAAACCTCTTTTGAAATTTTATACATGGATTTATTCAAATATAGATGTGAGGTAAATTATACAAGAAAGGTTACTAAATTATAACCTTTTACAAATAAGAAACTACTTATCAAGCTACTATCTATAAGAAGGACTACACTTCAAGGCATCCATAAGATAGATGAGGCACTCAAGATGATTCCTATCATATAATAATAAGTCAAAGTACTCAATAAAGGAAAAAAATGGTTTACAAATCATCACATAAAGTAAATAATCCTACCCCTAATAATAAGCCATCACTCTAGTTTGATATATTAAAATATTGACCACAAGATAATCTACATACATTATTAGATAATAAGTTAATCACTCTCCCTCCTAATTAATATCATCCCTTTCATCATCATGGATACATAAAAGACATAATTTTTAACTTATCATGGTATTAATGGACATTGGGATACTAACTATTATGCATTATAATAACAGATTAAATGACTTGTTGATAGAGGAACTATCATGTTTTAGTGCAAAAAAAAATCAACAAGAAAGATATAAAGATCCATAATACAAGCTAATTTATAATTTGAATACCAAATCAAAAATATTACAATGTAGATCAAGGTTACCAAAAAACAACATCCAATGACTAGAATCAAATAAAAGTAGCCCAAGTAATTAATATAACATAAAATTTATTTACATATTCATAGATGCAATATAGTATGATGCAAAATTCATGTTTTCATCAAGATGGTCAACTCATTTTATAGTTTACAATTAAATTTAATACATACTTATATTACAAATTTAAATAACACATTTCAGTTTTAAAAACACATCACCATTACCATTATCAAATATTAAAATAACATGTGCATTACACTAAAAAGGTCTAAATCTCAAGTACATATTAAATATCAAAGTGCTACATGAGTTAATCTATCAAATTACAAACCATATTTAATGTGAATATACAAAATTAAACAATCCACATAAATATAAAATAAGAGAAATAAAACCAATTCCATATGAATATATATTTAAATATTTTATACAAGTATAACATTATCAACTCATCACTCTATAATGGGCTCTTTTCACTATCCATAATCACCACCCTATAATAATAATAGACATTGAGATGAAGATGGTACACTATCAACCACTTGTAATCTCAAGTGACATTCGATCCTACGCTCATTTTTCTCAAATATAATAGATTTCACCTTTAGTGTTGCATTCTCTCACTATAACTACACATATTCCTAGACAACACTCTATACTATATCCATAGGTGGAATTGGAGGTGGCATCTCTTGTCTTATGATATCTAATCTCAACTAATCACACTTAATAATAAGTACATCACACTCAATCACCACATCTTCATGTGCCATATCTTCCACAACATAGGCTGCCATTAATATCTTTGCATGATCAAATAAGGGAACATGCTCTCCCAAAATATTTATAAATCACTTCAATAGTTGACTAGGAACTACATCTCTAGGCACATGTCATGTCAGTACCTGGAGGGATGTATCTATAATAACCTACCAATAATCATCACCCTTACAAGAAATAAAATCATATAATATAATTATATATCAACTTATAAAATCCACATATACTTAATCATAAGTAGAGCTTGAGGATTAATAACTACCATACCACCTAAATCTAATCCACCTTATGTTATAAGAGTATCCACCACTACCAAAAATAAAATAGGCTACCTATGGGACAACCACCATTTTATATAAGCTAATTAACAACCAAAATAATCAGTATCAATTGCTTGAATAAAGGGGTCCACATATAATAAGGGGATAAGGGATAGATCTATAAGAGTAGGATGAGTCATATCACCCTCTCATTATAGATCTTTAATTGATCAACTCAATATATATGCTATAGGGACACATCTTACATGATTCCAAACTATTGAGTCACATGTTCATATTGAAGATTATCATATATGTTTGGCCACTAGTCGTGAAACTAGTATTTGACCCAAATACATTTCAACTCAATCTTGTCCTCTAATCATCCACCAAACCCTATATAAGGATACCATATAATGTCACCAATAGTTAATCAATCTGATATCTTGTGGCACTCCATCATGTCACCCCTCATAACTCTGGTCATACCCATTCATATCTATGTGTATATTTTAGGATGTACCCATCCACCATGATATGTCCTAGAATAGGTTAGATAACTATGGTATGCTCATAAGACTATTAATATATAAGTGTTACTAAGCCTAAACCTTTATGAAAACCCTCTATAGTAAATCTATGTAGATCCATGTATAAATGGGTGAGCATCATCTGAACCCATGAGTATCTCATCCGATATAACTATATGTCATAGATAATTCACCCATCTAATAGAACACAGTGGCCCCACCACTGTCAACTATAATTAATGAGGCCAATGAGGTATAAAAATTTCTAAAAATATAGAACATATAGTAGAAAAATATCTAATAATAATATAATAGTATATTGGGGGTATAATTTAACCCTTTTGCATGTACCATCATATATAAGTAAGCTTTGGCAATGAGGGATATCCCACCAACACCATGTGGTGACACTAATAATCCAACTATTGGAAATTGCATAATGCACCACATATCCTCTTAATGTAAAAATGATCTCCCTTGTTGGGAGCTATAAAGTACATGTATTTGAATCTAATATCTTGAATAAAGACAGCAACATAAACATATCATATGAAATCAATGCCATTTAAACAATGTGTCCAAGACAAAATGCATCCAAAGTGGCTCTCTCAACATCTAAAAATGATATATCTTGCATCATCTCCATCATATGTCTATGGCAGAACTCCATATCTTGTATATCACCCTACAACCATAACTACACAAATAATAAGATAAGCATTCCCATATATAAATTTAGTCAAATTCATTCAAATCATGAAAATTTAACAAAATTATACTTATCTTATGGAAAGAACCATGGTCCTTAAGATAGGTTTGGTCCCACCCAAACAAGTTTGTGGATGTTTTCATAATAAACCAAATAGGTATATAGATGAATTCACGTAAGAAAATGATAAATTTTATATCCCTTGGAGAGGACCATCCTAAAGAGGACATGACTGTGTAACCTACAAAAATAATGTAAACTACTAAAAATGGACAATTTTTCAAAATTTACAAAATTTAAAATTTGAGTTTTAGGACTCACCTGGACCTATGCATCCTTTGGCTTGAAGATGACTACAACCTGATTGAACTAAGTTTATGTCACTGGTCTCCTCTAAAACATGATGCCTCTATTAGAGCTCAAAATCATATAGTCTCAATGTGTGAATGAAATATAATTTCTTTTCCAATAAATTATTAAATGATTTGACCTTTTTATTTTTTAATATTTCAAAACATTTTTAATTAATCCTCTAAAATTTTCCATGAAATATCTTGATAAAAACATATCAAAATCACTTATCTTGAGTTGCATTAGAACACACATAATTTTCCCTTATACACAACACTATTTTTATCACATAAATTAAACTTTTTAAAAATACCAAATTTTGTGCCTAATCGCTTATACAACCTATCTATTGAATATTTATTATCCTTAAAAAAACACTTTTAAAATGTAATAAATAAACATAATTTAATCAAAACAAATAAAATCATTAGATGTCTAAACAAAATATGTTGGAAAACATATGGTCTATTCTTTCATTCAGACACACTCAATTATCTCATACCTCACAATAGAAAGGGACATCCATATAGCCTATTATAGAATACATATCATAACACTATATAGGATTCATAGTGGTTTACATCAGGTCACACGCTACAAGACTATGACATTCAAAAACTACACATAATAATCTTGGGGCACATGACATACAAATGCACTCAAAAGACAAATTACAAAGTTGAAAATAAGTAAAAAATAGATTATATAATAGAGTACATATACTTCAAAGTTTAAAACTAATTCAAAATGGAAATCATGTGAAAAATTATGGGTGCATACGATAGGTGTATGTACCCATTTGGCAAAAAATACAAAATATAGGTTTCACAAAATATAGAGTATAAGTTTTCAAAGATTCAAAATTAGGTTGTATAAGAAAAATATAGGTTTTAAAAGATTCAAATTGATTCAAAAATAAAAAATACAACATATATTATAAGAGAATATGACATTCTTATGTAATTATTTTCTTAAAGACTCCAAACATAGAATCATACACAATTGAATGCATATGCATGGGCATGTGCAAAAATAGTTACAAGAGAAAAGTTACATGTTAAAAATATAGTTTAAAGTTAACATATATATACATAGAATTATATATAATTAACACACATTTAGAGTGGCCATGATATTTATTCATACTCATGCTTATTCAAAATTGAAAAAATAAAAAAATTGAAGTTTGAAAGTTAAAAGAGAAAAATGTGTAAATTTAAAGGCAAAATATTCATTTCAAAGAAAATTTCTATGATAAATGTAGTCATGATGGGGTCATGAACAAAATTAATTCCCTTTCAATCAGGAAAGTATATAATCTAGATTTATTTGCATTAATATGATTTGAATCTATGTGGGTGGTGTACATTCGAGTACAGTGACACTCAATGGCATTGGCATAAATTTTAATGAACAAAGCATGGTTTTGAATTTTATGGTTAATAAATTAGGTATTATTCCCTTCCTAAGAGTTAGGATAATGCATATTTCTAACTCAAGAGCTTGATTAGTCATATATAAAATTTTATACTTGATCATTCTCAACTCTTCAAACACTTGAACATAAAAAACTACATTATCTAAGTGCTCCAGCAAGGTGGGATAACTTCTCCAATCCATTATAAAGATAATATGGTCATGGGTATAATGACACCCAAAGACACATTTACCTTCCCTTTACTGATTAAGGGACTAATATTTTCCCTCAGTAGGAAATGATTAAAAAACATCATTTCTCTACTTGACATGACATGGGCATTATCCACAAGTATTATAATGCAACATTTATATAGGTGTACTAAGTCCTTAATGTTTACATTTACAAATTTACAAATTTAATTTTCTCATGTTTTTATATAAAGATATTGATTACTACATGTGTTATTTCATATTTAATCACAACTTAGTTAACATAAAATCACAAATTCTAAAATAAAATATAAAGTGTGTCATACACACTCATACATTAATTATTTACTTTACTTTAAAAACTTCATCACTAGAATAAGGGGGTGGGAGGAAGGGAATGTAGACACTAAAATTTGGTACAAGCCTATCATATATGTCATTATTGTAACTTTGTATACATAGATAAATGATAATGAGAGAGTAATCTATTAGAGAAATTTACTTGTGTTTTTATCTATTTTTTAATTTTGAGTTAGTTTATTGGTCATTTATCTTATGAATTTATGATGGGGATTCCCAGTTTTGGTCCTCTATCATTTTGGATTGGTCCACACTAACTAGACATGGGAAACATGTGGCCTTGTATATTTAATGTGAAATTTTTAGGCCTATCTTTTAGAATTTATTTTGAGGCACATTTCATTTTATTATTATTTTGTTTGTTGGGCCTTATCTTGGGTTGGATTTTTCTTGCCAATAGGTCCTATCTGTAGCTAAAAATTTCATAGTGTGACCTATCTGATATGACATCTAATGATGATATATTGATCTCCAAATCATGCTCAAATGGGTTCTTTAAAATATTATAGTCCCTAACTTCTCTCTATTTCTTTCTTAGACCCTCCCAAAAACCTTTTTTTATTGACATTTTTATCTTTTCCTAGATTATTTTTGATCATCACATGTAAATAGGGGAAGTTCTATAATCGATTGTCCATGCTTTATTTCTAAGTTTAAAAATTTGAGTTTTCATGTGTTTTGCATGATTTTATTTGTGTTTCTTATTTTTCACCTTGATTCCACCTCATGAATTCAAATCACTCCCACTCTTTTTTTTATCACTCCCTATCCTTCATAAGTTTAACTTTTAGTTAACCAATAATTAAACTCATCCTTGAAAGCTCTATGTTTCTCCTACAAGTAAACCAATTCTAGGTTAATTTTGGATCCAAATTTCACATTGAATATTGGTGTTTTCAAGATCTACAAAATCCTAGCCTACTTGCTTTCAATTTTGGAAAATATTTTTCTCCACCTTTAGTCATCTTCATGGTCATTCTATATTATTTTTGGAGAGGAGAATTCATATGAATCAACAACCAATTATTTTCTATATGTCAATCAACCCAACTACTATTCATCTAATATTCCTTTCAAATATTGTGTACTTATTTCCTTCTTTCCCTTTCATCCTTTTGTCAGAGTTCCAAGGGTTGTGATTGAATAGTCAAGGAACTAATATACTTGAGAATAGCTTTTAATACAACACTTATTTATTTTCAACTGATCTCACCTTGATCAGGTTAAGGGTTTTTAATTCTATTTTTTTTAATTCATTTATTATATTAGGGTAGTTTAGATTCCTTTTCATTCATAGATTAGTTTTCATTCCAAAAAGGCATAGATAGGAAAATAAATATTTATTTCTTCCCTCTCTCTTACACCAAAAATAATATCTTAGATTTTTCATTGATTAAATTTACATATTAACATATTTTTAAGCATGTAATTTGCATCAAAACACTAGATAAATTTAAGGAACAAAAAAAATCATTTTCAATTTTTAATAAATTTGCCTTCATAAGCATACAAGCACACATGCACCTAGAAAACTATAGGAAAAACTACATAAAATAAAATTGATATCTTGGACCTAATTTACTTAATTTTCATGGAATAATAAAACTATTTTTATATCAAAAAATAATAAAACTATAACTTCTGTTTCATATTTTTCAATAACAAATCATTTAATTTAGTGTGTAATCATTTAAATTGTTAAAAACTAGTTTCTAGCTTGCATGCACAAAATAATTTCTAGATAGTTACAGATTTTATTCCCTGGGTTTGGATATGATATATTTTTCTATTATAAAATACTTGATTTCATAGTAATTTCATTCAGATACAATCTGAAAATACAAAATTAGATAACTTCATTTATCTTGCATATAGTTAAAACCTTGCATCTAGAAAAGGGTAAAAAATAGCATTTGCACTCTTAGTCCAGATTTCATTTGTTAATATTTCATGCATCCAAAAAATGAATAAAAGGATAAAAATAATAATCTCTCTTTATATTTACTTTCAATATATTTTATCTCTCTACTTTCATTTTAATAAGCAGTTTAATTTCATTTTATTTGCAAGAACCTTATCAAAATGTGCACAAGTACCAAAACAACCTATAAATAGAGTCTTGCCAAGTCAAGTGAAAGTAAAAAACTTGTTCACACATTTTAAAATATCAATTACATATTTTAAAACACATTAAATACAAGTTATATGTTGAACATATTACAAATCAATCTCATTTTACCATTAGATGACACTTACTGAGTGTCCCTATCCCCATAAAGTGAGTCCATTTATTAGATTGCATGCTCTTATTCCATCAAGTGCACTTAATATTAATATCAATTTAAGATAATAATTAAATTATTTTCCTCTACCCATATCCCATATCTTATCCTTAGTCATCTCAAATCCTTAGATGATCAATCTAGGCCCATAGTCCTTTTAGTATGACCCCTTCATATTCTTCCTTGCCAAGTCAATAACCCCGAAATTTGAGTCTTCTATACCATATTTATTTCAACCTTAGGTATACACTCATATCATTTTTTTTATGTTACCCATTATATTCCATTATGTCAACTATCTCAGCTAGACCTTAAGAAATTGAGTGCACAGGTTAGTGTCCTACTTCACGTGTGTACATAAATTGGTGAAATTGATATCAATGACATGCTTTTATGTATCCCTAATTTATCTCCTCTCTAATTTTTATTTTCATTCATATTTTGAGATTATTATATACCCCCTATATATGTTGGGTTAGGACATCTTTGAGAGAATGATAGACTTTGAAACTTATAAGAGGAGTCTTCACCCTGATGGAAAAACCTCCCTTCATAGTTGGAACAACAAAACTCCCCGAAAAAAATGTGTAAGACTAATATCAAAATCACTATTTAAAATAAAAAACTAGACTAAGGTTATGAGCTATGGGATCCATCAAAAGTTACCAACAATCACCCTAACTCAAAGGCATATCCTTTTAGGGATCTGATATAATTTTTTATTGAATATTGGTGTTTTAAAGATCTATAGAACCCTAAAATACTTGATTTTAGTTATGTAAAATATTTCGATCCTCCTTTTGCCATATTTGTGGTCATTCTACATAGTTTTTAGAGAGAAAAAAATCAAATGAATCAACAACCAATTCTTTGATATATGTGAATCAACCCAACCACTATTCAACTACTCTTCCTTTTAAATATTGTGTCTTTATTTCCTTATTTACATTTCATCCTTTTTTTAGAGAGTTATAAGGGTTGTGATTGAGTAATCAAGGAGATAGCATACCCGAGGATAAATTTTAATACAAAAAAAAAATCTTCTAGTTGATCTCACCTAGATCGAGTTGGGGGTTTTAAATTTTAGTTTTGTTTATTCATTTATTATATTAAATTATTTTTAATTAATTTTATTGTTTTTAATTCTAAAAAGGAATAGATAAAAATAAATTTTTCTTTATCCCCTCTCTTATGTGACAAAAATAATAGCTTAGATCTTTTCATTATTTACATTTAAATATTAACATTTTTTTAATCATGTAGTTTGCATCCAAACACTAGGTAAATTGTACAAGAAAATAGCCATTTTAAGTTTCAAAAAAACTCATTTTCAATTTTAATAAACTTGCATTCACAAGCAAACAAACACACATTCACCTAGAAAACTCTATAAAAACCTAGATAAAAGAAAGTTAATATCTTGGAACTAATTTACTTTATTTGCATGAAATAAGAACACTATATTTATATAATAAAATAAGGAAATAATAAATTTTATTTCATAGTTATTAAATAAAAAATCATTTAATTCAGTGTACAATCATTTAAAGCATTAAAAACTAGTTTATATTTTGCATGCACAAAAGAATTTATAGATACTTGGAGATTGTATTCCCTAGGGTTTGGATATGATGTTTGCATATTATGAAACCATTAATTTCATAGTAGTCTAAAAATATAAAAAGAAATAACTTTATTTATCTTACACATAGGTAAAATTTTGCATCTAGAAAAAGGTAAAAAATAACATTTTCACTCTCAATCTAGATTTCATTTTGTAGTATTGCATGAATCCAAAAAATCAATAAAAAAATTAAAAATAATCTCTCTTTATCTTTGATTTTAGTAGATTTTATTTCTTTGATTTATGTACTTTTAGTTTAGCAAGTAATTTTATTTCATTTTATTTACAAGAATCTTGTCAAAATGTGCACAAGTACCAAAACAATGTACAAATAAATCCTTACCAATTCAAGTGTAAGAAAGATAAATTCTCACACATTTAAAAATAGTAATCACCTCCTTTACAACACATTCAATACAAGTTATAGCTTAACACATTACTAACCAATCTTGCTTCACCATTGGATGAAACTCACTGAGCATTCATATCCCTATAGAGTGAGTCCATTGTTTAGAGTGTATGCTCTTGTTATATCAAGTGCACTTCAAAATGACATTGAGTCTAAGATCAAAATTTAATTATTTCACTCCAACCATATCCCATGTCTTATCCTTAGTCAACTTTAATCCCTAGATGATCAATCTAGGTCCATATTCCCTTTAGTAGTACCCCTTTGAATTCTTCCTCGCCAAGTCAAAAACACCCAAATTTGATTTTTACATCCCATCTTAATCTCATCCTCAGGTATAACCTCATCTCATTTTATCTAGGTTATCCATCATCTTTCATAACATCATCTATCTCAACCAAACCTAAATACATCGAGTGCATAAGTTAGCATGCTACTTTCTGCATGTATATAAATTGGTAAACTCGGTGTGAAATGAATATCATACTATGTATCTCTCTTTTTTCCCTTCTCTCCATTTTTAATTTTCATTCATAATCTGAGAGTATTATATACTCCCTAAATATGTTGGGTAAGGACATCTTTGAGAGAATGATAGACTTTGAAACCTATAGGAAGATTCTTCACCCTAATGATGAAGCTTCCATTCATAGTTGGAACAATAACACTGCTCCATAAAACATGGAAGCCCAATATCAAAACCACCCTTTTAACTCACAAGCTAAATTGGGGGTAGTAGTCCACAATCTATGGGATCCATTGAAAAAAACTATAAATCACCTTGACTCTAATAACATGTCCTTCACTAGTGGAAGTGGGACCAACAATCACATTATAACCTAACCATATGTTATCCTAAAAATCCTAGATGCCCAAAGTGAAACATGATAATACCAATACATTGAATGAATTTGTAATTTAGAAGATAGACTAAGTAGACTACAAATAAATTTTCATCCTTATTCCAATAACCAAATCATCACCAAACTATAAGAATAACACCCAATGGATCCTCTAAAGTCCTCTAACCTAAATCAATCTATTTTTGGTTATTAAATCATACCTCTTGTGGCTGCTACCAAAGAGATCACCAAAAAAACCATTCATTCCTCCTCCAATGAACTCATCTCAACCTTGGTGGGTTAGATTTGAGATTTAAAGAGTAATTAAGCCTCTCTAAATCAAGGGATGGCCACCCATCCCTCTAATAAAGGTCATTATACTCTTATTCCTACCCCAATGATAACTTAATAACCATCAGTGTATCCATCTAACCCACCTCTTATCAACTATGCCTCAAAACAATATACTAGGGACATCCTTACACATGGCATCCCCAATCCCACTTGTTGGGGATCAACCAACAATGTTGATTACACTTATGAAAGTAATAAACGCAGAATCAAATCAAAATGATAAGTAACTAGAATCAGAAAATAGCAAACAATAAGAGATACAAGAAACCACCCTGAAAACTTGTATTAAACTCTTTACAGAAGGAATACAATTGAAGAAACTTCTTTTCTTCCACACCTCTCTCAGATGTACAGATCTCTCTCTAGATCTCTTTCCCTCAAGAGCTCTCTCTCTCAAGTACAATCAACTCCAACAACCTAGATTGATTCACATATACAATTCTGTATTGTTCTTCAACATTCTACAATATAATAAGCTAAGAAGATCTATCCTATTATATAATAATTAGGAAACATGATCATGCATTTACAACCAATAGTTATGCCTCTTAAATAAGGGCTCTAAAATAGTCTTACTAATAATAGAGATGCAGACTTAAGACTATCACTTAATCCTAACATGCAAACACTTGGTTCTGTCAATGGAAATAGGTTTCTAGACGCACAGATAACCGACATCGGTTCCTACCTATTTGCCTATGACCGATGTCGGCCGATTCCTACCGATGTCAGCATCTCCTAAACTACTCTTGACTAACGTCAGTCGATCTTGACCGATGCCGGTGACTGTGTAAACTTGTAACTTCTGCAATGCGCTCCTTTGGTGAAGCTTTTAGCTCCACACCTTAACAATCTCCCACTTGGAGATAAACAGCTGCACCAGTACCTGTACAACAACATCTTCTAGCTCCTCCATCTTTAACTCAATCATGAAGACCAACAGAAGTTGAATGAAGATTCAACTTCTCCTTTGTAACTAGCTTGGTTAACATATCAACAAGGTTCTTATCTGTATGGATCTTCTCTAGCTTCAACTCACCATCCTCCAATACCTGTCTTGTGAAGTGGTACCTAAGCTATATGTGCTTTATTCTTGAGTGAAAGGTTGAGATCTTAGCCAAATGAATTGCACTCTGACTGTCACTATACAATCTACAACTCTCTTGCTCCTTTCCAAGCTCTTCCATGAACCGTGTCATCCATATCATCTCTTTGCTAGCCTCTGTGACTGCAATATACTCTGCTTCTATAGTTGACAAGGCAACAACCTTCTGTAACTTTGATATCTAGCTAACCACCATTCCACCAATAGTGAAAACATATCATGTGGTGCTTCTTCTGCCATCCAGCTCACCTGCCATATCTGAATCTACATAACCATGTAGAGAAGTATCTAAACCTCCATAGCACAAATGCCTACTGCTGGTTCCTCTCAGGTATCTAAGGATCCACTGAACTGCTTTCCAGTGTTCCTTCCCTGGATTGGCCATATACTTACTTACAACTCCCATTGCTTGGGCAATATTCAGTCTAGTACAAACCATTGCATACATTAAACTCCCTACTGTGGAAGAATATGGAACTCTACTCATGTACTCTACCTCATCATGTGAATTAGGACATTTTTCTTTACTCAACTTAAAATGTCCAGCCAAAGGTGTGCTTACCAGTTTTACATCCTGCATATTGAACCATTTCAACACCTTGTTCACATAATCCTCTTGAGACAAAATCAACCTATGGTTTTTACTGTCTCTCTTAATGCTCATGCCAAGGATTTTCTTTGTTGCTCCCAAATCCTTCATGGCAAACGTGTGAGCTAATTTCACCTTAAGCTCAGAGATATCTTGCATGTGTGATCTTGAAACCAGCATATCATCTACATATAACAACAAAATAATATATCAACCATTATTTAATCTCTTAAAATACACACAATGGTCAGATTGACACCTACTGTAGCCATGCTCAGTCATAAACCTGTCAAATCTCAAATACCACTATCTAGGAGCTTGCTTGAGGCCATACAAGCTTTTCTTCAATCTGCACACTAACTTCTCCTTACCTTTGACCTCAAATCCTTCTGACTATTCCATATATATTTCTTCATCCAAATCTCCATGAAGAAATGTTGTCTTAACATCAAGTTGCTCAAGATGCAAATCCTCAATAGCAACTAAAGATAGTACAGTCTGTATAGAAGTTATTTTAATAACAAGAGAAAAAATCTCACCAAAATCAATACCTGGCTTTTGTGCAAATCCTTTCACTACCAACCTGGCCTTATATCTCATCTGTCCGTTCTCACCTTCCTTCAATCTGTAGGTCCATCTCTTCTTCAGTGTCCTCTTACCAGCTGGCAACTCAACCAAATCCCATGTTTGGTTCTCTTTCAAGGACTCCATTTCCTCAACCATGCCACGCTCCCACTAATTCTTGGACTCCACTTGTATTACTTCTTTAAAACTCTCTAGTTCTCCACCATTAGTTAGCAATAAATAGAATAATGAAGGGGAATATCGAATTGGAGGTTTACTTACCCTTTCTGACCTCCTAATGGGCATCTGAGACTCATTCACAACATGCTGTCTGTACAAATTCTCTGATAGTGACCGACCTCGGTCACTTCCAAGCCTGTAACTGGTCGACGTCGATTCTTGTCCTACCGACATCGATCACTGTATGACTAACATCAGTTTCTATTCTACCGATGCCGGTTCCTATTTGGCTGACGTCGGTCTCTGTGTTTTCCTTTTTGTGATTAATTTTTCTTGTGAGCTCATTTTGGACTGTCACCTCATCCAATTCTCCATTGCTCTACTCAGATTGATTCAGCGTCTTTAGCTGATCACTATACATCACTTTTTCATTGAAAACAACATCACAGCTCCTAATTATCTTATTAGTTCCTAGATTCTAAAACCTGAATCTGAAATCCTCAGAGCCATAGCCAATAAATGTGCACCTCATAGACTTAGCATCCAGCTTCTTTTTATTTTCCTTATCAACATGCGCAAAGGCTTCACAACCAAAAACTTTGAGAAATGAGAGATCTACCTTTTTACCTATCCATGCCTCTTCTAGAATTCCACCATCTAGAGCTGTAGAGGGTCCTCTATTAATTAGGTACACTGTAATATCAACAGCTTCTACCCAAAACTCTAAGGGCAAACTAGCATGCAATCTCATACATCTTGCACGCTCCATAATTGTTCTGTTCATCCTTTCAACAACTCCATTTTGCTGAGGTGTCCTTAGAACCATCCTTTGCCTATGGATTCCATGCATTTAACAATACCAGTTAAACTTATAGCTACAGAAATCACCACCATTGTCAGATCTCAAGCACTTCAATATTTTGCCTATTTCATTCTCAACCATAGCTTTCCAAATATTAAAAGTCTCAAATACATCGGATTTCTTCTTAATACAATAGACCCATACCTTTCTTGTAGCATCATCTATGAACGAAACATAGTACTGTGATCCTCCAATAGAAGCAACTTAAGCTGGTCCCCACACGTCTGTGTGAACAAGCTGTAACTTATGCTTCTTCTTTGTTGACCCAATCTTGAGAAAACTCACTCTCTTTTATTTTCCAAAAACACAGTGCTCACAAAAATCCAGATCTATGCTTTTCAAATCTAAAAGCTTACCTTTTGACTTAAGAATTGACATCCCTTCTCACTCATGTGGCCGAGCCTAGAGTGCCACAATTTTGCATCCACATCTGAAGTAGATAATATAGAAGGAGAATTATTAGTAACACAATTAAATAAATAGAGATTACCTACTCTCTTACCTCTGGCCAATATAAGTGCACCCTTGGTCACCTTCCAAGATTCAGCTGTGAGAGTTACTGTACAATCCTCATCCCCTAACTTTCTTACAGAAATCAAATTCCTCTTCAATCTGGGAACATGCATGACGTCTCTCAACACCCATGTGTTGCCATTCTACATTTTCAGTTGCACTTTTCCTTTGCCAATAATTTTACAAGGCTCATCATCCCCTAAATACACTATTCCAAAATCTCCATGGACATAGTCACTAAAATATTCTCTATTAGGGGTAGCATGAAAAGATGCACCAGAATCTAACACCCAAGATTTTATATTATTATGCAAAGAGAATATTAAAGCATCTTGTGCAATACCTGCAACCTTTGCTTCTTCTTTTCCTTCATGTTGATTGTCCTCCTTAGGCTTTGACCAACAATCTCTGCTTATGTGCCCTATCTTCCACAATTCTAGCATTGTGGCTTCTTGCCATTTCTGGATTTGGATCTACCTCTCACCTTTGACTTCGACCTTAATCTCCTCTTGCTCTTCTCTTTTTTCCTTCCCCTACTCTCAAAACTTAAAGCGTTCCTTTATGTTTTCTCTGTGCTTTTCCTGTGAATTTCTTCATTCAAGATTACACTAACAACATCCTCTACTTTTAAAATATTTGAAGCAGATGCAGTATTACTAACTACCATTACCAAGCTATGCCAACTTTCAGGCAAAGAACATAATATTAAAAGAGCTTTAATTTCATCATCAAACACTATTTTGACTGAACTTAATTGATTTACAATTCCATGGAAATCATTTAGATGATTAGATACAGATCCACCTTCTTGCATACACAAATTAAATAATTGCTTCATAAGATATACCTTATTAGAAGCTGAGGGTTTTTCATACAAATTTGCTAAAGTAGTCATTAACTCTATCATAGACTTTGCCTGTGATAAATTAGATATCATAGTAGATGCCAGACTCAGTCTTATAGACCCCAAAGCCTTTCTATCAAGAACTTCCCATTCTTCATCATCCATGTCTATGGGCTGCTTTACAATCCCACCTAATGATAAGTATAGATCTTTATAATACAGATAATTCTCTATCTACATTCTCCAATGTTGATAATTTTTGCCATTAAACTTCTCCATTCTCAGTTTACTTTCTTCTGCCATTGCTTCTCCCACTCAAACAGAAATCCCTGCAGAAACTCCTGTGAGTACCCTATAATCAATACACACTAACCAGATCTAAAACACCTGTTAGTCAACCTAAGCTCTGATACCACTTATTGGGGATCAACTAACAATGTTGATTACACTTATGAAAGCAATAAACATGGAATTAAATCAGAATGATAAGTAACTAAAATCAGATATAGCAAACAATAAGAGATACAAGAAACCACCCTAAAAACTTGTATTAAACTCTTTACAAAAAGAATAAAATTGAAGAAACTTCTTTTCTTCCACACCTCTCTCAGAGGTACAGATCTCTCTCTATATCTCTTTCCCTCAAGAGCTCTCTCTCTCAAGTACAATCAACTCTAACAACCTAGATTGATTCACATATATAATTCTGTATTGTTCTTCAACATTCTACAATACAATAAGCTAAGAAGATCTATCCTATTATATAATAATTAGGAAACATGAGCATGCATTTACAACCAATAATTATGCCTCTTAAACAAGGGCTCTAAAATAGTCTTACTAATAATAGAGATGAGGACTTAAGACTATCACTTAATCTTAACATGCAAACACTCGGTTCTGTCCACGAAAATAGGTTTCTAGACGCACAGGTAACCGACATCAATTCCTGCCTGTTGGCCTGTGACCGATGTCAGCCAATTCTTGCCAACACCAGCATCTCCTAAACTGCTCCTGACTAACATTGGTCGCTCTTGACTGACGCTGATGACTGTGTAAACTTGCAACTTCTGCAATGTGCTCCTTTGGTGAAGATTTTAGCTCCACACCTTAACACCACTACTTCTAACATTAATCCTTCATGCCAACCCCATTCTAAAAATCTTAGGGGAAGTTTCTACACCTACACTCCTCCCATTAATATGGTGGCTAATAATACACCACCATACATCCCTCTAAGTTATATATCACCCATGTATACTCCCTTTTTAAAATACAACCATTTACCATCTTTTACACCTCTGAGTTACATGCCACCCATGTATACTCCTCCACAACAAGAACCTAACACTTATGTGTCTAACATTATTCCTCCTTACTATCATATGTTCTCTAAATCTATGCAGTTAGATAATTACCTTTTGTCCTACCCTAAAACACATTACCAAACACCTTTTTTTCTTCCTAGTGGTTACATGAAGAACCCATATCTAAATCCACCAATTAAATATTATTCCACCATGCATTTAATATAATTAAATGACATGGTACATGTGTTTATTACTTAAAATAATCCCTTGATCAAAATATATGAGTTATTCTACCACATCCCCTAGTTGACCTCCCTAAATTCAAGGGAGAAGGAGATTATAATGTTCATGTCAAGGCATATACTATTGTTGTTTGAAATATGTTACCTTGGGATGGGCTGGTTGTTATTTTTTTTTTTAAAACCCTTGAATGAATTTCCCTTGATTGATATTATCACCTCACTAAGGGGCCTATTCATTATTTATACAAACTAATAGCCATGTTTGTTAAATCATTCTATATGAAATAAATCCTAAAGACTGGTATATGAGTGTAATTGAACATAAAGTAGGAGTATAATGAGTTAGCTACCCATTTCATTATGAGATGGTATAAATTATTATACTCATCTATCAATGCAAACACATGGACCAAAAAGAACTATGTGATCTCTTGCACTCCCTAAATAAGGAGACAAGATAAGACATGAAAAAAATCCTCTATCAATCATATGGATAAGCACTTGAAAGTGATCTTAGAATTGACCAAGTGGCCATTGACAGTGGTCATAAAACCTATGGGACCAACAATAGGATATTCATTCCAAATTAGAAGAATGAAAGCTATCAAAAAATTTAACCAAAATAATTCTAATGATAAAGTTCCCAAATTTCTAAATAGGAACCATAATGCCACTGCAACTGGTGTCACGGATAAAAAAAACATGGTGAATAAAATTAAAAATAGTCCACCTAATCCTATGAATAATAATAACCATGCCAAAAATAATAATATGGGTATGAGAGATCAAAACTCCCCAAATATTATTTAGGTGGTTGAATTCAACAACCCTCCTCCTCATAACACTTTTACTCACACAAAAGAGTATCAAATCAAAACCCCTTACATGAAAAATGTCTTGTAGATTGACACCAACATAAAACTCATAGGTAACTATGATTTAATTTCTAATCTCACAAAGCCATTTACCCATATCTCTTTCCTAAACCTACTTAAAAACTTTCCTAGCCATTGTTCAACATTATTTAATGCCTTAAGATTGGGCCAACTAGCTAGTGTCACACATCCACCACAAGCTCAAATAAATCATATTGATCTAGATATGTTCTCACTTAGATAAATTTGAGAGATGTTGGCTATTTTTTGACATACAAAGCCTACCCAAAGCTGAAGAAATGGCCAATGCAAGATTTAACCTTGTATATGAAAGTATGGATCTATAAAAATTATGTAAAAAAAGAAATGGTTGTTGATGGAGTGGTTATCAAAATAGTCTCCTTTTCATTTTTTTAGAAAATAAAGTATAGAAAACCCAAGTGATCTACTACTAGGTACACTTTACAAGGTTATGATAGACTCAAATCAACCTTAATAGGGACCATCATGTTTATAGTCACTTTGGGTTCCAAGATCATGTTGATAGAATTTTATGTGTTTGATAGAGATACAAATTACAACACAATCATGGGTAGACCTTGGATCCATAGGATGAAGGCAATCCATTCTACCCTATTCTAATTAATCAGTTTCATCCACTTAAGGAAAGTCTTCATCATTCAAGGAGACCCTAAACCATTTGATGTAGTTAAAATTAACATGCATAAGAAACTAGGGATACACATTTATTATCACTTTCCCATTAATGATTTGGCAAATCCCCCATAGTTTTTTGAAGATAAAGACACCATAGAAACCAAGGTGGTTATCTTATAGATGGACATTGGATTTCCTAAGCCCACACAAAATGAAAAAAATGAAGAATAGAAATTTAAAATAATAGAAAACATGAGCAAACAAACTCTTGTAATAGTGTTAGTTATATCAAACAAGATTATGGTTGATATTATTAGTATCCTAGAAAGAGATAAACCAATCAAACTTACATTTAATCCTTATGGGATCTAAAATTATTCTCCTCACACATCTCTTTACTTATATTCTCTTAAACCTAGTGTTACATTCCACCACATTAGCATGATAAAAATATTGGGGCATGATGAAAAACTATAAAAGGATCCCGATGATCCATATCTTTAGTGTATTCAACCAACACCCTATTAGGTAGGGGTAAATAATAGTTTAGATTGTAGTTTATTCTTTAGGATAGATAACCAAACTATTCATCCTCCCCTAGCTACACCAACACTTGAGGAAAGGATTCATAAATTAACAATAGGAACCATAATTAAAACATTGGTTCTAATGATTACCCAAGCATACCCAATTTTGGGTCCTCTCTCCTTCCTTCAAGAAAAGAAGACCATAGATAACTACTCACTAAGTTATCTCAAACTTTACACAAAAAAGACATAATGAAAAAATAGAGTCAATCATGCCTTACTAACAATACTATGAGCTTCACAAGTATGTTCACAAATATCATATATAAGCGGGAGACCTTATCCTATGACTTGATGGTCTAAAAGACAAAAAGAGAGGATAAGATTGAAAATTTAAACCCAAATCATTAGGCATTTACCTAGTGATTTAATATTAAAATTTTTGATAAGGGTTTTATGCACATCAGGGAATATTATGAGGTAGCCTCTAACATTTTTAGGATTGGTGAAAGAATATTCACTCCAAGGCATGAGTTATAGGGTATTAGGTTTTGTAAACAATATGGTGAGGGAATAAAAATGAGAAAATTAGTTATTTACCTCAAATGGTTCAAATATGATGTAAGTATAAGCCAACTTGATATGGGTGTATGGATGGATCAAACCTAAAGTAAGCAGGATCAAAAGAAAACTCAAAAGGGAAGAAGGATAGGGTAGAGAAATTTTTTTGTGAATCAAAGTTAGATGAAACCCTTATAAATTAGATCTTGCAATAGGGGTTGGAAAATTAATCAAAGAACTAATACATGTTTCAAGTTATTATTAGCACACAAAATAGTCAAACATAATTAGAAGTCTAATGGAACTAGATATAGTAAATTTTAATGCTCATAATCAAAGGTTGTTAGGTTTGTAAGACTATAATAACACATATACAAAGGGATATTGTGATTCTTAAACACAAAGAATTTAAATTAGCTACTAGATAATATAAATAAATGCATCAAATAACACTTATACACAACCCAAAGATTGAAATACCATAATAATGGAACCTCTTCAGTGAATCATAGGTTTGAATAAAAACATAAAATTGCACATCTATACAAACTTTCAAAACAATCTATAAAATTTATTATTTATCTTGATAGCCAAAATAGTTCTCCTTCCTTTGGAATTGGGAGGATATAAACATATATAACTTGGGAATGGGTTTCCTTATCCTCCAATAAATGCCTAATTCTATAATTTACAATTACATAATCAATGCAAAGCATGCATGTGCATGATATAAATAAAATATCCAACCAAAATTACATAATCACAATACAAATGCACATGATCAAAATAGAATGGAAATATGAGTCCCATTTATAATAGAGTACACACAAACATATATACTTATGTTTAACTATTGTGTCATCTTTGCATTACCTGAATAAGAATGAGGTTGCATTCTTATCATAATGACTAACTAGTTTTAAGCTTGGCATGTGGAAAACTAGCTTAAGTAATAACTAATAATGATGTGGTAATAGTTTTTACTTAAGAAGCAATAGTGGTCCCAATAGAATTCTGCATCATTATATGAACTTCCACCTAAGGTTGAGTGCCTAAAGGTGTGCTCTATGTGGTGGTAGAAACTTATTTAGTAGCCTTTAGTTGTTAATATAAGGTATATGCAGTGTCAAATCCAACATTGATAGTATCAAAATTTATTGTGGATAGCTTAAATTTTCATGTGATCTCATCCATTAGTCTCTTGTGTTCAATTTATGAATCTCTAAATCTAGATCTAAAGGATTATACCTTAGTCACTTTGTATTTATCAAAATTAATCAATGGTAAAATTTATTCATGAGTCTGATATATAGTGCCTTCAACCTCAACTTGAATCTCTTTGTAATAGCTTTAAGTAATCACTTAAAATTAGGCCTATTCACTAGCTTCCCTATAAGATTTATCATATTGGTGACTCTCATATCTCTCAAAATCTCAACTAACTACCTTTATTTATTTATAAATTATATTACCAAGGATTTTACTATCTCTTCTAGGGATCACGTAATTTAAATCCCATATAGTATTTTGGGTAGTCATGATATTTAAGTGAATGTAGGAACTTTTTATATCATAGTATACCAATAAATTGAGCCTCTTTTTTAATTCCTTTAGATGGTTCTAAAAATTTAAGAGCGTAAATACTCTCCCACATTAAGGTTGAGATTCACCTCTAAAATTTCTTATAGTGTTCAGGATGTCATATAACTTCTTTATCATGCTTTGAAAATTGGCTATTATCTATATTGGGGTTTGAATGATTTGGATATATAGTAACCTTTCTTAGGCTTGTTCCTAGCTTCAATACATTTCTTTCATTTCTTTCCCTATTGATCCATGAAAAAACAAAAGTCTTATACATATTCATTAGGGTTATTGGGGTTCTTCTTCTACTTCTTTGCCAAGGGAAATAAATTCTCCCTTTGATCCAATATTACTTCACTTCTCTTATCCATTATCTTTATCTTTTTTACCCTTGATATGGTGATACTTTTATTATCAAAACATATGCATATTGTTGGTAATTTTGTAAGGATCAAACCCACTCTATCCTTTTCTCTCTCTTGAGACTCCTTGACTAAATTAGGGACAATTAGTTCTCTTTGATCCTTGTCAGAGTTAAAAAAACTCTCGCCTGAGATCTCTCTAAGAGTTCATAACCATAGCCATGATGCTAATGCATTTATCACACAAAACTCAATAAACTATATTACAGAATGATAGATTAAAATGAATATCCACTTCTCCTCTATCTCATATTATCACATCTTATGAGGCACCTTAACCATGTATTTATAATAATTTGGGGTAGGTGAGAGGAACACATTTGGCAATGTGAAAGAGGTTCAGTTTCCAAATGAATAGTTAGGCTACTAATGTCAACATTCTAATAACCATATTGACTTTCTAGTTTAACATGTGGGTGTGCAACATTAAACCTCCCATAGTTTATTATAACTATGGTAAAGCTTCCCTTAGTTGAGACCCAAGTTAAGCTTACCATGAAGAGTATTAATCTAGCATCCACCCTTAATATTAACTTGGGGATAAGAGAAAAATCATAAAATGGGTCTTGAAAACAAAGGCTAGATAAAGTACCCATGTACAAATATATAGTGAAGTACTAAGTTTCCTTATGGTAGCCAATCCATCTTACCAAAATACATGAATTTCAAGTTTCTATAACCACCAAGTCAAATAGAAAATGTTACTTTGTACAAGGCTCACTTAGAGAAAATACTGATCACAAAACTAGAAAATGAGAGATAAAACTATAGTTTCTAAAAAAACTAGATTGTAATGGATGGGATGTAATCCATCACTAAAGTAGATGAAAGGTATGCTCAACACCCAAATATGCTATCAACTATCTATAGGAGGTATAAGGGACACTCAACACCTAAAGAAGTAGGCAAAAGTACAAAAGAGTACTACCTAGTGCAAGGGACATGCAACACCCAAAGAAGTAGTATTTGTACACACACACACCTACATAATGTTGGATGGGTGGATTGGATGAAAAAATATGTATGAGTGGGATAAATACACTACTCAAACAATGATCAATGATAGTAGCTAAAAATTCTAGACAAGGCTCATAAAAAAGGAGACACGTGGACTACCAAGGTGTCGAAGAGTAAAAAAATGGTCTCTCAAAAAGGGATGGCCTTAGTGGTGATGGGAGAGACAAGAAAATAAAATTATAAAGGGTGAAAAAACCAAGGTACATAATCATGAAGGTAGACTAGGCTGTAAAAAGCAAACCCCCCATGGTACTTTATAAGTTAGTGCAAGTACAATTTATTCCAAAAAAATCATCAAACAATCAAATAGATATTAGAAATACTAGAAATAAATCACCACAAAAAGTAATTGATCTATTGAAGAAGCCATTATAAGACCTAAAATTTACTCCAAAAAGGGAGTACTACTATATAATATGAATGATATGTGGAATATGCATCTAAACAATGAAAGAACCATGTCGATAGAGTCCATGCAAAGAATGTCAATGCCACCACCATAAATAATCATCAATCCATACCAAATAATAATAGATGATGGAATAAGACATCTGCAAGTGGTATAATGTTATGTGTACAAATGATGAATGCAAGGAAATGTCTATATCAGATGTAGGATTCTCATGCCTAAGTAAATCTGATAAGGTGTTAGGACTCACATGCCTAACAAAAGAACACTTAGGATTATTAGGCCTAAGAAGGGCAAGATGAATTAGGACTGTCATGCCTAAAAACAATATCTAATGAATTCCTAGATGTAGTTATACCATATCACTCAATGTCCTCTAGAAGTGTGGAGCGAACAAAAATTGGTGCAGATCTGCTACATAATTGTCCCAAAAAATATGTGGAAGCACTTGCTTGATAGGAAATGCTATGATGAGCAATATAATGAATAGGATGGATGTGGGAAACAATGCCCTGTGCATGCTTTCCAAGACCTCCATTATAATAACCCATGGTGTGGAGTATGCAAGAACCAAAGCTAGTTGTGTGCTTCTCAAATGAAGCAAGCACATCAACAATGTGATCAACAATATTGTGAGTTGCAAAAAAGATAACTACTAGTGTAGCAAGATCATAAAATGACTTAGTGGATGATAGATCAAAGTATAGTAAAGCATTAAAGGGATGCATGCCAAAGTCAGAATCAGGAACTAAATATGGAATAAGTGTAGTGGTTATGTGTTTTATATGATTAGTCTATGATTACAAAAATACAATATGAGCTTGCAAAGTATGAAGGAGTGAGTCATGTGTAACAAATTTTTTGAGGAAGATCACATACTATGCTATGGGGGGCCTATTTTCCTCTACAAAACTAATAATGTCACTCTCAGATTGCAAGTTATTATTTGCTTGCTTGAGTGAGATTACAACAAGGCAGGAAGCCAATGCATGTAAAAAGAAAGACAAGGTACTTAGAAAGGAACTTTAGTGATGTCTCTAAAAAAGAATGGAAGACATTAATAAAGGGGCCTTAAAAGAGACAACATAAATAAGAATGCAAGGCACTTAGAAAGGGGCCTTGAGGTGTCTCTAGAAAAGAATTTAAGGTGCTAAGAAAAGGGGCTTATAAGAGACACAAATAAGAATTCAAGCATGTATCCCACAAAAAAAGAGTTTATGGCACTCTATAAAGGAGTGCATAATACAACCCCTCCCCCCGCCCCCCGCCAACTACTTATAATTGTGTAATTTTACAAAATTCTTCATCAAAATATAATTTGAGTTAAAAAGATAAAATGGAAAAAATATCTATTTCTATATAATATGACTCAAATGTAATTGTAAATCTATATTCTAGGTGAAAAAATATGCACTTTCAAAAACAATGTCAACTTAAAAGGTGCTTGAATTGTGGAGAAAAATTCTTAGAAAGTTTGACCAAGTTTACACACTAAGAATGCCTCTAAAAATCTAAAAAATAGTCATACTTTTTGATGTTGAAGCAAAAAATTGAATATACTATGCATAAGAGTGTGAAATCAGCATTTCAACACAACAAAAATCACCATAATAATCCAAAAAATTCTCAAGATATGAGTGAAAACACACAAGTGTGTTTACAAAAACTCGCAATGGAGGGGGCCTGACAAAAAAGGTTAACATGCACGAACAGATTCCAAAAAATGCCAAATGGGTAGAAGACATATCAAGAAGAACTAATTGGAAAAAAATAAGTGTTTTTGTGGGGGGTTCTGACCACCTATCTAATCGGGCCCCACCCACTAGTCTTTGACAAATGAAAAATGATAAAGGATGAGTGTGAACCCCAACTTCCTATCCCATATCAATGTTGACACAAAATTCAACCACCCTAAAAATTTGCCAATAAATTCAAACTTGATAAACATGGTTTTTCATAAAACTAAATGTGAGGAAAACATGCAAATTGCAAAAAATCCACAAAGAAAGTTAGTGTGGGTGGTTAGCAAAAATTAGGTGTGGGTAGTGTGACCAAAGGCTAGTTTGAAAAAATAATACAGGTTTCAAACATACAAAACCAAATTCAAGGCAAACATTGTAAGTCATGCAATGACTAGTTCGATGGCAATTAAAAAAACAAAAACATGGTTTTTTTTGTTTGTGTTGTTTATGGCTATAATAAGGCCAAGAAAAAGGGGTGAAAATTTTGGTACAAAACAGGTGGAGTAGTAGAGGGCTGGTATTTGCTTGGGTAGCAAGGTTGAGCATGCAATGGGTTATGGAAGAGGATGTCAAGGGGTCATAAGTTGTAGACTGGGTGTGGGAGGTAGCAGGGTGAGTAGAGGGTGCTTGGGCCATGGGAGGCAGGAGATATGCAACCATGGGAGTGGTGGATGGGTTGTTGGCCATAAGGCCAAGTGAGGGGGAGGTGGTTGAGTAGTAGGCTTAGCCATAACCACCCTCCCTTTTTTGTATTTTTTGTAATATATAAAATTTAAAAAAAATAAACGAAGTTTTTTTTTAAAATGTTAATTTTCAAAATTTATAAAACAAAAGTTTAAAAAAGATATTTTTTAAAAATATATATTAAAAAATGACCCCCCATAATGAAAAAAAAAAAAAAAAAAATCTAAAATGGGTTAAAAAACAAAAAATGCCCCAAAAATTAAAAAAAAATTAAGCCCCTTTAGCTAGGGAATGGTTAGAATTGATCAGGAGATTCCACCACACCAAGAGCATTGTAGGCCCATTTATTTCCAAATGAACTCCTACCCCTACTAAATTGACCACTTTGGATGCATCTATATGGTCATATTTGCATGAAATGTGCATATTTTCCAAAATTTGCTCAACAACTAACACGCTTCTCAAACAAATCTGGAGCACCAGGTGACCAAATTTAGCAAACTGAAAGCTTGAAACTCCTTTCAAAGCTTCCATAAACATGCTAGAAAATATTGACCATCTCCAAAATTAAAAATGACCTCTAGATTTTGAAATCACCTCAAGAGACTATAGGGACTCTCATTGTCCTCCTTTCAACACTGTTGCTCTAATTGAGCAACATGACTAGATAGAGGGCTTAGTGAGAATGAAAGAGTTAATGAAAAGACAATAGGTTGAGTAATTACTCAAGGAGATGGCTCTGATACCATGTCAGAGTTAACAAAACTCTCACCTGAGATCTCTCCAAGAGTTCATTACCACAGCCATGATGTTAATGCATTTCTCACACAAAACCCAATAAACTATATTACTGAATGATAGATTAAAATGAATATCCACTTCTCCCCTATCTCATTCTCATCTCATATTATCACATCTTATGAGGCACCTTACCCATTTATTTATAGCATTTTGAGGTAGGTGAGAGGAACATATTTGGCAATGTGAAAGATGCTCAGTTACCAAATGAATAGTTCTGCCACAAATGTCAACATTTTAGCAACCATGTTGACTACCTATTTTAACATGTGGGTGTGCAACATTAAACCCCACATGGTTTATTATAACTATGGTGAATCTTCCCTTGGTTAAGACCCAAGTTAAGCTTACCACTAAGAGTATTAATCTAACACTCCTCAGGCCTACTAATATATGCGGAGGTGGTGGAAAAAATAATGGAGGAAGAATTGAAACACATATTTGAATTGGCACTTCAATAGGTGGTTGAATAGCCCTGATCCATCTTGAGATGTCCTTCTAGGGTATATTATCCACCACATACTTGGTTTTCTCACGAGTCTTTAAATTTATCCTTATGGATGACTCAGTTTGAGTAGACTAAGGGATGGTTATTTCCAATTGGGTAGACATTCTAAGTGGTGATTAGGGATTAAAAATGAACTTCTTTTTAAAGTTCTAAGGTTTGAACATTATTGAGGTAATTATTAAAATAATTAAATAATTAAAATAATTAAAAGTTTGTGGCCTAGTTTGCTCAATATGAGCATGGGCATATAGTGACTTAGTTTCTAAATAATATTTATGTAATGATTCAAATAGAGAAAGGGATGTAACAACTGAACTATTAGATGACACATTGACCATGTGAGTATCTATAATTGTAATAAAAGAAGAAAGGGAAAACACTACCTCATTCAAAGCTTGACTTTATTCTCTAGTAAGAATATCTTTGTTTTATCTAAATACTGGTGTCTCTACTAGAGTGAATATTATTTTAGCAATAGCTTATGGGGATGAACTTGGATCTATATGTGCATGAGTAAGTCCTAGAGTAGGTTCTTATTTCAACACAAATTTTGCATCTGAGTCCAATGTCTTATCTTCCTATAATATTTTAGTAGATGATGAATCTGTTAAGGTGTGGAGCTAAAAGCTTCAATTGTTTGCAGAAACAAGGAAGGATGCTGAAGAACCAGAGCCACCAGCATCGGTAGTATGACCGACATCGGTCAAATGCAGTGAAGAAGGAGACCAACGACGGCAGGGAGTCGGCAGAACCAGACAAGCAGGGACTGGCGTCGATCGCCTGTGTATTTTCGAAACTGCTATTGACAAACAGTCAGTTAAGTGAAGCGAGTGTTTGCATGTCAAGCGACTAATTATAGTCACGAGCTGCATGTCTAATTATTGTAACTAGAGTTCTATTTTTGTAAGCATGGGATCCTATTTAAAGACCCATAAGGCATGTATTTTAATTAGCAAGAAGGCAAGTAAAAGCATTGAAGCTAGCAAGGTCAAGGAGATCTACAGGTGTAAGGTCAAGGAGATCAGCTGAAGCATTCAAGGAGGGATAATAACTCAGGCTTTAGAGTTGTTGTGTTGAGTAAGAGAGAGAGGGAAGAAGGTCTTGAGGTGTGGCAAGCCTTTGAGGTGGAGGAAGAAGTGGCATCTTCCTTATTGTATTTTCTTCTAGTAATATTTAATACAAGAGTGTGTATTGTCTCTCAAATTCTTTGCTATCTCAAGTTTCTAGCTACTTTATCATTCTGGTTTAATTCCATGTTTAATTGCTTATACGAGAAGTAATCATATGTGCTCTAATTGGTAGAGCTAGAGATCCCCTGACAAGTGGTATCAGAGCTATGGTTTGCAGGAAGCAGGGTATTGTTTTTTGATTACAGGTCATTCATAGGGTTTTCTGATTGAGTGGGAGTTCAGCAATGGCAGAAGAAAGTAAGCTACGAATGGAGAAGTTTAACGGAAAGAATTATCAACATTGGAGGATGCAGATTGAGGACTATCTGTATCAGAAGGATTTGTACTTACCGTTGGGTGGGTTTGCATGCAAGCCCATAGATATAAAGGATGAAGAATGGAGTGTTCTTGATCGGAAGGCTCTCGGTTCCATAAGGTTGAGCCTTGCATCGCTATGATTTCCAGCTTATCACAGTGCAAGACAATGAAAGAGTTGATAGTCCTTGGCAAATTTATATGAAAAGCCCTCGGCTTCTAATAAGGTATATCTTATGAAGTAGCTTTTTACTTTGCAAATGTAGGAAGGTGGATTGGTACATACTCATCTTAGTGATTTCCATGGTTTGGTAAACCAACTAGCTTCAGTCAATATTGTTTTTGATGATGAGGTAAAGGCTCTCTTGATTTTATGTTCTTTGCCTAAAAGTTGAGACGGTTTGGTTATGGCAGTAAGTAATTATGCATCTGCTTCTAAAATCTTAAAAGTTGATGATGTTGTGAGTGTGATCTTGAATGAAGAAATACACAGGAGAAGCATAGGTGAATCATCAGGGAATGCTCTAAGTGCAAAAAGTAGGGGAAGGCAAAAGGAGAAGGTTGAGCAAGGGAAATCAAGGTCGGGAAGGAGATCCGAGTCCAAAGGTATTACCTGCTGGTTTTGTGGAAAGAAAGGACATACAAATAAGGAGTGTTGGTTGAGAGATAAAGAGAATCAACATGCAGGTATTGAAGAAGCAAAGGATGCAAATATTGTGGTACAGGATGCTCTCATACTTTCTTCAGATAGTCAGGTAGGATCATGGATTTTAGATTTTGGTTCATCTTTTCATACATCCCCAAACAGAGATTTGTTTTATGAGTATGAACAAGGAGACTTTGGAGTGTTCTATTTAGGGGATGGTACGCCTTGTCAGATAGTTGGCAAAGGGAAAGTGCAACTAAGATTGCAGATTGACAACACATGGGTGTTGAAAGAGGTCATGCATGTTCCAATTCTAAGCAGAGTCTAATTTTTGTAGGAAGGTTGGGAGATGAGGGATGCACAATAACCCTCACAGTGGATTCTTGGAAGGTTACCAAGGGAGCACTTGTTCTAGCAAGAGGTAATAAAGTAGATACTCTTTATTTGTCTACTTGTATTACTGATTCTACTTCTGGTGTAGATTCGAAGATGTGACCTAATAGGCTTTGTCACAAGAATAGGAAGGGAATGAAAGTTCTTGATTCAAAAGGTATGTGTTCAAATTCGGAAAGCATAGATACAGTTCATTGCAAAAAGAGGAAATTTGATGTTTTTGACAGGAACAAAGAAGCCTTGGTGTTTATGGAGGAGATGAAGGACAGAGATCAGTCACAGGGGCTGAATAAATCTGAGCAGGGTAGCATGGATAGAGGTATGATCCAAGAAGAGCTCACGGATGAAAATTTCATCACTTATAGGAACACACAGACACCGATGTCAGTCACTTGGCACCGACGTCATTCAAAGCTTGACTTTATTCTCTAGTAAGAATATCTTTGTTTTATCTAAATACTGGTGTCTCTACTAGAGTGGATATTAATTTAGCAATAGCTTATGGGGATGAACTTGGATCTATATGCGCATGAGTAAGTCCTAGAGTAGGTTCTTATTTCAACACAAATTTTGCATCTGAGTCCAATGTCTTATCTTCCTATAATATTTTAGTAGATGATGAATCATTATTTTCTTGTTCCATTTCTCTTTCAAATTATGCATTTATTATCTCTATTCATTATACCTCTTCACCCTCTCCTAATATCTCAATATCTCTAGATTTAGTTTCTTTTTCTTTTTTTATTTCCTCAAAAAATTATGTTTGTCATCAGTCGATCATTATCCTTCTTCATAACTATCCAACACCTAGATAGGATCCATTTATTTTTGTTTTCCTTTGGGTTCTTCCTTTTCCTCATCTAATTCATCATATAAAAGGATCCCTCTGGTAAATGAATCTTTAATAGGTTTGTCTTCTAGTTGCAAATTTTGAAGAGATATAAGAATAATCATAGGCATTATTTTGTAAGTTACTATGGATAGCTAGGTAGAAATAGGACCTTACCCTAAAATGAATGGGATGGGAGATGCAAGGGATTCAATAGATGGAAGTGAATTGGGACTAGAAGAAGTGGTAGGAGGTAGAAGAATTGAAACTCCAAATGGAAGAATAACAAAATAACTCTACAAGAATGTAGGAAGACTTAATTGTTAAACTATGGTTAATAAAAGTACGGGTGACAAATAAATTTGTGTTGATTTCTCATGTACTAAAGATGAATTCCTTGCATTTGTTGTGAGGAACTTCACTGTAATTATTAGTTGATGAGTTGAAAGTCCATTCAAAAAAAAACTCCTAATATGGGGATCCATCTCTCCTTAATAGGAACCTTCCTCTAATAATCAACTTCTGCTTGTTGTGGAGAGGAAGGATGACCATGCTCTAGTGATAATTAAGACTAGGATTGGGGCCATTGATGGATTATAGATTTATCTTCATCCATAATTTTATTTATTCATTTCCTAGTAATTTAAGGGTCATATTGGATTGTCTAGGCTATTAACATTATCATTTTATGATGATTTATGTGAATTTAGACTTTCAAATCATCTATAACATTGATGAAAATTTGATCATGTTCAAATATCTTATGTCCATAGGAAGTTTGAAATCCCTTTTATCTAAGGTCATTGACATATTTCCTCACTCTATTTTTGGGATCCCAATCTCGATATTATGTTTAAATTAAATCGTAGTGGGCCTTGATCTTTTTGATTGAATTGAGGTGCCTCCTCAGTGAATATAGCATTTGGATAATGCTTAAAGGAGTCTAGTGATAGTACCCTTAGTGTTTGGTACTTATATCCTCATCTACATTTTTATATATTTGAAAGTTTATCTCCTACTCTGACACCTTGTCAGGAACAAAATGAGGTAGATTTAGAGGAGGGGCCCTAGTTCCATATATCTTAATTATAATGCAGTTAAGATAATACATATAGTCTCCCATCTTCATAATGCTTATTTTTATGTTCTTAGAAAGCCTAGGCATGGATCACCCATAAATATCTTGGTATACTAACAAGTATAACTCTTATGCAATTTTTTTTATTTCCCTCCTAAATCTATAAACATAGAGTATGGAAAATTAATCATAGACCATGTTATTTGCATATTATGTAGATGGTTCCCAGGGTTGTGCATAGTTTATGTGTAATTTTCCCATAATTGAATTTAATACATAAGACATCATATACAAATTTCCACCAGATGGCCTTTCATCAACTTTTAACATCAGTGCCTTAAGCCTAACACTGATAACCTTGCCAAGTGCCATAATTTTATCAAAGATTAAAATTATATCTAATAAGGGAAACCATGCCTTGGGTATGAAAATGATGCTATAAAATCCATATAACCTATTCAATAAGGCCATGGATATTATAATACCAAGAAATTTTTTATTATGGGAATCAAGGAAATAGTTCCTTGAATATTCAAAATTTCACCTTCAACCACTACTTTTATTTACCTTCATCTATGTTATGTTGTAACCAAACAGTGGATATGACCTAGTTATAAGTTATTTAGGGCATTAGTTGGTGTAAATAATTTTAAAAGGCCTCCTCAAAAATATAGGCTACCACATTCATATGATGCCTAAGCTGAAATTAATCTCTAGTAATAGTGCTATTAAGAAATAAATCTTTAAATAAGTTTATACATGGAATTGCCTTAGATTTCACTACCACATTATGCAAACCCATTGTTTTAACTAGTATCAAACCATTCACATATATTTTCATATCCTCATCTAATTGGTCCTAGGTTGAGTATGATTTGATGTCATAAACTTCATCCCAGAGAGTGGAGTAATGAGAGAATGGTAATATCTCTCTATTAAAGACTATGTCAAAGTATTTAGTTCATCATACTATAAAATTATTATCATATTTAATTGAACCCTTTGGAGAAGTGTTTTCAATGCTTCTCCCTTCAATTGAAATAATGGAAACACTCCTAAGGTTGTGGGTGACCTTGTGTGAGGAATGAATCTCCAAAGAGGGTTGGTTCCCTTGGTAGATCACCTAAACTAATACTAATTTATGCTTTAGCGTGAAAAGAGAGAAGAAATAATTGAAAATAAAACATAAGGTGATGAACCAATGACTTGTGGTCTCCTCTACCTACTTATGATATCAAAATAAGACTTATGAAAGACTGAATATACTTTACACACTCTCCAAATAAGAATTTTCATGCATCAATATTTCATATGAAGGTTAAGGTCTATACTAGAACTAGAAGAGATGAGTAAAAGGTTATATTCAATACAAAATAAACTCATCTACACAACCAATTTCTAACATATCATGTTACAATGCAACATATGACCTACAAAATATGAATTAACTTGTGCAAAGGTGAGAGGAAATGGACATATGTAAGGGAGGACACTTTACACCACATGCATAGATCAAAAAGACACAATAAGCAATAATGGATAAGGTAAAATATCAATATTTTATTGATTTAAAGGCTTGAAATATAGCATTACAAATACTTAATGGATAGAGTCTTTTCATACCTAGTATAGGGATACCAAAATGAGGCATTTCTAATCCTTTTTATAGGAAATGGGAAGAGAGAGCACTATAAGCTACCTAAATGTAGTTTTTACAACATAAATCAACCTAATCAAGAGAGAAAATAATTGAAACATAAGGCCATTATGCCTTCTTCAATGCACTAGGATATTATTTTGATGACCTTATCATGGAGAGTGGCATAGGATTGAAGGATACACTTTCTTGTTATTCTTATTTCTTTGAGTGATTAAACATGGATGGCTTGGTCATCTAGATACTCCATCCTCTAGGAACTCCTAGCTCCAAACTCAAATTGCCTCATCTCCACCTCCTTATTCATGTCAAGGTTTGTCTCATTATTGACCTAGGCTGACCATTACTTTACTCTATAGGATTTAAATCTCAAAGGTAGTTTTCAATTCTAATTTTAGGTTTTGATCATGGTTTACTTTCATGAATAAACACCTCATGGAGGAGTTACATATTTGTAGAATCAAATTTTTGATTGTCTCTGCCTCTCATTCATTGTATTTATGATCACTCACCCCATTTCAAGTCATAGAGGCTTATCAATGTACCTCCCATGCTTAGGCTATAATGGATCTTGAAGTATTTGAGATAAATTCTAAAGCCTATTAAATGGTCTCTAAGAGAGATTAGGAATTTGGATCATTATCAAATATACTTATAGGAGTCCTTGAAGAGGAAATAATTATGTATTAATATGTTTTAAAATCCTCTTGTCTACTATACAACCTGCAATCAACTTTTCCATAGCCTCAAGAGGCTCTCAAAGACCCATGATAGCTTGAAACTAGGTGGTGAGATCACTCTTAAGCTTAGGATCTTCTTTCACAACTTGAATTATCACCTTAAGAACTATCTTTAACTATTAGATCCCTCTCCTTAGCATTTTTAGTGGCATTGACTAGTATGAATGCTTGTAAGCAAGTGTTAGAAGGGGTATCCAAACTAATAGATTTACTAAGAATAACCTCAATCATAATTGCGATCTATAATTTCTACCATCTTCTTGCATTCATTATTCAATGCTCATAAAGTTTATGAGACCACTTAATGACATGTAACTATGTTCCTTCTTTCAAATTCATAGAATAGTCTTGAAAGGTCTTGAATACCATGTTATAATTTGATGATCTCCCTATCTAGTTTAAGACTATTGATACTGCATGGGCATGCCTCTCACAATGAAATTTCATGCATTATAAATATATTTGAGACCTCCTTGTTACAATCATCATGATCTTCCCTTGATTATGAAAATACTTCAACGTGTTAACAAATCTAAATCCCACTAATAGACCTAAGATCACAACATAAATCATAGCACACATCATTATCAGAAGGTAAAATAAATTATAGAGGTTATTGAGGGACATTATGATACCCTTTGAATAATAAATATCATTACTCTCCTTTTTGAGACCTAAAAAATTGATTTAAATTCCCTTTAACCTCCTTAAATTTCCATGAGGCTCACTTGGTAGGCCCTAAAAGTCAAGGTACCTTATAGAACTATTGGTTGGGTCTTGATAATTCAAAATATTTCTCTTCTAGCATTTCAATCCTTCATGGGACCTTATTTCATGGTCCTTAAAACTTGTGATTCTATCAAAATTTCACTTATTAATCTGATACCTCTTGATCTACTTGACTTAATCAATTTTATCCTATTGTCTTCTTGAGGAGGCTCATTGATCTATACTTTGTTCAAGTTTTTGTCAAGATATCTGCCTCCATCAAGGTCATGTTTTGAACCCTTCATTAAATCTTCCAAATTTATATCATTATTTATACATCCTCTTCCTTTTTCATTTGAATTTTAGTACCAAATTCGGTCCTTAAATGAGCAAAACTTAGGTTTGGTAGGGTTTAGACTATGTTTTCTAGGTCTAAAGGCCTACAACTTACATAACTTTATCTGTAAGCACCTTAGCATATTTAAACCACCTCACACATTTGATAAATGAAATATTCTAAATCCTTCTAAAGTTTCATCAAATTTCATAATGTTAAACAAAATATATATTATTTTCTTAGACTTTAAAACCCTAGGTAGGGGAGATAGTCAGACATAGGGTTGAGAGCAACCCTCTTTAGATGCATCACATTTTATGCACTATTATGGGGGATTGATGATGATATGTGGATTTTAACATGCCTATCCTAATGTTATAACCATTTTTCCACCTAAGTAATCTCCAATGATGGATTAAGGCCCCATCTTGACTATTTTAGCACCAAATTTAAGACCTAGACCTATAACTCCTTTGAAAGGGACTTGAGGCTTGGATACAACTTTTTCATGAGGTCTTGGTACATGCCTATCCTTCTTAAAAAATATTAAATAATGTCAATAATAATAATAATAATCTTTAGGAATCTTGAGAGACAATGTGAATACTTTAACTTAGGAAGGTTATCCTCCTCTTCTCTATAGGTCTATAGATAACCTCAATATTCCTTTTTTTGCCTTATAACTTGTTTTTACAGAGGATTGGATGTATGGAGAGGTTATTGACTAGTTTATAGAATTTTTACCAAGACACATGCATTTTAAAAACATATTTAATCTTCTATATTTTATTGGAGGCCTGTGTTGATCATCGTCAAGCTTGAACCTTGTGGAAGCTAGGACTATTCATGATTTTCATGGTTTACCATCTATAGTTCAAGTTTTAATCCTTGTTAAATTTTATCAAACACTTAAAAAAAATGATGAGAATATCATGATATGTCCCATCTCCTCGAACACTTTTAAGTATTCATGAATACATGTAGTTTTACTCTTCATTAAAGACCTTACATCTTATACGAAGCCTATAGAGGTCTCTTTAAACTCAAAACCTCCATTAGATCCTAAGGGTCAACATTTATCTTAATGGTTTTTAATGTAGGAAATATTACATTAAATTGTATGAGGACCTTTCACTCAAGGTAAAACAAATTAACATGTATTTAACCTCACTCTTGAATGTGTAGGCCTGTAAGCTACTTATTAGGCTTAAAACCTCCTCAAGTCTAGTAATCACTAACACTTTTGAATTTGAAACATCTTATATGGATGATATTATGGTTAATAATTTTTTTCATGACCTTGATTTTATATAGAGATACCCAAAAACTCCTTGGAAACCTCATCATGGTGCCTAAGAATTATGTGTCCTCCTCCACTAATTGAAATAACTTCAAACCCTTGGCAATTAGAACTATAAGGACCTACACCATAATTTGAATGATATTAGATGTTTTAGATGGGATAATTATATTTTCTTTGACCCCATCTTCAATAGTAACATCCATTAATGCATTAAAAAATGTCACATTCTATGTTTACATGTTTTCATAAGTCATCTCAAACTTGGAATTTTGATGAACCTTGAGAAGGGTCCATATGAGTTCACACCTTATTAGAGGACAAAAGGAGCAAGTTAAGGTAATGTAATTTCATAAAGACCCTTTTTTAGGTTCTATATTCAATATAAACTCTCCAAAATCATTTTAAAACTTCTATTTTTCCTTTGTAGACTTGTTGTTCGAGTACATTTGAATCACCCTTAAAACCCTACAATTTGTGTTATTAAGGAACATGCACCTTCTATGAGTGACCTTGAATACAATATGGATTTGTATAGTTTGTGTGAGGACTATTAATCAAGATAAATACTCCAAAATGCATTATAATCTCGTGTTTTCCAATTGCATACCTGTAAAGGTAATTTTAAAGCTTGAATCTCCACAAGAAACCCTGACCATTGTTTTGAATAAGCCCTAAAAAGATTGGATAATTATTATGGGGAATCTTTTCATCATTAATAAACCTAAAAAACCTATCAAATTCATGTGAACAAGATTTTCAACCTTTAAACATGGACTCATGATCTCCCTAGGGTTTTAAAGGGTTTATGACTATCAATAAAGTTTTGATAGATCCACATGTTTTGAAGATATTCATTCAAGATTTATATATCTATATGATGCACAATATAATACTTAACATCCTATAGGATCCATTCTCTACCATGCATTAGAATAAATGAGATCAACTCCTAAACCATGCTCCATTAAGCCTTTTGAAGACTATTTTAGCTCCATAATGATTATTCATATCCCTATATGAATATTTCTTCCTCCTATCACCTATACTCAATCCTTCATGACATTTCATCATTATTTAATGGCCATAAAATCCCATGCATCTTCTCAATATTTATAGGACATCTTAGAAAATAACATGTAGAGGTCTACAAAGGAGTTCTTAGGTTAGTTTTGGTTTAGTTTTGAGCTTTAAAGCATGAATATTCTCCTATAAGATCTGTGAGAGATTGAACATGATGTAAGTGACTTCATATTATCCTTATCTACATTGAGAAGCTATCTTACATTTCTATAATCTTCAATAAAACCTCATGAAACTATACTTTTCATGAAGAACTCTATGTTTAGAAGCTTTTGTGCTCTATTCTACCAAGAATAAATATCAAGGAGGTTGATACACTTGGTAGATGTGTGAAATAAGGATAATTAACTTCATCTCATGCATTATCCTTCATAAAAACTCTATGATTTGGACCTTTTAGGCCAAAACCTACAACTTCTTAGATTATAACTATCATGAAAGCTTGATTTTCTCTTATCTTTACTTAAAATCAATAATTTTCATCCATGAATGGATATCCTTGGCATTGAATGAACCTAGAAAACACTTTATAAACTATGAAACCCTCATAACCATGTTGAAAATGAAATGGTTTTGGGCTAAACTAGGAACTTTCCCATGTTGAAAGAGGAATGAAAGCCACTAAAGGGAAAGGTGGGGGGAAAATGGTTTATAATACCCTTTTTATTTGTTTGTATGGATGGAAGGAGGTTATGGAAGGTTTATTCTAAAAATTATATGGTTATATAAGACATTGTAAAAGGTTTATTTTCCAATAATGTCTTAAATGGATTCAAAGTATGACATTTGACCCTTTTACACCCTATAATGCATTGAGATTCACCTTTTATGACACCTTTTGTATGTTCATATGATGATGTAATTAGACCTTTAACCAAGTATTGCATTTGAATGTTTCAAGGCATGAAGTAAGGATTAATTAGATCAATCAAGACTTGATAAGGTTTTAAGATGCATTCCTTTCATTGAAGAGTTATCTAAAAGACCTAACACAACAATGACTCATTACAATGACCATAAGACCTCTTAACACAACAAAAGTACAAGAAACTCATGCATGCCTATTTTTTAATGCACATAACCCTCATGAGATGCTTGTAAAGAAGAGAATACTCATTAATTTTTTTTAAAAAAATCTCCTCTCCAAGTGATCTAGGTGCTCTAAGGACCAAGGTGTCTAGAATAGCCAACATTATGGTGACCTCCCATGGATGTTTGCTTCTCTAAACACTTCAAACTAGCTATCTTGTCAAATACATTAGGTATGGAGTCAAAGAGAAACTTAGACTAAAATATACACCTTGTTGGACCAACTTTAAGAAAACTAAAAATCACCTCCAAAATAGAAAACAAAGAAGGGAGAATATTTAAAACATGTGAAACAACACTTACTAAAAGAGAAAACACAACTAGAACTAAAATATTGTGTAATCTACACTTGGAAGAAGCAAAAATAGTTACCTATTATCTATAAAGTTGTAAAATGACTCACATAGCTTGGATCAAAATAAAATCCTCTAAGAACTTCTATGCTCCAAGAAAGAATGTCACCATATAGTTGAAAGAGGTGTTTGGGAATTAGTTTTGAAACTTGACCACATAAAAAATTAGCCGTCAAAAATGGTTTTTTGGACATGACTAATATTCCATTCTCTAATTCTTGGATTACTAATCTTGTTTACTTGATCTCTATCTAGTTAATTAAGTCAAGGGTGATTTTAGTATTGATAAAGACTTCTGATAATTAATTGGAATTTAATGGCATAATATGGTTATAATATCTTCATTGCAACTTCTCTTGAGATAAATGAAAAATTTTGAAACTATTATTTATACTAGGTCATACTACATGTTTGCTTGGGACACCTAGTACATTCCTAATTTGGCAAGTTGATATTAGTTTTCTAGAGTATCTTTGGGCTTGCCAAGTTGAGTAATGATTGATACAAGTTGATTTATATTTTCATGTTGTTCTTGAGGTTCCATTGGTTTAATAAGGGTTTTAAATTATTCAAGGATATCACAATATTGTTACCAAATCTCATCATATTCTCCTTGAGTTTCCAAGGCTATATCAACCCTTGAGTGATCCTTCAAAGAAGAATCACCTTCATTCACCAATTTAATCTATTTTACCTACTCTCATATGGTGTCTTTAGCTATGAAAAGTTGATTTCCAACTCTTCAATCACATTAGTACTTTCATTCTCATTTCATCCTCTTAGAACTGTTGGTCCCCCAATAGTCTCAAACTATTCAACAAGGTCAAAATATAAGTGTCAACCTTCAACAAGGTATTCATTTAGATCTAAAACTTATTCAAGACTTTCATAAGTCTTTAAAATATTTGGAAATATAGAGTCTTCTTCATGCACACAAAAAGAGATTAAACCTATATCTTCCTCATGTAATATGTAATTACCCTGATCAATTTTCGTAATCAGTTTATAGGGGTCATGATCATGATTCTCATTTACCCATTCATCAAGAAAAAGATAAATAATGCCTTTAAAGAGTGTGGTTGGTTCATGATATAGGACAACCTCTCCTTAGTCAAGAATTGTGCAATTAGAATTGGAAAGATTAGGCATATAGGGTTCTAAGTGATATTGGGAAATTAGTTCAAACTTGATGATGAATCTAATATTATAAATTATCCTAAACAATATATGAGACCAATTAGATTACAAGTAGCCTCCAATATTAGTTATGAAGTCCCTATATATGCATAATGCAAATTAGGGAGGGAGGTCTATAATAATTTTTTTTTGCTCTATTGAGATATTATGATAAGTATATAGAGTAAGACTCAATCCTTTGATTACACCAACTATTTTTGTGGATTTACCATATAATTACAACACTCCTTTAGTGTTTGATTCAAATTTCAAGCCTAGTTTATCAGCCACCAACTTAGGCATCATAGAACTACTTGCACCAGAGTCAAATATGTAGTTGTGAACTAAGAAATCACCTAAGATAAGAGAAAGGTAAAAATGAGGAGGATTATCACTTACATTTGATTGTCTTCCCTTAGATTGAGATGCATCAATAGGGACTAATTTTGACTCATCTATTGGTAAAGACTGATTTGGATTTATTTGTTATTCAATCTAAAGGATGAATATTAAACAATGCCTCTACAACAAGCTCTTTTGTCCTAGAATAGATAATGTGTCCCACATGGAAATGTTGACACTGGTCTTCTTGATTTGTTTAATTATATTCAAATTAATTTCACATATCTTTGACTATACCTTAAGATAAATAACACCCTCTTTAGCTTGAGTGGATGAAACTTAATCCTTGGACTGCAACTCACTCCTTATGGACTGGTTTTGGTACTACACTTTTTGAGGGGAAACCTTATTTGCTTACAATTGAGATGTTCCAACTACTATTATTTCATTGGATGATTCATGAGGAGTTTTTAGGTTAATAACTTGACCAATTGAGGGTTGATTTCCATTTTTGATAGCTTGACCAGCTTGTACTTGAGGTGTTCCAACATTTTATCTCCCATTGGTGGTTTCTTGAAGAATTGGAGAGGTAAAAACTTGACCAGATGGAAGAGATGGATCTTCATCAATAAATCTCTTCTTAGACCTTATGTTATGAGAAAATGGGTTGTTTGATTTGTATATCACTTCACTTTGGTTCAAGTCAAAAAATTCGCCTTCTTTCCAATTATTAAAGTGGACTTACTTTATATTAGAGCTAATTTTCACCCTCCTTCAACTAATGGAGTTGGTTCACTAGGCTACCCTTGAGAAGATACCACACTTTGGACCATTAGAGCCTTTTTAACTCTCCATTAAGACATGTAGTCTAATTATGTGGTTGGTTACAAATATAACACCACTCATATTCTTGCACTAGGTTATTTTTTACATGCACAATTATTTTTGAGGTGATGGTAGAATTGGGATTATGACTTTCATAAAGCCTATCATGAGTCACTTTTCCTTGGGATTGAGTATTACCCTAGTATGGATGTCTATGAAGTTAATGTTATTGATTGTAAGGTTGATATGGCTTAGTGTTCTACAATTGCTTCCTTTTAAGAGAAACCATTTCCTTTCCAAATCTTTGTAATAGTTACCTAACCTCATTAAGTTCATTGGGAGGGGATTTATAGGTAACTTGTGAAGTATTTTAGTCGGCATAGGTGCGAAGGTAGGATGAGTAAATGGAATTGTAGGTTGTAAACGCTGTGTAAGGTTGGAAATTTTAAGAAAATTGGTAAAGGTGGACTTGGCATAATTTTCAAAAATGTATAAGATAATTCTCAACCCTAATAGTAATGTCGAAGACATTGGGAAGGGTTGTACCTCCTATAGATTGGATCATCAAAACTATGTCACTATTCAAAGACCTCAAATAATATAATAAGGTAGTGTTAAGAGTGGGCTTTAATATCTATGGAATCTTATTCCATGTTTTTTAAAACATAAAATTATAGTCCACCATGAGCTCATGTGGAGATTTCTTTATGGTTGTTAACTGTTCTATGAGTGATAGTTGGCCACTCTTGTCTTCAAACTATTAACATAGTCTTTCCCCTAACTCATTCCAATTGTAGATATAATATGGTAGAAGTCCTCTATATCATTGAAGAACTCTCCCCTTTAAGGATGTGGTTAAAATTATGATAGCTACATTTTCTTGAGTGACATGATGAACTAAACATATGTTTACAATGTCTTAAATATGCTCAATTAGGTTTGTGGTGTCCTCACTAATGAATCATGGTATACTCTTTAAGGTTAAAATTGGTATGTCATCATACTATTGAAGATCCAATGGGTTGCCTCTATTTAATGTAATAAATAGTTGGCTTCTTTGGGTAGCCATGTGAATATGTTGATTGAATCTCCCTCTTGGCCTTTAAAATATACCAAATATAAGTGTTTATTGTCCTCTTGGATAATGTTGCCTATAAACTCTCTCTCCTTTTAGGTGATTGTGAAGTAATATCTCTCCTTTTCTTAAGAGTGAAATATATATTTACAAACTCAAATTTTATGCCTATATTAGAATGTATGGTCTCCTTTGGCATGAAACTAATGGACTATTCTATAACTAGGAAATCTTGGAGTCACTAGGTGCCTTTGATATGTGCTCAATTCTACTGAAACTTTTTGAGGATAACATAAAATCCTCAACTAAATTTAACTAGTATTATTAAACTAGTCCCACTAGGCATGATAGAAAATGTTATTAAATTTAAGTTCACCCTTTGGAGAATTGGTTTCAAGACTTATCCCTCTAGATGATATAATGTAAACACTCCTCAGTTTGTGGGTGATCTTGTGTGAGGAGTGAATCCCTAGAGAGGGTTGGTTCCCTGGGTAGATCACCTAAACTAAGACTACTCTATGATTTGGTGTGAAAAGAGAGAAAAAATAACTAAAAATAAAACATAAGGTGATGCACCGATGACTTATGGTATCCTATACCTACTTATGAAAACATAATAATACCTATGAAAGACTTAATTTTCTCTAAGCACTGTCCAAATCAGACTTCTCATGCATTAGTATTTCATATGAAGGTTATGGTCTATACTATAACTAAAAGGGAGGACTATGTAACAACCCCTTAGGGTTAACAAGAATTAGGTTAATTTTTTTTAACTCAATTAAAAAATTAATACAACACTAATGATCCCTAACTAAATGTATCTTTTAAAAGGACTAAAACATTAACCATAAGGTTTAGGTGTGATTCATTTAGCTAGTGATCAATGTTACACATGATGATTTACTTTCATCATTACAACATATAAAGTCCAATAATTATCTATGATAATAATTTAGCCACTATTAATTAAGTAATTCAATAATTATAATTAAGTTATATCCAACTTCTATTATGTTACAAATTACATCAAATAGTACATTTATACAACAATACATATCCAAATATTAGATTACATTAATATAATGTTCCACAGAACATATGATTCTTGATGTACTCATTAATATCTAAAAACTCCTATTGGTTGACTGATGGAAAGGGAGGGAGAGTATCATTCGAGTGATTTTCCACACCAACCATAGACCATCGATACTTCACACAATCTCTTAGCAAGGGAATGGCCTTCCCTTCATGCATGGGCAGATAGTGATAGTGCAAAAATTGACAAAGTCAACTAGAAACCCATGTGTTATAAGATACTATCACATGAAACATATCATTAATAAATATGTTTTAACATATCATGAAATTCATGAAAACTAATCAAACTACTGAAATGACAACGTTTAAACTATAAATATTACTTTGTCCCAAGTTTTAAAATAGTTTTCTTGCTCTCAAGATCAATCAATTTCACACACACAACTCATTTGAGATACTCCTATATACCTATTAATGACAGTAATTAATTATATGAAATCCATATATTTCAATCACATAAATATCTATATAATGTAATCCATAATATACATGAATATAGAAACATCATAGTTCTTCCTATTCATCATTATGAGCTTTTATATACCAATATTAACAATAGACAATAAATAACCCTATGGTTCAAATAACTCATTCCATTTTAACATAAATACATTTTTAGTAAATATATTACTATAAATCCAAATTAAATAACCATTCATTTACACTCAACATTCATATGAACCAAGATTTGTAATAAATACTATCTCAACATACAAAATCCCATGTTCCATGTCAGTTGTATTTCCAATAGTATTTCATTTGTAAATGCATACAACATTACTAATAAATAATCATTAATTAATTCCCAAACATCAACAAAGTTTTAGTGCAATCATGTCTCATATTTTAGTTGAGATAATTAAACCCAATTTTCATTCCCAAGTAATTTAATATGTAACATGTTAACATGTGTATTTAACATGCCTAGTAAGCAATTGATCATGCAAAACTACTTTTAAAATATAATAGTTTAAACTGCATAATTTTTTGTGTATATATACATATACTTGAATTGAGGTATGTGTATGTGTGTATACACATACATACTTATATTTATAAATATATAAGAAATATCTAGGTATTATTATCTTATTTTTACTCTTGTTACAGTTGTAGAACATCAACTTATTTAATATTTATCTAAACACAAAATATCAATTTTCATATATCGCAAATCTAATTATTAGTTATAAGCTCGACTATAAATAGTAGGTCCTTTACTATTTAATCACCAAAGGATTCACAGTTACTTAAGTTCATTCTAATGAAATCAGTGAATTTAATTTAAATATAATCAAACATCTAACTAGATCAAATCAAACCAACTCTTCTTCAAATTTAAATAATCAACATTTAAATATATTTATACCATATATTTTGTGCCCAATTTAAATTCTATTAGCCTATACTTAATACAAAACCCTTTTACGAAGTTTAAATAAACCATTTCTATATATTGAGATATCACATCCAAATTCTTATGTTCCAAGTTGAATAAAGCAATTCAAAAACCATGAAAAATTAAATATATATATTCTTAGTTGTTTAATAACCTAGCATAAATTTTCCCAATCACTATTTTTTTATCAAATGGTCCTTTGTATTTGACCCTGTGGATGGGTCGAACCCATCCCTAGGGTCACATATGAATGACCCAAATAATAATTTCAAATAACTACCCTAAATTGAAAATGAGTTCCCAGTATTAAATTTACACAGTTGTTAAATTAAATAAACCATATAATCTTAGCTTAGTATTTCCATTCATGTACATATTGGTAAGAACAACCCTAATAAAGGTTTGAACAAAAACATCATCAGTAGCTATTCAAAATTGAGGGTTTATTTTTTTAAAAACAACTTAAATCAACTCATAACCATGAACACACACATAGCCATTTCCAAGGGAGAGGTTCAGATATATGCTCAACCCTCTAGATGAGCCATACCCATCCATAGGGTCAACCATATATTATTATCTTTAAAAATTTTAACAAAATTCCCAAACCCTTAACTTTCCTAGAAAACCTAATAAGTTATCTGGGTTTAATTACACTAGTTATAATAAAGAATACACATAACCATAACCAATGGAGGAGGAAGGGTTTCATATATGTTTTTCCCTTTGGATGGGTCATACCCATCTATAGGTTTAAGCACATATAACCCATTATTTATATATTTTTCAAATCAAAACAAATCTTTTATAACCTATCAAAATCCATAAATGACCACAACATGCATTCTCAAAATGGTTTTAGGAAGGAAAAACTAAAGAATTTGAACAACAAAACCCACCTCAAAATACAAATTCTACTAGAATAAATGAAAATATTCTTGATTGCATTTTTCTTTTCTTTTGCCCTTGTTCTCTTCTTTTTCTTCCCATATTTTCCACTATGCTTTCTCCACAATGCCCGTCTTCTATTTTATCTCCCTCTATTTCCAACTGGTTTTCCAAAATTTTGGCTGATTTATTTCCTCAAAAATTTTAACATCAATCAACCAATCAAAAATTACATGATTACTAATTCATGCAAAATAAATAGACTAAGTGTTTCCATAATGACTCAAAGAGTATCAAAACATCTTCCAAAAATAACCCTAGTTTTCCAAATATTCTCCAATAAAATAATCATGTTATACATGATAATATCTAATGATAACATTGAATTAACAATACCATCATATAACATGAAAAAAGACATGATTCAAAATCTATCGAATTAAAAAATTCCAATTATCACCATGAAAGGTGGTGTGGTTCAAAAGTCTTTTTAATTCACATAATCATGCCACATAAAAAACTTAAACTATTCCTTCATCTTAACCTCAAACCATAAGACTTGATTTAAACATCCAATGACTTCACTAAAACAAATTCGATCCAATTTTAGTCATCAACCATGCAACATTCAAATGCCTTGGCTAAAGATTTTGATTAGATATTCAAAACACTTAAAAAAATTAAATAGTGCCTAAGTTTAAAAATCTTATTAATAACTTAAAAAGTTCCTATTGATTATAAAAATAGATTCCATCAAATGAAGATATGCCTTGGGGTTTATGAAAATACCCTACAATAAGCAATATATTTTATAATCAATATGTTTATCAACCTAGCATAATGCTATTACACAGTCTAAACTAATCATTACCAGACAAAAATAAAATCCATGTCAAGACAAAATAATTAGACTTCACGTCATAGCAATACCAATCAAAGACTTTCAAAACATATTTATGACATCTATACATATATGAAGTAAACTAGTTAAATCATGTTAATTTACCTCTTTCCATAACATGTCTAATTCATTCAACCCACATGGTACACAATTTTAGACAATGGAGTAAAATAGACATATAAGAATCTCAATCTTATAAATACAAACTCACTACTAGGTTAGAGCAATATGCAAACATGATAAACAATCACATCTAAATGCATAAAATACATTAGTAACCAAAATCATATTGTAAAAATATTAATCAACTATAAATTAAAAATCAAATACTGTTATATGTGGTGTGCGTTGTGTTTTACATTTCCTTCTCTCCTTCCCTTGGTCATAGTCAGGAGGGTGGAATCCATCTTGCATCCACCTTATTACAAATGAACAATGGTTATACCATATCATATAAAAATCATAATAAACTATTATAATAGAATATACTACATAATCATGATTAAAATGTATTATAATAGAATACAACTAACTAACAATTAACTATCATGATCATAAGTAACAAAAACTATCCATAATTATCATATAACTAATTCTAGTTACTTAATACATCAAGTAAACCAATCACTAACCATCGAAGTAGTAATAATAAGTCTAGAGAAAAATTGGGATGTTACATCTTTCCTCACTAAATTTGGTCATCTTATCAAAGACACTTATTTCAATAATAGTTTTGAAATAAAATAATGTTTAGCAAAAAATAAAACATAATATCAAAAAATTACTAAATGAATAAATGAGAAAACTTCTTATAAAACTCTTAATAATCTTGTCAAGTAGTGTTATTTTTAGAATATTGGTCCCACTGGACCTTGCACAATGACACTTCTCTATTATGTAAACTAAATTTATGAGTGTCAATTATTCTAACTAGTTCTATTGTGACCACCTCAGGATTCAAAACCTATAATAATTTCAATCTAATACACGAGAAGGATTAGCAACATAATTTTTAAGATAATACACATGGAAAACAATATGCATGAGTGATAAATATATTGGTAGATAAATATTGTATGCCATATGATTGAAAACTTCCAAGACCTAAAAAGGTCCTACATATCTAGGAGATAACTTCCAAATTTGATTGAGATTTTCTGTGGTTTCACCCACAAAAATATTATCTCCAACTAAAAATTGTCTTGTTATTCTTTTCAGATCATCATAACTCTTATGTCTATCATTGGCTTCAGCTAACCCTTGCCTTATTAAATTAACCTATTCTTCCATTTCAAGAAGAAAATATATACCAAAGACTACCCTTTCTTCTAATCTATCCCAGTTGATTGGTGTTTTACACCTTTTCCCATACAATGCCTCAAACAAATCTATTTTTAGTGTTGATTGGTATGAGTTATTGTAGGCAAACTCAACCAATGGAAGGTATTATTCCCACTTGTATTACTAATCAATTTAGTATATCCTTAAAATATCTTTTAACACTTGATTAACCCTCTATTTATCTATCTATTTTTGGATGGTACATTGTACTAAAGTTCAATTGAGTACCCAAAGCTAAATTGAGAATCACCCAGAATCTAGAAGTCATTTTAGGGTCCTAATTTAAATAGTATTTTCTTGAAACCCATGCAACCTATACAATTATTTCATGAACCTCTTCTCAAGCATAGGTGCATCATCTGAAATGTCACCAAGAATGAATTGAGATACCTTAGTGAGTTTATCAAAAATCATAAAAATTATGTCATGTCAGTTTCAAGACATCGGCAACCCTTGGAAAAATCCATACTAATGACCTACCACTTACATTTTGGTAAAATATAGGAGTATATCAACCCATCAAGATGCATATGCTTAGCCTTAACTCACTGACATTATAAACATCAAGAAAATAAGTTAGCTACATCTTTCTTAATTCATTTCCAAAAATATAATGGTCTCAGCTTTGTTAAGAGCTTAGTCACACCTGAATGGATTGAGTAAGGAGCATTGTGTAGTTCCTTGAGTACTACACTCCTCCGATTCTCCTTATCTAGTACATAAATTCTTCCTTTATACCTCAACAAGCCATTATCCTCAAACTTGAATACCTCATACTTAGGATCTTGAGAATTTTGAGCCTATACTAGCTTTACCTATTCATAAAATTCATCTCTTGGAGAGAATTTCACCACTTAATCATGAAAGGTACTCTTGATAGTATCCAAAGTTGATATATACCTTTGATGACTAAGGGCATCCACCACCCTATTTTTCCTACCTTTAATATATTTTATATCAAAGTCATAATCTAAAAAAACTCAAACCATCATCTCTATTGTGAATTCAGGTTAGGTTGGGTGAAGATATATTTGAGTCCCAAGTTATCATTATTGATTTCAAATGGTTTTTCTAGTAGATAATGCTTCCAAACTTGTAAGCCATGTACAATTATATATAATTCCAAATCATGTGGGGCATACTTTACCTCATACAGTTTTAACTTTATGGACTCATAAGCTACAATAAAACCCTCTTGCATGATAACTCCTCCAAAGCCATCTCCTTAAGCATTGGTTATCACTAAAAATTGGCCATTTAGATTATGAACTCTCAACATTGGTGTTGAAGTGAGTCTTCTTTTCACCTCTTGAAAGTATTTTTCACACTTCACTGACCATAAAAAATTTTGATTTTTCCACTAGAGAGAATTAATCAGATTGCTATCTTGGAAAAGTTTGGAACAAAATTATTGTAATATCCAACCAAACCCATAAAATTCCTAACTTCATGGATGTTTTTAGGTGTTGGCCATTCCATAATGGATTTAATCTTTGATGGATCCATAGATATTCCTTTTGCATATATCATGTGCCCAAGGTACTGTACCTTTTTTTTAAAGAAGTCACACTTTGACAAATTTCTAAAATTCTTAAGCTTTTACAACCATAATAGAACTAACTTTAAATTCTCTAGATGTTCTTTAGATTGAGAATAGATGAGGATATTATCTTAAAATACTAACACAAAATGATCTAGATAATCTCTGGACACATTGTTCATGAGATTCATAAATGTTGTAGGTGTATTTGTTAGCCCAAAAAGAAGAACGGTGAACTCATAATGCCTATATTGAGTTCTGAAGGCTATTTTTGGAATGTCTTCCTCATGAATTCTTAACTGATGATATCCTGCTTAAAGATTAATATTTGATAAAATTGATGCTCCATGACTTTGATTAAAAACATCATAAATGTAAGGTAAAGGATAACTTTTTTTTTATCATTACCTTATTCAACATCCTATAATCAATACAAAAGAGAGGGGTTCCATCCTTATTCTTAATGAACACAACTGGTGTACCCCATGATGACACACTTGGTTAAATCAACCCTTTAGATAACAACTCTTGAAGTTGGGCCTTCAACTCCACTAACTTAGTTGTCATCATTTTGTAAGGGGATTTAGACTATGATTTATCCATTGGAATGATTTTAATTAAGAAATTAAATTCTCTCTTAGGAGGTAAACCTGGCAATTCTTCATAAAAAACATCTCAAAAATCTTGGAGAAAAGGATAATATTCAATATAAGGCTCCTTTGATCCCTCCATCTCATTTATTTTCAAAATAAATGATTTACATCCTTTCGTTTGATCTTTCTTAAACTAAATTATATAAATATACCTTAGTTTAAGCTCCTTCATTTCTCCCTAAATTTGGGTTTAATTACCCAAATCATCTAGACATTCAACCCTTTTAAGTAGAGAATCTACCTTGGCTTTATGTTGAGCTAACTATTTTAATCCTACTATCACATCATATGATCCCAAAGGAGATAGAAATAGATCCACTACCATATTTAATTATGGTAGTTTAATATTAACTTTGACCAAATATTTGTTGATCTTAACCCTAGATTCATTCCCATATTGAACTGACCATGCATTTTCTATAATACTGGCTTTCTTAGATAACTTGTTAAGTATATTAGGAGAAACAAAACATTCAGTAGTTATAGTGTCAATTAAAATTAAAATTGGTTGACTAAATAAAGTACCTAACATATCAATGGGACAAGTATTAAACTCAGTTTCTCAATTATCAACAAATACATGAATCTTTTGCTAGAAAGATCCCTATTGTGGAGTAGAATCCTTACTCTTACCATATAATTTACCTCAAGTGTGTTCCCTATCATAATGATCACTTCCATAGGTAAAAATCTTCCAAGTGGTCCTCTCCTTTTAGATTATTGATTCCCTCTAAAAACCTCCTTTGAAACCATTACCTAGTTTCTTATTCCATAAATCACTACTAAACTTGGCATTTTGATTCTTAAACTAGATTTTAGAGTTTATAATCCTCTTCCAATTCTTATTTTTGAAAGTTAATTTAGGACCTCTAGTTTTTTGTTAAATTTATATCTAACTTGAGTAAGTGACTTCATCTACTAGTCCTTAATTACCTTTTCAAAAACTTGATCCATAGTAGATGGCTCATACACATCCACTTCACACCCAATTTGGGGTTTTAATCCCATAATGAATTTCCTAATGTGAAACCTCTCATCTACCTAAAACTATGGAATGTACCTTTAGGATATTAGTGAATTCATCCCATTACTCATTCACTTAAAGGTCTTATTACTTTGGATTTTTAAAATATGTCAATTTGTAATAAAAATAAAGTTGGGGTAACCATCATGATCTGAACAAGGTCATTAATTGATATATCATAATGATCACCTCCATAAATTAAACATCCTCTAGGTGATCCTCTCCTTTTAAATTTTTTAGTCCTTCTAAAACCTCCTTTGAAACCATTACCTAGTTTCCTATTTCTTGAATTACTATTAAACTTGGCATTCTAATTCTTGAACTAGTTTTTAGAGTTTCCACTTCTCTTCCAATTATTCTTTTTAAAATTCATTTCAGGACCTCCAAAAAATTTATTAAATTTCCCTCTAACCTAAGTGACTTCAACTTCTACTCCTGCTTAACTTCCTTTTCAAAAACTTGATCTATAATAGATGGACCATGCAAATCCACTTCGTACCCAATTTGGGGTTTTAATTCATAATGAATTTCTTGATGTGAAACCTCTTGTCTACTTGATACTGTGGAAAAAACTTTAGAATCTTCTTGAATTTCTCCCACTATTCATTCACTCAAAGATCTCCCTACTTCAAATTTTAAAAATATATTAGTTTCTGATCAAAATAACATTAGGTTACCATCATGATCTAAACAAGGTCATAAAATGTTGACATGTGGTGGTGGTTGAATCTAGGTTCATCTCTAGTTTCTTGTTTTAATACCACATAGATACTTTACCAACCAACTAGTAAGTTCCACACACTAATTTTGTAACCTCAAAGAAATTTTTTATCTCAAAATACTTTTCCATCTCTGTTATCCATGCTTTAGCTCCATCTCTGAGAATGGTTCCGTCAAACTTGGGTGGATTTACCTTATTCATATCTTATGCAAGCTTAGAAGCAACACATTCTCTTACATATTGAGGTACCTACTCTTTCCTAGGCTCCTGAGAAACTTCTTGCTTGGCAAGATGTTCTTTAGATTCATTATGAATGTGCTCCTCAACATGTCCATGAACTTCCTATTCTAGGGCAGTTACACAGTCCCTAGTCTCATTCATGGTTGCAATAATATGATCAAGATTTGTAGCTTATTCAATTTTAAATTAATTTGGGTCAATTGGAGGGTTAGTATTTTTAGGATTTTATAGACCCTCACTAGCTGGGCTTTGATGTGACATTCTTCTTTCTAAATAAATAAGAATGAGAAAACATTAGTTGACTCATTAAGTCCAAGTGTTTGAGCCTTAACTTTGATACCATAATATAACAATCCCTCAGGGTTAACTAGAGTTAGGTTAATTTTTTTAACTCAACTTAAAAATCAATACAATATTAATGATCCATAAATAAATTTATCTTTTATGATAACTAAAATATTAACCATAAGGTTTATGTGTGATTCATTTATATAGTGATCAATGATGCACATGTTGATTTGTTTTCATCATTAAAACATATAAAGTACAATAATTATCCATGATAATAATTTAGCCACTGTTGATTAAGTAATTCAATAATTAAAATTAATCTACATCCAGCTATTGTTATGTTAAAAATTACATCAAATAGAACATCTATACAACAATACATATCGAAATAATTAGATTACATTAATATAATGTTCCACATAACATACGAGTCTTAATGTACTCATTAATATCCAAAAATTAAGTAAATATCAAATTGGTTGACTACTATAAGGGGAGGGAGAGTATCATTTGAGTTCTTTTCCACACCAACCATGGACCATCAATCCCCTACACAATCTCCCAACAAGGGAATGACTCTCACTTCAGGAATGGGTAGATAGTGATAGTGAAAAAATTGAGAAAGTCAACTAGAAACTCATGTGATATAAGATATAATCATATGTAGCATATCATAAATAAATATTTTCTAACATGATACCATGAAATACATGCAAACTAATCAAACTGGTGAAATGACAATGTTTAAATTATTGATAATTTTGACCTCAAAAGTTAAAATGTCACCCCTATAACTTGAAACTTTGCTTGCCATGTTATTTTCCCTATTTTTTACTATTTTTTTCTTATAATGTCTTTGAAATGGTCATCCAAAACCTTGATTATCAAAGTTTAAGGTAAATTTAGTGAGTTTAAGGTTGTGTTCATCATATCTTTGTCCTTGTTTAATCACCTCTTGATCTATTTCAAGTGATGAAAATATTATAGAGAATATTTATAGGCATCATTACTTGTGTCAAGATGATGTCATGATTTACAATTGATCAAACTAGTTGGTGATATGATTGGCTAACTTTATAATCTAGTTGGTTATATTTTAGATCACTTTATGGCTTCTAGAGTAGTTTTTTACATGATAATGGTAGTAAAATTTTAGATTAAGCTCATAATATACTTTTTTAGACATGAAAATCTCCAATGAATACTTTTTTTTATCAATTTCATCAGGTTTCTCAAGTGGTTAAAATAGTTTTAGTGGCAAAAAGGCCTATTTTAAGGTTATTTGTATAATTATTTAAAGTAAAACTAACCTAAAATCATCTTCAATAACTAATTTGTGAATTTTAAGGTCAAATTAATGGATTGGAAGGATTTTTAGGTGTCAAAATGCATAAAACCAATTTATCTCTCTTATCAACTTCCTTAGTAGCTCTAGGAAGGCCACCAATTTTTGCTCTATACAGTCAGGAGAAATAGAGACAAGTAAAAATATCTTGATAAATGATAGGGAAAATAATTACCTTCAAGTTAGTGACATTGGTTTTTAGATTCATTCCCCCATCTTTATAAACAATCACTAAGAGTGTAAGGGGGTCATTATGTCCTAGTCATCTAGACATGGCCCAAGTTTGTCTTTGTTTCTTCACTTTAGAACTTGATGGATAAAAATGGTTGTAACTGGATGATTTTAGGGTAAAAAATTTCCTTTTTCATGATGTAATAATTAGGTAATTTGTCTTGATAAAGAGTCTTTTGAAAGGAAACTAGTTTCTTATGTTGATTGCCTTAGTAATTTTCAAGCATGTCTGATATATCAACTGAGTGTATTCATATTCAAGAGATATCAAGTTCATGTTTTAGTTATATTAAACCTCTTACATTCAAATAAAAGGTTCATTTATGTTTATATTTAAGTGGGTCTTCCTTGAGATAGCTTGAGTGAGATGGTGTATTTTACAAGGTATAGTTGCAGGTCTAATGAGATTCTAATGTATGAGAGTATCTTAGTGATGTTAGTATGAACTTGGGGGGTTTTAAAATGTTATAATTTCTTGATTGACCTTGGTAATACAATCTATATGACATCCTAATACTATGCTCTCTTAAAGTGATAATTTCTTGCTTTACCTTGGGAATACAATCCATATGACATCCTAATACTGTGCTCTCTTAATGCTCAAAAGAACACTTCAATTATAATGACCACGTAGAAGTCAAAATGTAAAATTATATGAGCATAATATTCATGAGGAAAATGAAAGAACATAAAGTATCTCTAAACATTCTCTAAGGGTATTGAAAATTTTAATGAGACATATGAGATAAAGAGATCCATTTGGAGCCTTATATGCTTGAGTAATACTACCAAGTCTGAGTATTACTATATTACCAATTTTTAAGAGACTTAAAAATGATGGTGTTTTCTAAAGGATATTTTATGAAGGTGTTAGAGGAATAGTCAGGGTGATCTATGCCCCTTGAAGGGATGATAATGATCTAGGGGCCAACAAGGTAGCTAGAAGCATAAATGAAGACTTTGAGACTCTATGATCCCTATTTTGTAGATATTAAGGTTTATTAGTAGTTTTTAAGGTAAATATCGTGTTTTTTTTCCTTAGTAATTAATCTCTTTGAATGCTTCTCCAATTTGATAAGGTGAGTTTCAGTCGATACGTGATTTTGACATCTTGTTTTTCATGTTACCAACCATGTCATATATCTTTCCTCTATCCTTATATAGGCCTAAAAGGGCATAATATGCACCTAAAATAGTAAATCAATAGGAATATTTAAATAAAATATCATGTTGTATTTATGGAGGTAAGTGGTTTTCACTAAGAACTCAAATGATATCAATGATAAGCATTTGGCATATTGGGACTAATAGGGTAAGTGGAATGGTATTTTGAATTTATAGTCCACCAAACACTAAATGTGCATCTACAACCATGGATTTAACACCATGAAACACCTTATGAATTTATATGAAGGTTAATAAGACGGATGTGATGGTTGACTAGAGCATAAAGAATGACTTGAATATTATATATTGAGGGCCAAAAGGAGATTAGTAACCAAATAAAGTAAAATTCACTTTTAAAGTCTACATTCAAGTATAAATTGTGTACCTACAACCATGTTTTGGGCCCAATTAGTTAAGGTGGCTTATATATTATCACATAAGGACATGAGTAAACAAGAGGAAGAAGTTAAAGTGTCACACTTTCATAAGGTGTTAAGAAGTGAAATAGGTTTGTGAAAAATTATTCAAGGACTTAATTCTATTTACATTATCCATTAAATCCTAATAAATCCAAAATCACCACCTATAGGTCAGCCTAACTGAGCTTTAATTGTCTCCAAGGTCAAGAAGTTTGATGTGAAGCACAAAGGTGAAATTGAAGGTTTGGATGAGTAAGTAAATCCATAGAAGCTTAAAGAGTTAGACATAAGATCATAAATAATCTTTCAAAGTAGGAGTTATCTCAAAAATTTCAATCACTCATGGATGGCCACACAGTGAATCCTAAGTAAGAACATAAGTAAAGAAGCATATGATAGAGTAGGCCCATGTGAGAGAGATTAAGGTGTTAGTCTTAGATGGAGGTCCTATTAAGGGAGAGATTGTTTGGGATTAAGTCCTTATAGTTGAAGAAGAATTCAAATATTAATATATAAATACAAACCTATATCATTCCAAATAAGAGAGACTAAGGTGTTAATGTTGGATAGAGGTCTTGTCAAGGCAAAGTGGAGGAAAATCATACTTGTGATGGTGTAGTAATTATTGGATGAGTTATAGGAGAAGCTCAAGGAATAGAATACATGTCCATTAAAATCATTTAATAAGATCATATTCATAAAGGATAGGGCTCTACCCAAAATAAAATAGTATATTGGAGACTTACGGGCCTACTCTATATCAAAGTGAGGAGAGCATATTTCTCATAAGAAGTTGGATGTCTAATAGTAATAAAGGGATGTGGATGACCTTAAAAAATAATTTAATCAAGTTTGGATCTAGTGAATGAGGAGAATAAATAATGGAATAGAACTATAGGGTCAAGAAGCTCAGCTTGCATTCAAACCCTTGGTTAGAGAAGAATAAGGCTTCAGACCTTTTAGAAGGTTAGTGGTGTGGAGGATCATGTTGAATCATTTTATGGATCATTAAAAGCATAATTAGAGTTTATTTTCTATTAAAGTGTGTTTTTAAGTCTTAAGTACTAAAAATAGTTTTATTAGATTTCATACATAGTCATCTCAGCCTAAGAGACAAGTTTGCAGAGTTTAGAACTCCATAAAGGACATTGGTTTAGTCCTTGGGTTCTGTAATTGTATGAATAATCAACAAGAAGACTGAAAACCCTATTTTGCATGATAAAGAATTCAAATGGGTTAGATTTTTTATGAAAACATTCATGAGGTGTTTCATGGTGTTAAATGTCCATAGGAAGTGTTACAGGTGTCCACTACTACAAATTACTAGCATTGGTTTTTGGGATGGACCCCTATCCTTTATGAATCATTGCTAAGACCACAAACCTCTATAAACCCTTTTTAAACCATACAACTAACTTGTTGGAGAAGATGTGTTTATTAACACCCTAAAATGACATGATATGACCTCTAAATGACCCTAATTAATTCACAACTCTACTGAGCTTCATTTCAAGGTGTTGGTTCACATGTGTAGGTACATTATCATATGGTATAGGGCAACATATATAGTTTAAGGCTTGTTTATGAGGGTATAATTTGTGGAGTGACATTTAAAACATTTAAATAGGCTTATAGGGGATTGAAATAGGTTTAAAAATAATCCAAACTCTTCTAAAGGTCTCAAAAAGTGTTATATAATCCCTTCAAGTTGGCCACTTAGGCAAAAGGTGAGAAAAGCCCAGTTTTGCAAGCTAAGAAGCCTAAATGAAGGCCTATGAGTGAAATATAAAAAATAAATCTAAATTAATGATTTGTATAAAGGTGTTATAGGCCTTATAAATTCATTTTAAATCACCAAAACCTACAAGTTTCATGAAAAACATCTCAAACTACCCCTTAAGCATACATAAGCATCTAGGCTTGCCAATGGCCATTTCATGGTTTGCATATCTACACAAGGCCCCAAAACTTGAAATTAAACATGGAGAATGGTATTATTCCAAGTTAAGTGAATCAAATACTTTTTTTAGGTTTCACATGTGTGGGTGGCCATTTGGGCAAATCTCTATTTTTAGGCCTAGGAGGCCTAATTAGGCCTAATTGGAGAGAGAAATGGTAGAAAAGAGACACTTACACTCATATTTAGATCCTAAAAATTGGAATGGAGTTTTAATGGGATATAATGTCCTAAAAAATGTGTTACAATCCATACACTCTTTTTCACAAGGAGCTTTACCAGTTTTTAAGGCTATACAAAATAAGTAAAAAAGTAAGTAAATAGAACAAAATTGCATATTTTGAAGGGTTTGATGGATCCAAGTGAATTTTTTTAGGTCTAAAATTATTTTTATAATCCATATATGAATTAAATTTTTATGATTCAAATCAAAGCCAAGTTTTCTCTTTCCCATGCCACTTTGCGTAATGAGGAGTTCAAGTGAATAATCAACTAAGTCAAGGCATTTAAGTCATTAAAGGGGTTATACAAGGTTTATTATCTCTTAAACACTAAATAGATATCAATAATAGTTATTTTAAGTTTCAAATAGAATTCAAAGGGTTTTAAAGAGTCTCGAACACTCTTAACAAGACCTTTTCCCCTCTTATACCTAGCAAATTGAAAGGGTCAAAGATGCTTAATAATCCTTCTAACAACCTACGTAAGGTGGAGGGACATCATGAATGGATTTGGAGAATGTTTAAATATAGGGATTAATTAATTATTAATACCTATTTTTAATGAGGTGACTTTTTCTTCAAAAAGCAAATGTGAGCTAGTATATAAGGTGTGTAAACAAGGATTTAGGCATCTTCAAAGTGGTCAAACTTGACCAATAAATGATGAAGACCTTTTTATGTTTCCATAAAAAATTATAACCTACCTCTATTCCAATTTTATGAATGAGTGAAATGTTAAATTCTATGAAACACTATGTAGCAATTGGAGGGGTTTGAAGACAAAGCTAGTCATCCCTATTTTGTGGCTATTTTGTCTCCCCTATCCTATTTTTTCTATTATACTCTATTTTCTATCATTTTATTATTAATATTTTGATTTGGATATGATGGAATGATACCAAATTTTTGTACTCACCTCTTGAATAAATAATAAGCTCTTTTCCTCCATTTTCAGGTTTTGTGTGAGGTGTATGATGATTGTCATTGATATAACATTATGAATCAGTAGTTTTCCTATGTTATTGTCTAGTTATTTTACCTTAATATAATATATTTGAGTTTCTATAGGTCATAATAAGTGTTAAGATCAATCTTAGTCTAATTTTGGACTATAATTCAATACCCTTTCAATCCTTTCATGCAAAGAGTGTGTTATCCAAAATTTTTTTATGAAACACTATCATAAAATTCATATACCTAAAGTGAAGACAATGTGTACAAGTTCCTTCCCGTATTAAGAGTTATTAATTTCAAGAAATAGTGGTCATAAACATTTGTGTATCACCTTTATTCCATGTTTTCATTTTAATTTTAGTGCAAGCAGTATCCTTTCACCCTTTTCATAGTAAAAAATTAGTAGTTAGTAGGTTTATGATCAAATTTAGTGAGTGTATCAAGGGAACTATCCCTCTATATATATATATTTTCTCCCTTTAAAATATTTTCTCCCTTTAAAATTCACCCACACTTAGGAGAGATTCCATTATTTTAGTAGGAGTAAGAAGTAGCATACATTCTCTTAAGGGTAGCACTCCTGATTGACAATAGTTTTTGGCACACTTAATGGGCCACATACTCCTTAGCATAGCTAAATTTTGGATATGAGAAAAATAATTTATATAAATAGAGGACACTCATCATCATTTGAACTATAGGATTCCTTGAATATCCAATATTCTTAACAGTAAGCTATCAAAATTTTCATGCCAAAGGTTACCATATTATCATCAAGCAAAGGTAATTCTTTTGATTTTTTTGAGTTACCTTATCATTCATATAAAAGGAAAAGATTTATAAATACAAACCCCTATTCTATAAATCTATTTTAATCCCCTAACCATCCCATTATACTAGACATTTCAGTTCCCACTATCTAGATGACTCTGCTTAAAAACTAGGTATTTGTCTCATTCAATAGAGGAAACCCACTAAATCTTGACCAGTATGATGATATACTAGCTTTATCTCCTAATAACATTCCTTTTTTCTTATGGGAAGACCAAACTATGCCTATTGAACACATACAAGATATATCCAACCTTTTTTCTATCCATATTGTTATCCAAGAGAACATAGTTATCTAACTATTTGCTACATCTTTCAAAAGAAAAACATTGTATTGGTATAACAACCTTCCTATAAATTCTATTTCTTCTTGGGATGACTTAGGTGCAACCTTTTTAAGGTAATTTGAAGATAAATTTGACCACATATCCTTGGATGAATAACTCACAACCATAAAGAGGAATTCATATGAGTTCATGATATATTTTAACCTCATATTCCAAAATACATGGACTAGGATACCTATTATGATTAGGCCATATATAGAGTATGCCTTTTTATATTATATAAGGGATTTTGATTTGGACATTAGTGTCATGATTCAATCTATGGGTGATAATACACTTACATATGCATATGAAGTGGCCATTAGAGTAGAGAACAATTTGATATAGGCTGAAAAGTTGGTACCTAGACCTCCTAAGCCTTTTTTCCAAAAAACACAACCAATTCCATCCTCTCCAGCTCTTCCTATGGCTCCCATTCTAGCCCCCAAGAATAATTTTTAGCCATTCCTAGTCAATCAACTGAGATTAGATAACTCAAAGGAATGGTGTAATCATTTGGGAATGAAATTGTTCAATTGAAAAGGTAGAAATACCAATCTAATAGGCCTTGCTAAGAACCTAATCAAACTATTTATCAGCCTTTTAGAGATAATAAACTCCCCTATTAAGGCTTCAAAGAATTAATACCTTCATATCAAGCTTAAACAATTATCAAATAGGCCAAGCCTTATGCAACTATTGATCTTAATGTTCCTTGTTCATCTAAGGTTATTGTTCATATGCCAAATAAAATTAATATGATTCCAAATTTAGGTTAGCAACCATCTAATCTAAATAATATGCAAAATTATGCATTAGTCAATCAATCTATGGTAATACCTCAAATGACTGAAGAAGAGGCTTCTCTTTAGGAAATTCAATGTAATGAGTGTATGGCACAATAAAATAAGGTGAATCATGGACAAGGGTAACTGGATTCAACCTTTGTGAATTAGAAACTTGATGATCAGCTTTGAATTAGGTTGGTGACTCTGGTACTTCAAATAATGTGGTTGTAGCTATAACTAGAGCAAATAAAATAGCAATTGAATAGGATAAGGAGTTGGGTCATGTTCCAATCATACCTATTATTATTATTATTAAATGTGTCAATAATAAAATTTTTATCCTAACATTATAGAAAAATTAAAACATAGAGGTTGGCAAATATCATCAAGTACCGCAAGTGAAAGGTCAGCCAGTTGTGCCAAGAGTATAACCAAAGGTGAGTACAGATCCTTTCAATATTATTGATCATATGAAGAAATATAATATAATAATGAGAATTTGGGATTATTTAGCAACCCCAAAGAAAAAATACATGCTTATTTAGGATCTTTCATCCCTTAATATGTCACCAAAACCAATTGATAAAGAGAGCATAGTTTTGATAAATTTAGATCAGCTAATGAGACAAAAAGTGTATCAAGTAGATAAGGATGTATAAGTGGGTAAAAATTAATCAAAATATAATAAAAAACCTCCCTCAAATATCTATCTTTGATTTTTGGCAATACCTTAGTCCAAAATTGTATGGTAGACAGTGGAGCTAGTAATACTGTTATGCCTAACCAGATTATAGACAAGACTGGTTTGGTGTATGAATCAAACACAAAAGGTGTATTAAATTTATATGTCTCACCAAAAAAAATTGTAATGATCAAGGACATATAATTAAAATTTTATTCTTTCCTAAATATGACCATTCAGTATGATGTAGTGGTGGTGGACTTGCCTCCATATTTTGCCATGTGTTTGTCCAGAGATATTCCATCAAAGATCGGAAGTTACTTATCATATAATTGGAGTTATTTGATTTTTAAAAAAAATGTATGGGAATAAGATAAATATTCATTTTGATCCTATTTCACTCTTTCATTTGGATTCTTATATTCTGAGTGTTATGAACACAAACTATGTCATTTTGGATGAGGTAGAACAAACCAGTGAAATAGATGCCAACTCACCTCTTAAAGGATTTAATGATCTATTTATTGATGAATGGGCCTAAAAATTTCATAAACATGATCCATATCAAATTATATAAGAGGATATAATTGGTGTATATTTTCTTTATGAAAATGATGCACACATTTCAGCCATAGTGAAATAAGATGAGTCAAAAGATGGTCTTTGGTAGCTATACTTTGATGGGTCAAAGAAAAACCATGGTACTAGGGATGGAATGATTATTATATAACCTACCAAACAAAGGTAATTTTTTTTATTATGTTTCATTTTTTCTATTTTAATAATGTATAAGAGTATGAGGCTCTAGTCCATGGTTTACAATGGGCTAGGAAGATGGGAATAAATGTTTTACAATCTTTTGGTGATAGTGAAATTGTAGTTCACCAAGTGGGAGGGTTGAATGTATAAAACAATTCATTGATAATATCTTACAAACATAGAGTTTAGGACCTTATTGTAAGCCATTTTAACCCACATATCAAGCTTTTCTTGTATTTGGAGGAAGAAGCCTAGCAGGGTCCTAATAAAGTAGAAGATCCAATAGATTATAAATGGGTTTAGCAATACAAATGGAGGGATCCAGTTAGGATCTCATAGTTTTCATAAGATTTCAATGACATGGACCAAATTGAAAAAATCTTGGAAACTCATTAGGACCTTAAAATATTAATCAAAATGACTTAGGCAAGTCTAATGAACTAGACTATCACCAAGACATCATGAAAAAAAGAAATGGACCAGTTCACTTGTGTATTTAATAAATACACTTAAAACCACTATAAATCCAAAATATTTTATCACCATGGATTTATTCATGCTAGGGACATGATCTGTAAATTCCATGTCTACATGATCTTTCTAGCTCAAGTTATGAACATTCAAAGTTGGACTTGGAGCATAAAAAATTCATGCCAACATCAAGTTTGAGCTTCATAAATGAACTATTTGGGTTCAAAAGGTCCATAATTTATTCATGCAAATGTCAAAGACATTCACACAAATTTAAAATTATGGTCATGTTTATTTCAAAATAAATATTAGAAATGATCCATTAGAGATTAAATTTGATGGTCACATGAACATCAATGACAACCACATGAATTTTAATTTTAAGATCATGAGTTAGCCATTTGAGTTTAAATGATGGGTCCGAATAGATCTAATAGTTGGAATTTAATTATACCAAGCAGATAAATGGCACATGATCAAGTCAATAGGTCAAGGATCTTAAAGGCCACCATATGATACAAACATGAAATAAAACAGACTGACAAGAGGATCCTAAGATCAATGCATGATTGACAAGTGGCATGCACACATTCAAGATGATAGAAGATTGATGAAGCATGTTTAATCATGAAAACCAATATCAATGGTGTGAGAGAAGTCAATAAATCATTAGGTATCCATGATATGAATAGGAATGAAGATAGTTTGTCATAATTTGATTGACTTGAGTGAGTATCGATGACCAATAAAATTAAATGTTGAGAAGCTAAGGGACTTCATGGAGATCAAATACATGACCAAGGTCAAACCAAGGAAATATTTTAAAATGGGTCATCCCACTACCATTAGAGCTTGGATGGGTGCCATTAAAAGGACATGGTGGTTCAATAAAGATGATAAACAATGAAGGGATCACCATTAAAACTTAATATTGACTTTTAGTTTGAGGGTTTGTGTCATGTAGGGTTCATTTTATGACTATGTTTGCCAATTTTTAAATAAATATCCATGCATATGGTGAACTCTCAATTATTGTAAAGATATAATGGGTCTATATGGAACTAATATAAGTAAAAAAAGGGGCTATAAGTTTATAAGTCTACATCAACATAATGACTATAGGAAAACCAATAGTCTAAGATTAGTTTTCCATCTATAGTGGACCTATGAACATGGAGACATGATTGAGCATGATCCAATTTGAACAAGAGCTATAATTTCAAAGGATTTCATGAATACATACATGTAGACCCTAATGGTTTCATCTCCAAGACCAGCTGCATGAAAAGGACCCTTCTCTCCACTCTTACATGCCTTAATGAACTAGTGAAGAACAATTAGCACCAGAAAAAACTCCAACAGATTGATTTGATGGTTATAACTACATTAATGTTGTAACCTATATTAAAATAACTTGATCCTACCATTGCAACCATAAAGAAACATCAATGAAAGAATAATGTAACTATGTAATGGATTGAAGTGACCAAGATCAATCAGGAAGCTTGAATGAGCATAGTTGAAAAATCAGTTATAACTATAGTTAAAATGAAGTTTAGCTCATTTGATTTCCCTTTGGGTGCCAATTATACCCTTCTCTTACTCACTTTATTCTATAATATAGCCTTTGAGCTATTGATTGTCATCCCTTTGGATGGTACGACTAGACTCTTCCAAAAAATATATCTTATACCTCTTGGAGAAATGAATAGAGTATTTTGTAGTTTTTTACTAATCTGTGCTTAGTGCTTTTTATTTGTTTGACATGCAAAATTGGTTGTCATCCTCCCTTTGTAGGTCTAAGTTCAACCTAAGTGATAATAAACTTTTCTTATAGGTCATTTAGCATGTCTTAATGTTGATGTCTCAGGTATAGAGTGGATTTTTTATTGTAAGTGATTTTAATTAAGCCTTACCCTCATTTCCATCCATCATAATTTCATAAAATTGACCTCTAATGAAGAATTATTTCTTGGAAACCATTATAAATGTTACACTAGTTCTATTCATAGTTATTAGTGTGTTACTGAGTTCAATCTTGAGAGTGGATCTTTGAACATTTGGTGCATCACCACATGTTAGAATAGGTTTCATTTTATGAAAATATCTTGACTCTTTTCACCTCTAACCTATTTAGATCTTAGAAAGAGAGGCCCAAACTATCAAATTTGAGGAACTAGCCTCATTAAAAACCCTAAAGGTCTGGTCTAGATATAGGCATCCCATAACCTTAGATCATTCCCATGTTAGTCTAGGTATGGGTTAGACTTGAGAAAGCTAACCTCTATAAGGTGTTATCTAGATAGTTAACAGTTATGGCACACCTAATGGGACCCACTATTCACATAAAGTGAATCATTTTCATATTTGCATATTTTTCATGCCCCTAATAGTTATCACAAGATCCTCTACAAAAGGGAAAAAGATAGATTTCTCTGAACTATCTTTCTAATCAATAAAGAATAAAAAATCCCCTCAGTCAAATCCTACACCTACACCTCTTATTCCCCCTATTGTTTCAAAAAATCCTCTTATTCAAGCCAATATTGTCTTGTTATAAATCCCAAACCTCAGATGGTTATTCCCAAAATATAAGCCTTTATGCCATTCAATGGTGGTAGTCATTTGAATCTCACTTAATGGGATGATATTCTAGTTTCTTCTCTAAAGGCTCTTCCTTATTATATAAGAGAAAATCCAATTAGCCCTATAAAACATATTACAGATATTGCTAATCTTTGTTCAATGCATCATGTGACATAGGACAATGTAGTAATGAGGTTGTTCGAAACTTCTTTTAAAATGAAAGCACTTCAGTGGTATAGAGGATTGGATCCTACATTAATCAATAACCAGGATGAATTTGGAGAGGTCATGTGAAACCAGTTTGAGGATAAAAGTGATCATCTTTCACTGGTGAATCATCTTACAACAATCAAGAGATTCAATCATGAATTCATGGTGGATTTCAATTATAGGTTCTAGAATACTTGGGAAAAAATTCCTACAGTGATTAAGCCTACACCCAACTATGCTTTTTTGTACATTTAAATGCCCTCAATTCAAATGTATATGTAATGATTCAATCCATGGGAGGGAACACTCTACCTAAAGCTTTTGAATTAGAAATTAATGCCAAAAATTACTTTATACAAGTAGTTAAGTTGTCTCCAATGCCACCAATGCCTTTTTTCTAGAGATCCACCCTCATGCTCCAACTATTACTCCACTCCTAGATTCAACAAAGTTATATCAAACATAAGGTGATCAGGCTGATAGATTGGGGAAGATAGAGAGTCTTATTAAGACTCATAAAAATAAGTTTATTGCAATGGAAAGATAACAAGCTCCACCATACAAGCCATACTAGAATACTAATCATAATTATCTATATAATAAGCCATCTTATTAGCCCAATTAGCAAGGACAAGGGAAAATTTCCCAATCAAGGTAATATAATCCTAATGCTCCAAGAAATTCTAGAGCTATTATGCCAACCTAGAACAACTATGCTCAGGAAGGGTAATGGAACAATCAATGGAATCAATCAAATAACATGGTAATGGCTCCAATTGGTGAGTTCACATTAGTCTTATATCAATAGAATTTGAATCCTCACATGAAAACTAGCCACCTTCCTAGAATAAGGAAGCCTCTATACCAGATGGATACTTTCCTTCATTTACACAATCAAAAGTACCAAATAAATAAGGAAGAGATAATGGTAAAGCACCTATTGAAACTACATTTTTTAACTTCCAAGAAGGTGAGAATTATTTTAAGCACATAACAGTAAATCAAAGTCAAAATATGCCTAATGTTGATAATTCATTTGTAACCCATACTAGATCTAAGAATAGGAAAATTGGTGAAGTTTAGGTCCTAATAAGGTAGACCCTCTTCCTTCTCAGCCACCACAAAGGACCACAAGTCATGATTTACCTCAAAAGACATCAACTCAGTAGGTTCAAGATATAAAAGGGAAGAATGCAAAAGGGCCTTATATTCCTTAGTTCACACAACATCTAGGAGCCCCTATTGCTCCTAAATTTTAGTTAAGGATAATTAATTATCTACTTAGTATTGTGGATCATATGAATCAAAAAAAATTATCAATTTCACTATAGGATATCTTGCTAATCCTAAGACAAAAGGAAAAACTGTAAGAGGAGCTTTCAAAGATCAATTTCTCTGATAGACCACCTAAAAAAGAAAGAGTGAGTGATGTTCTAACCAAATCTAATCCATTTTTTGAGTCTCAAGATCCTAAGGTGGCTAAGCCCCCTCCATTATATCTTTTAGTTGTCATAAGAGATTGTCTTATTCACAATTATATGATTGATAGTGGAGGTAGTACTTTTATCATGCCTAAATCCATATCTAAAAACTAGGGCTCAAGTATGAACCTCATGAAAAGGGAGTGTTACAATTAGATGGTTCTCCTACTAAGACTATGGGCATCCTCAAAGATCTTAATATTTTACTTGTTTCTTGTCTAAATTTCACCATTTCATAGGATATAGTTATTTTTGATTTACCTCCATATTTTGCACTATGCCTATCTAGGGATTTCACTACTAAAACAGGAGGATACCTTTCTTAATATTTGTCATACATGGTTTTTAGAACTAGATATGGGACTGAAGTCACTATAAAATCATATCCTATTTCTATATTTCACCTTGAACCATATATGCCAAATATGTCTAATATGAATTGCAGTATTTCAGAAGAAGATGAGGATGCTATTAATCAAGAAAATTCTAAGCCAATTTAAGGCACACCAAATCTACTCTTGGATGATTTGGCTACTGATAACCATGGGTATGATCCATACAAAGTTATTCAAGAAGTTGGTTTTGGTATCTACTACATGCATGAAGAAGGTGACTCATTACCTAGTCTCACCAACTCAAAGTAGGATCAAGAGGGAGTATGTAATCTATACTTTGATGGATCTAGATCAAAAAATGGAAGTGGAGATGGTGTAATTTTGGTTTCACCTCATAATCAAATGTATTATTCTTTAGGTATATTTTAGTTTAGTTGTACATCAAATATTGCAAAGTATGAAGATCTTATTCATGGCCTTCAGTGGGCTAGAAAGAGAGGTATTAAGCTTTTATAGGTGAAAGGTGATAGTGATTTAGTATTAAAATAAGTGATAGGTTTTAGTTCAATAAAAAAAACCCTCTTAAAGTCCTACAAATATAGAGTTTTTGACCTCATGGAAGATTTCCTAACATTTGATATCTGTTCCATTACTAGAGTAACCAATCAATATGAAGATAAACTTGTTGCCATAGGAGCACAATGTGATATAGTGGATCAACTCAAGGACAATAAAGATCAGACCCAAATCAAGGTTTTATGTAGGCCCTTAGTTCCAGACAATGAGGTAAGTTGGTAAGTCTTTGATAGTGACAAACAGATAGCCTGTTTCTTATAGAATGAGGTAGAATTTTGCTTAAAGAATAAAAATAAATTGCAACACCAATATGAATATTAGAATGTGCAATTGAGATCAAACAAGATGCCTAAAGGTTTAATAACTTTAGAGATAAATTTAAATGAAGGTGATCAACTTATAAAGGACAATGTAAGCATCTCTTTTAAAGAAGAACATTATGAACAAGTTCACATAGTTGAAGGTAAGTAACTCAAGTGGGGTAAAGTGAGAGAGTAGCTTTCATTTCATTATGTAGTGAGTTTATGGTTGTATTTTCTTAGGATCATGATTTGAAAGGGTTTGACCCTAGATTAACACAACATATTATTGAGCTTGAACAAGATGCAAAACCAATAAGATAGAAGTAAAGGCCCATAAACCCCAAGGTTGAAATTATCATGAGAAATGAGCTTACCATACTAATTGAGTCAAGTATAATATTTCCTATAAAGTATTTGAGATGGGTAACAAACCTTGTACCAATGAGAAAGAAAAATAGAGAGATAATATTATGTGTGGATTTCAGGGATTTAAACAAAGTGTCATTGAAAGACCACTATCCTATTCCTTCTATGGATCAAATATTATAGAATATATCAAGTTCACAAAGGTTATCCTTACTAGATGGATACTTAGGTTATAGCCAGATATTGGTGAAAGAGGAAGATCAATATAAAACCACTTTCACAACCAAATGGGGTATTTATGCCTACCAAAAGATGCTTTTTGGGATCTCTAATGCTGGAGCCACTTTCTAAAGGGAAATGGATGTTGCCTTTCAAGGTCTTTTGAGTAAAATGGTCTTAGTTTAACTTGATGACATTACCATATTTTAAAAATATCCTAATGATCATCTAACACACTTGAGAGTTATTTTTGATAGATGCAAACAATTTAGAGTTTCATTGAATCCAAAGAAGTGTATCTTTTTAGTGCATGAGGGGAGACTACTTGGGAATGTAGTATCCAAATATGGTATTTCTATTGATCCAAAAAGAATAGAAACAATACTTCCTCTATCATTTCCAAAACATAAGAAATGATTGCAAAGCTTCTTAGGTAAGATCAATTTCATCAGAGGATTTATTCCTGGATTTGTAGAACTGGTAAGGTCACTCACTCAAATATTGAAGAAACATCAAGAATTAAGTTGGAGTAAGGAAGGTAAGAGAAGTTTTGAATCCATAAAAAAATAATTATCTAGGTTCCTAATTTTCTTAATATATATTTTAGTAATGATTTATTTATATATGTTTTTTCTACATTTAGTACAATTTCAGCCATGCTTATGTAATAGAATAGTGAAGGTTTAAAGAAACATATTGCTTTTTTCAGTCAAGCTTTGGAAGACTATGAGGAGATGTATTATTATTTTTTAAATTATGTTCTTGTTATTATAATATTTTTAAAAAAATTCAAATATTTGGTTTCAAATACTAATATTATGCTAATGGTAGCTCATCCTAGTGTGAAGGATTTCATCCTCAACAAAGGCTTAAGTGAAAAGAGAGATGGATGGGTCTCTAAGTGCATGGAATATGATATTTAAGTGAAGGTTAAAAATATGGTTTGAGGTAAAGGATTATGTGAACATATTATAGAATATGTGAAAGAATAAAATGAGATGGTTTTGACACTTCAAAACACCCAATAAGAAGCTAAAACTACTCCATCTAGCTAGACACAAGACAGTGCTAGATTCCTTCAAATAGGAAAATATCCAATGGGATTAGATGAATCAAGGATAAGACATTCTAGGATAAAATAAATACCATACATTCTACTTGATTTAGTGTTTTTCAAAAATGGCATTGGAGGTATGTTTTTAAGGTGTGTTGAAGCTAATCAATTTGACAAGTTTTTTGAGCAATTTCATGATAGTCTTTCTGGAGGCCATTTTAAAGCCCAGACCATAGATGAAAAAACAATTAGATACAATTAATTTTTGCCTAATTTATTTAAGGATGCATATTCATGGCTTAAGAAGTGTGCAAAGTGTGTAATGTTTACAAGTAAGTAGAGACTAGCTTATATGCCACTGAAGCCTAATCAGGTTGAGTAATATTTCATGTAATGGGGTTTGAACTTCATTGGCATGATACATAATACATATATTTCTAGTTATAAATTGGTCTTAAAAGCTATATACTATTTCACCAGGTGGGTGGAAGCAGTGTCTTTAAAGGAGTCAAATCAGAGATCTATGCTTGAGTTCTATGAGAGTCTAGTCACCCATTTTGGAGTACCTTCTACTATAATATCAAACAATGCCTTAGAATTCAATAGTGCAAAGGTATGTGAATGGGCTCTTGAGTATGGTATTTATCTAAAATGTTCATAAAATTACTACCCATAGGGTAATGGAATAGTTGAGTCCACTAATAAAAACCTAATTTGGATCATCAAAAGAACACTAGAAGATAATCAAACATCTTGGCATACAAAGTTGAAGACTACTTTATGGGATAATATGATCACCCCCAAGAAGAACATTGGTCATTCACCTTATCTCTTAGTTTATGGAAGATAAGCAAGGCTACCTATCTCATTAGAGCTCCCACCTTTGGAACTTGCACATAATCTATAGCTTCTAGAAAGTGATGCAATGGAGGTTAGGATGAATGAACTAAGAGAATTGGTAGAGATAAGAGATGATTTCATGCATACCATATGGTCTAACCAGTATCAAGTCAATAAATTTTTTGATAAAAGAGCTTCATCAAGGACATTACAGCATGGTGACATAGTCTTCAAATGGGATGAGGACTTTACAAAACTAGGAAAACACTCCAAGTTTGACAACCTTTAGGTGGACCTTATGTCATCATAAGTTGCAAGGAAAGTAATGCCTTTGAGATTGCTAGATTGAATGGATAGAGCCTCCACTTCCATATTAATGGGAGGTATCTTAAGTTTTTCTATTAATTTAATGTCATGTTATTTGTACATAAGTAGATAGGCATATTTTTCCTCCAAGTACTTATGCACATTTCTTTGTTTGTTGTTGTTTCATCTATTTTGTTGCTTTCTTGTTGCTTATTCCCATTGCCCCAAATTTTTTTTTCCATAAATCAAGTAGAGTCTTTTTATACTTAGCATTTAATTTTTTATTCATCTTAAACAAGCCCAATCAAAGTTTAGGTCCCATGACTAGTAGGTTGGTCAAGCCAGCTGACTTGCCAGAAGTGTTGGCTATTTTGGCCCATATATCAAGTTGTGCCTATAGTTGGATGAATAAACCTAGTAGGGTCCTAATAAAGTACATGATTTGATGGATTATAAATGGGTATAAAATGTAAATAGAGGGATCCAAGTAAGATATCACAATGTTCATAAGCTTGCAGGGATATGGACCAAATTGACAAAATCTTAGAAACTCATCAGGACCTTGAAAGATTGAATCAAAATGACTTGGGAAAGTCTAATGAACTAGACCATCACCAAGATGTCATGCATAAAATAAATGGACTAGTTCACTTATGCATTTTATAAATTCAATTCATAAAACCTCACAAGCTAAAATATTTCAGTGTCATAGAGTTATTCATGATAGGGACATGCTCTATAAATTTCATATCTGCGTGAGTTTTCTAGCTCAAGTTATGAGAATTTAAAGTAGGACCTGAAGCATAAGACATTCATGCTAATGTCAATTTTGATCTCTATAAAGTAACCATTTGGGTTCAAAAGTTCCTTAAGATGTTTACACAAACATCAAATATGTTTACGTAGATGTCAAATGATGATTGTATAGATGTAAAAATAAAGCTTAGTAATGATTTGTTAGAGCTTAAATTTAATGATCATGAAATGTCAATGATAATTACATGAACGTCAAATGACAGGTATCCATATGTTAATTTTAAGGTCATGAGTTAGTTGATTGAGTTTAAATGATGGGTCCCAATATATCTAATGATTGGAACCTAATAGTATCAAGTAGATCAATGACACATGAGCAAGTCAAAATGTTAAGGAGTTTCGAGGCCACCATGTGGCATAAGTGCAAAAATAGACAGACTAAAAATAGGATCTTGAGATTAACACATGATTGATAAGTGGCATGAGCACATTTAATATGATCGAATATCAATGGAGCATGTTTAATCATGTAAATCAATATCAATGGTGTGAGAGAAGTCAAGAATTTAGTAGGAATTTATGAGACCAATAAGAATGAAGATAATTTGGCATTATTTGATTGGCCTGAGTCCATATTGATGACCAACGAAATTAAAGGTTGAGAAGCTAAGGGACTTCATAGAGATCAAATACATGACCAAGGTCAAACCACATCAAGCTTTTCAAAATGGGTCATCCCATCATCATTAAATATCAATTGAATACCATTAAAAGGACATAACGGTTCAATCAAGATGATCAACAATGAAAGGACTACCATTAAAGCTTAATATGGACCTCTAGCTTGAGGGTTTGTGTCATGCTTGGTTTATTCTATGACTATGTTCACCATTTTTATAATAAATATCCATGCACATGGTGAACTCTCAATCCCAAAAAAGATATAATGGGTCTATTTATACCTAATATAATCAATAAAGGGGGATATATAGTCTATAGGTTTGCATCAACATAATGACTATAGGAAAACCAATAGTCTAAGATTGGTTTTTTACTATAGTAAACCTATGAACATGGGGATGAGTTTGAGCATGATCCAGTTTAAACAAGAAACAAAATTTAAAGGATACCATGAAGTCATACATGTATACCCCAATGGTTTCATCTCTAGGACCAACTACATTAAAAGGACCCTTCTCTCCACTCTTGCATGCCTCGATGAACCACTAAAGAGCAGTTAGCACCAGGACAAAAATATAACAAATTGATCTAATGGTTGTAAATACATTGATGTTAGAACCCATCTCAAAAAAATTTGATCCCATTGTTGCAACTATAAAGAAACATCAGTGAAGGAATAATGTAATTGTGCAATGGACTGAAGTGACCTAGATCAATAAAGAAGCTTGGATGATCATAATTATAGAAGTTTTAACTATGGTTAAAATGAAGTTGAAATCATTTGATTCCCCTTTGGGTGCAATTTTTTCCCTTCTCTTACTCCTTTTATTTTATAAATATAGCCTTCGAGCTATTGATTTTCATCACTCAGGTTGGTACAACTAGACTCTACCATAAATTATATTCTACACCTCTTGGAGAAATGAATAGAACATTTTGTCATTGTTTACTAATCTATGCTTTGTGTTTTATATTTTTTTGATATGTAAAAGTGGTTGTCATCTTCCCTCCGTAGGTCCAAGTTTAACCTAAGTGCTAATAAACTTTTCTTGTAAGTCATCTAGTATGTCTTAATGTTGATGTCTCAGGTATAGAGTGGATTTTTGACTTTAAGTGCTTTCAATCAAGCCTTACCCTCATTTACCTCTAGCCTAATCCATTAAATTGATCTCTACATGAAGAATTATTGCTTGGAAACCATTGTAGATGTTGTATTAGTTCTATTCATAGTCTATTAGTGTGTTAATGAGTTTAATCTTGAGAGTGGATCTTTGAACATTTGGTACATCACCACATGTTAGACTAGGTTTAAATTTATGCAAATCTCTTAAATATTTTCACCCCTAACTTATTTTGATCTTAGAAAGAGAGGTCCAAAATACAATATATGAGGAATTATCCTTATTAAAAACCCTAGAGGTTTGGTCTAGATATAGACATCCCAAAGCCTTAGATCATTCCCATGTTAGTCTAGGTATGGGTCAGACTTGAGCAATCTAACCTTTATTGGGTGCTATTTGGATGGATAACACTTACTAGATATTTTGATGATTTTGATATTCAAGCAATACCAAGAGAAAGAGACAAAAATTTACACACCTTCTACTCTTTTCTTGGTGTAACATAACCTTCTGGTTGAGTCATGTAGACCTCTTCATTTATATATTCATATAAGAAGGCACTTTTAATGTCCATTTGATGAATGTTCCATCTAAACTATTTGGATGCCATAGGATCTCAATTAAATATTATAAATGATGTGAGGAATGATAAAAATCATTCACATATCAAGGTAGTGGTGAGGCCTTCTATTCTTGACAATCATGAAAATTGGTTGGTTTTTGAAGATGTCAATTGGATTGGTTGATTCTTGTAAGAAGAGACTAGATTCTATTCCAAAAATTAATCAAAACTCTTGCAATAATATGGAGATCATATTATTCAAATTAAGTCAAATAAGCTACCCAAAGGTTTGGTATCTCTTGAAAACATCTTTATTAGAGATGATGAGGTGAGGAGAGATAAGTCTTCATTGTTAGCCAAGGAAGAACACTATGTTAATGTTGAGATAGCAGCTAGAAAGAGTCTCAAATTGGGTAAAGTATATATTTCATCTCAAAATGAATCATTTATTGATTTATGTAGGGAGTTTGATAATTCCTTTACATGGTAATATAGTGACTTGGAGGGATTTTATCCAACTTTGGCTCAAACACACCACTGAGTTATAGGTTGATACAAAACTAGTTAGACAATGGTAAAGACCAATCAATCCAAAAATTGAGCCTTTGATGAGAATTTAACTTTATAATCTAATTGAATCATCCATAAATTTACCAATCAATCATTCTACTTGGGTGGCAAACCATTTTCCAGTAAGGAATAAAAAGAGTGAAAATAGACTTTGTGTAGATTTTAGTGACTTAAACAAGGCTTCTCTCAAAGATCATTACCCATTTCCATCCATGGATGAAATATTGTAGCTGTTAGTTAGTTCATGAAGGTTCTCATTGTTAGATGGGTATGGTGGATATAACCATATTCTTGTTAAGGAGGAAGATCAGTTTAAGAAAGCCTTCACCACTAAGTGGGGGACTTTTTCCTATAGGAAAATACCCCTCACTTTGTCTAATATTGGAGAAACCTTTTAGAGAGACATGGATATGGCTTCCCAAGGTATAATCAATAGGTTTGTTCTTATATACTTATATGGCATTAATATATTTTCAAAGAGTACAAGGGAACACATGGTTCATCTCAAGGAAATGTTTGATAGATGTAGACAATTTGGGGTGTCTCTTAACCCTAAGACATGTGTCTTTTTAGTACACAAAGGTAAAATTCTTGGACATGTGGTTTCCAATCATGGTTTAAGCATTGATCCTGAGAGGATAGACTCCATTCTTGCTTTATATTTTCTTAAACATAATAAGGAATTAAAAAGCTTTCTAGGCAAGATAAACTTTATAAAGAGATATATTTATAATTTTGAAACTTTGGCAAAGCCACTTACATCCATGCTTAAGAAGAATCTGAGTTTTAGTTAGACTAAGGCATGAAGAGTTTTGAAGAGATAAAACAAATAATAGCTAGTTATCCTACCTTAATTAATCCTTATTTTTAAATAAATTTCATCTTTTATACATATACTAATATGGACACAATTTTAGGTATACTCATGCAACAAAATCAACAAGCTTTGGAGTAGCCAATAGCTTTCTTCAGTCAAGGTTTTGAGGAATATGAGACAAGGTACACTCATGTATATAAACATGTCCTTCTCATAATCATATGTCTTAAGCATCTTAGACACTTGTTATCAAACAATAGTATATATCTAATGGTTGCTCATCCAAGTATCAAGGAGATCCTATTGAACAAAGACATAAATGAGAAGAGGGAAGGTTGGATAACAAGAGTGTTGGAGTATGACATTGAAATAAAGGTCAATAAACTTATTATAGGAAAATAAATATATAAACACCTAACCCAAGACTTACAAGAAAATAAGGAGGCAATTTTAGTGCTAAATGATGAAGAAGTTGCAACTGATCATACATCATCTTCAGGCTAGTTTCAAGACTTGGTAAGGTACCTACAAGATGGTTTATATATTCATAACTTAAGTGTATCAAGGATAATGTATATTAGATTGCATTCATTCCTTTTCTCCTTGTTGATTACATGATTTTCAATAAGAACATCAATGATATGTTGTTAAGGTACATAGAACCAAACTAAATAGAAAGATTACTTGAGGAATTCCATGATAGACATGGTGGAGACCATTTCTTGGAAAGAAATATATCCTTAAATATTATGAGAGTTGGGTACTATTGGCCAAGCATTTTCATATATTTCCATGCTTGGGTGAGGAAATACAAACAATGTGCCATGTTTACATGAAAAGAAAGACTTATTGCCTAACCTCTTCAAATAATTTCAATGGATCATCCTTTTGTCAAATGGGTTGTGCACTTCATTGGAATTATTAATCACCCTTAAATATTGGGTCATAATTGGATCATTACTACCACAAATTACTTCACTAGATGTATAGAGGTAGTGGCATTGAAGGAAGCAAAAAAATCCAATGTGTTAGATTTTTATGAAGGTTTACTTACAAGATTTGACATTCCCTCCACCATCATTTTAGACAATGACATGGATTTTGTGGGAGATAATATCATTCAATGGGATGTTCAACATGGTGAATACCTCAACACTTCATTAAACTACTACCCACAAAGCAATGACCTTGTTGATTCCACCAATAAGAACCTATTAAAGATCATAAGGACTATTGAATATAATAAAAAAACATGACATTTGAAGCTTAATTGATCTCTATGGGCTGATATGATCACCTAGAAAAGTTCTATAGCCAATTCACCATACAAGTTGGTTTATGCAAAGGAAGCAAGGTTTCCTATTTCACTTGAATTTCCTACTTTAGAATTAATGCAACAATTAGAGTTATTGGAGAATGAACCAAGGAGGTAAGGTATGTTGAGCTTATAGAGGTGGAAGAAATTATAAATTAGTCTAATTTATCCATGAAAATTCATCAATCACAGGTTAAGAGAACTTTTGACAAAGGAGCATCTTTAAGGAGTTTCAAAGAAGGAGACTTATTTCTTAATTGATATGAGGACAAAGCTAAACTAGGAAGGTATACTAAGTTTGACTCTCTTTGGAGTGGCCCTAGCAGAAAATCCCATAATGATTTTAAACTTGATAACATGGATGGTGAGGAGCTTACAATCCCATTCAATGGGATACATCTAAAACATTGTTATTGAGAGATAAGTTCTTTTATACATAGTTTGTTTATTTTTGTTGAAGTGTTGTTATAGAATGTTTAGCTTGTTTATGTTTTTTAAATAATTTATTAGCTTCTACATTTATCTTGTTAGTTGGTTTCCCTAATTTTGTTTGTTTTCTTTCCTTATTTTTAGAGGAGAAGCAGTTTTCTTGTTTCAAGTCAATATTTTTATAGTCATTGGTCAGATTTGTTAGTGTTCATTTTAGAGTGAGAGAGATATCTCATGTTTCTAAAATATATGTCATTTGTCTAATTGATAAGCATAGTAGACATGTTCCCCATTTGAGTCACCAAAATGTTGATAATTTTGAACTCACATGTTAAAATGTCACCCCTATGACTTGAAACTTTTCTTGTCATGTTATTTTCCCTATTGGTTATCATGTTGTTCTTGTAATGTATTTGAGATTGTCATCCAAAACCTTGACTAATAAATGTTAAGGTAAATTTGATGAGTTTAAGGTTATGTTCATCATAGATTTGTGCTTGTTAAATCACCTCTTGATCTATTTCAAGTTGTTTCAAGTGATGAAAAGAGTGTAGAGCATCTTGATATGCCTCATGGCTTGAATCAAGATTAGGTCATTCTTTATAATAGATCAAATTGGTTGGTGATATGCTTGGCTAACTTTATAATTTAATTGGTTACATTTTGGATCACTTTATGGCTTATGGAGTAGGTTTTTCATGATATTGGAAGTATAATATCATAATAATGTCATGATGTACCTGTTCAAACATGAAAAGGTCCATTGAATACTTTTTTTAGTAGTTTCATTAGGTTTCTCAAGTGGTTATAGCAATTATAGTGCTAAAAAGGCCTATTTTGAGGATGTTTGTATAGTTATTAAAGGCATAATTGACCTATAAGAGTATTTATGACCTTATTTTTTTCATTTAAATCTCAAATCCATGGTTTGGAATGATTTTTAGGTGTCAAAATATAGAAAATTGATTTATCTCTCTTCTCAACTTCCTTGGCAGGTTTAGGAAGGCCATCAATTTTTGCTCAATACAGTCAAGAGAGAGAGAGAGACAAGTCCAAATATATTTGGAAATGATAGGGACCATAATTAAATTCAAGTTAATTGAATTTATTTTTATATTCATTCCCCCATATTTATGAATAATCACTAAGAGTGTAAGGGGGTCACTATGTCTTAGTCACCCAAACAGGGTCTAGGTTTGTCTCTATTTATTCACTTCAGAACTCAATGGATAAAAATGGTTATAATTGGATGATTTCAAGGTAAAATATGACCTTTTTCATGTTGTAATTATCAGGTACTTTTTCTTGATAAAGAGTCTTTGATAGGAAACTAGTTACCTATGTTGATTGCCTTGGTCAACAATTTTCAAGCATGTTTAATATATCAACTAAGTGTATTCATCTTCAGGAGTTCTCAAGTTCATGTTTTAATTATAGTACACATATTAAATAAAAACAAAAGGTTCATGTACCTTCATATTTAATAGGTTTTTCCTTGAGATAGCTTGAGTTAAATGGTGTCTTTCACAAGGTATAGTTTTAAGTCTAATGAGCTTCTAATGTATGAGAGTATCTTAGTGAGGTCAACATGATATTTGAGGGTTTACAAAAGGTGAGAGAGTCTTGATTTACCTTGGGAATACAATCCATATGACATCCTAATACCATGATCTCTAAAACCTCAAGAGAACACTTACAGGTCTAAAGAACAAGTAGAAGTTAAAATGGCAAATGATATGAGCATAGGAGTCATGAGGAAAACAAAAGAAATATGGAAAAACATGAAGTATATCCAAACATTATATATGGGTATAAAAATTTATAATGACACATTTGAGAGAAAGATATCAATTTGGATCCTTATATACCTAAGTAACATAGCCAAGTATGTGTATTATTGTATTACCAATTATTAAGAGACTTCAAAAGGATGGTGTGTTCTTAAAGATGTTTTATGAAGGTGTTAGATGAATAGTTAGGATGATATAAGCCCTTTGAAAGGATGAAAATGATCTAGGGGCCACCAATGTGTTATACAAAAACATGAATGAAGACTTTGAGACTCTATTAACCCTATCTAGTAGAGATTAAGGTTTCTTAGTAGTTTTAAGGTAAAGATCATGTTTTGGTTTCCTTATTAATTAAACTCTTTGATTGCTTCTCTAATTTGATAAGGTGAGTTTGAGTCAATAAGTGGTTTTGGCATCATGTTTGTCATGCTACCAACCATGTCATATATTTTTCCTCTATTCATACAAAGGCCTAAAAGGGTAGAATATGCACCTACACCAGTCAATCAATAAGGGTATTTCAATAAAATATCATGTTGTAGTTATGGAGGTAGGTGGTTTTCACTAAGAAATCAAATGATATCAATGATAATCATTTGGAATATTGGGACTAATAGAATAATTGGAATTTTATTTTGCATATAAAATCCACCAAACACTAAATGTGCATCTACAACCATGGATTTTGGCTCAAATAGTAGGCTTGTTATACAATATGAACTTTTGTGGAGGTCAAGAAGATGGATGTGAGGGTTGAGTAGAGTATAAATAATGACTTGAATATTCCCAATTGAGGACAAAAAGGATATTAGTAACTAAATAAATTCATATTGACTTTTTAAGTTTATATTCAAGTACAAAATTTGTACAATGGCCTATATGTGATCACATAAGGACATGAGTAAGAAAGAGGAAGAAGTTGAAGAATAACACTTTCATAAGGTGTTAAGAAGTTAAATAGGTCTATGCATACATATTAAAGGCCTTAATTTAGTTTACCTTATTCATTCATGTCTAATAATTCCAAAATCACCACCTACAAGTTAGCCTAACTAAGCTTTAATTATCTCCAAGGTCAATAAGTTGGATGTAAAGCACAAACGTGAAATTCAAGTTTTGGATGTGAAATAAAATGCATAAAAAATTATAGAATTGGACATAATATCATAAATAATCTTTCAAATTAGGATTTCTCTCAAAATTTATATTCACTCATGAATGGCCACATAGTTAGGCTTGAGTAACAACACAAGTAAATAAGCATATGACAAAGCATGCCCATGTGAGACAAAGTAAGGTGTTAGTCTTGGATGGAGTAAATATTAAGCAAGAGAGTGTTTGGTATTAAGTATTTATAGTTAAATAATCATTCAAATCCTAATAGAGAGCTACAGACTTGTCCCAGGCCCAAATAAGAGAGACTAAGGTTTTAATATTAAATAAAGGTCTTGTTAAGGAAAAGTGGAGGAAAATAATACTTGTGATGGTGTATTAATTATTGGATGAGTTATAAGATAAGCTCAAGGAATGGAATTCATGTCCATTGAAAGTGTTTTAGAATATCATATTCATAAAGGATAGGGTCCAACCCAAACTAGCATAGTCTATTAGAGAATTAGAGGCCTACTCTATAGTAAAGTAAGGAGACAATATTTATCACAAGAAGTTGGATGAATAAATAATAAATGGATGTAGATTAAATTAAAAAATACTTTTATCATGTTTGGATCCAGTGAATGAGGAGATAATATCAAGGAATAGACCTTTAGGTTCAATAAACTCAGTTTGTATAAAAACCCTTGGGTAGAGAAGAACAAGGATTCAAAATTTTTGGAAGGTAAGTGTTGTGGAGGATCATATTGAGTCATTTCATGGATCATTGAAATCATAATTAGAGTTTTATTTGATATTAAAGTGTGTTTTAAGGTTTTAAGACCCAAAAAGAGTTTTCTCAACTTTCATACATAGTCATCTCAGCCCAAGAGGCAAGTTTGCATATATTAGAATTCCAGCAAGGAGTTTCATGGTAGCTTGATGTTTCTTAAGGCATTGGAGGTTGTCTAATACTTCAAACATATGACATTGTTTTAGTCTTTAAGTCTTGCAACTATATGAACAATCAACAAAAAGACTAAAAATGTTTTTTTCATGACAAAGAGCTCGAATGGGTCATATTTTTTCTCAAAACTTTCATGAGGTGTTTCATGGTGTTAAATGGCCATAGGAGGTGTTATAGGGGTCTTAATGATACAAATTAATGGCATTGGTTTTTTGGATGGACCCTTGTCCTTTATGAATCATTGATAAGACCATAAACCTCCTTAAACCCTTCTTAAACCATACAACTAACTTGATGGATAATATGTGTTCCTTAACAACATAAAATGCCATAATATGACCATAAATTATTTCAAAACTCTCCTAATATTCATTTTAAGGTGTTGGTTCACATGTGCATGTATAGTACTATACAGTATGGGGTAAAATATCTAGTTTAATGATTGTTTATGAGGGTATAAGTTGTGGAGTGACATATAAATTTTTTATAGAGGATTAAATGGGATTTAAATAGGTTCCAAAATTATCCAAAATATTATATAGGTCTCACAAAGTGTTATACAATCCCTGTAAGTTGGCCACTTGGTCAAAAGGTGAGAAAAACCCAGTTTTGAAAGCCAATAAGCCTAGATGAAGGCTTATGAGTTAAATAAGAGACCTAAATCTCAAGGAATGAGTTATATAAATGTGTTAGAGGTATAATAAAGTCATTTTAAAGAACCAAAACCTAAAAGTTTCATGAAAAACATCTCAAACTACCCCTTAAGTATACACAAGCATTTAGGCTTACCAATGGCCATTTCATGGTTTGCCCATATTCACAATACCCCAAAAATTTAAATTTGACATTATTAATGGTCCTATGATAGGTAAAGTTAATCAAACACTTATTTTATGTTTCACATGTGTGGGTGGCCATTTGGGCTAAATCTCTATTTCTAGGCCTAAGAGGCCTAATTGTAGAGAGAAATGGTAGAAAATAGAAACTTACACTCATATTTGGATCTTAAAACTTGGAATGGGTATTTAATGGGATAGATGGTCCTTAAAAATGTATTTATTTTTCCATTATAGTCTTTACACTCTTATGCACAAGGAGATTTACCTATTGTTAGGGCTACAAGGAATAGGTAGAAAAGCAAGAAAATGGAATAAAAATTCATATTTTTGAGGGTTTAATGGCTCCAAGTGCCTTGTTTCAGGCCTAAAATGATTTTTATAAGCCATACATATAGTTAATTATTTTTATTCAAAGCAAATCCAAGTTTTTTGTTTCCTATGCCATTTTGTTGAATGAGGAGTTCAAGTGAATAATCAACTAAGTCAAGACATAAAAGTTATTAAAGGGGTTATACAAGGTTTATTCTCTATTCCACACCACTTGGATATTAAGAATAAGTTAGTTTAAATTTAAAATAGCATTAAAATGGGTTTAAAGAGTCTCTAACACTCCTAATAAGACCGTCTTTCCCTCCTCTACTTAGCAAGTTGAAAGGGTCAAAGATACATCAATAATCCTTATAACAACCTAAGTAAGGTGGAGAGAACTCATGAATGGCTTGGGAGAATATTTAAATGGATGGAGTAATTAATTATGAAGACCTATTTTTAATGAGGTGACTTGTTCTTCAAAAATGAAATGTGAGCTATTATATAAGGTGTGCAAACAAGGATTTAGGCATCTTCAAAGTGGTCAAGCTTGACCAATAAATGATGAAGACCTTTTCAGGTTTCCTTAAAAAATGATACTCTACCTCTATGAAATTTTTTGGAAGGATTGAAAACATAAATGATAGGAAAAACTATGTAGCAATTGGAGGGGTTTGAAGACAAATCTAGTCATCCCTATTTTGGGCCTATTTTGTCTCCCCTATCCTATTTTTTCTATTTGTACTCTAATTTATAGAATTGTATTATTAATATTTTTCTTTGGATATGATGAAATGCTACTAAATTTTTGTACTCACCTCTTGAAAAAATAATAATCTCTTTTCCTTCATTTTTAGGTTTTATGTCAAGTGTATGGTGATTGCCATTGATATAACATTGTGAATTAGTAGTTTTCCTATGTTATTGTCTAGTTTTTTTTGCCTTCATATAGTATATTTGAGTTTATAAAAGTCATAATAAGTGTCTATATGAATATTATTTGAAGTTTGGATGAGAAATCAATACCTTTTCTTTCCTTCCATGCAAAGAGTGAGTTATCCAAGTCCTTTGTATGAAACACTATTGTAGAATTCATATACCTGAAGTGAAGAGAATGTGTGCATGCTCCTTCCCTTCCTAACAATGTCAATTTCAAGAAATAGTGGTCATAAACATTAGTTTATCACATTTATTCCAAGTTTTAATTTTAATTCTAGTACAATTAGTATCCTTTCACCCTTTTCATCATCAAAAATCAATAGTTAGTAGGTTTAGGATCTAAGTTAGTGAGTGCATCAAGGGAAATAAACCTCTATGTAGAGATTATCTCCCTTTCAAATTCACCCACACTTAGGAGAGATTCCATTATTTTAGAAAGAGTGAGAAGTAGCATACATTCTCACAAGGGTAGCACTCCTGATTGAAAACACAAACCATAAACATTATTTTGGCCAAAGTTTTAAAATAGTTTTCTAGATCTCAAGATCAATCAATTTCACACACACAACTCATTTGAGCTATTAATATTAGCCTATTAGTGGCACTAATTAAGTATGTTAAATTTGATACACATTCTTATTTAATGTTTTAATATTATACAAGCTTAATAATGCAAGAATCCATAGATTTCAATCACATAAAGATTTATATAATGGAAGCCATAATATACATGAATATAGAAACATCGTATATTCAAGCTTAACAAGTGTGTGTGTGTGTGTGTGTGTGTGTGTGTGTGTGTGTGTGTGTGTGTGTGTGTGTGTGTGTGTGTGTGTGTGTGTGTGTGTGTGTGTGTGTGTGTGTGTGTGTGTGTGTGTGTGTGTGTGTGTGTGTGTGTGCACATGCATATTTATTATACATTTATAAATACACACACATGTGCATATTTATTATACATTTATAAATACAAGTATGTCTACACACACACACACACACTTGTATTTATAAATATATAAGAAATATGCATGCATTATTATCTTATTTTCACTCTTGCTATAGATGTATAACATTAGTTTGTTTAATATTTATCTAAACACAAAATAAAAATTTCCCTATACCCCAAATTTAATTAGTATCTACATGCCCGACTATAAGTAGTCATTCCTTAGCTATTTAATCACCAAAGGATTCATAGTTACTTAATTTCACTCTAATGAAATCAATGAAGTTAATTTAAATATAATCAAACATCTAATTAGACCAAATTACCCCAAATCTTGTTCAAATTTTAAAAACCCACATTTAAATATATTCATACCATATATTTTATGCCTAGTTTAACTTCTATCAGCCTCTACTTAATACAAAACCCTTGTATGAAGTTTAACTAGACCAGTTCTATAGATTGAGGTATCACATCCAAACTATTATGTTTCAAATTGAATCAAACAATTCAAAAACCATGCAAAATGAAATATATAGATTCTCACTTGTTTATTAACCTAACATAAAATATTACCAAGCATTGGTTTTTGATTTAAGGGTCCTTTGTATTTGACCCTATGGATGGGTCAAACTTGTCCCTAGGTTCACATACAAGTGACCCAAACAATAATTTCAAACAACTATCCTAAACTAAAAATGAGTGCCTAGTATTAAATTTACACAACTGTTAAACAAAATGAACCATATAATCTCAGCTTAGTATTTCCATTCATGCACAAACTAGTAATAATGACCCTAATAAAGGGTTCAACAAAAACATCATCAACAACTATTTGAAACTGAGGGTTTACTTTTTTTAAATAACTTAAATCAACTCATAACCATGAGCACACACACAATCATTTCCAAAGGAGAGGTTCAGATATATGATCGGCCCTCTGTATAGGCCTTACCTATCTATAAGGTTGACCATATATATTATTATTATTATTTAAAATTTCTAACAAAATTCCCAAATCCTTAACTTTCCTAGAAAACATAGTAAGTTATCTAGGTTTAATTACACTAGTTAAACATAATCAAGAATACACATAGCCATAACCACTGGAGGATAAGGAAAAAATAGAGAATTTGAACAAAAAAACCTGATCAAAATATAAATCTTGGTAGAATAAATGAAAGTCTTCCTAATTGCATTTTTCTTTTTCTTTTCCCCTGCTCTCTTCTTTTTCTTATATTTTCCACTGTGCCTTCTCCATAATGCCTAGCTTCTATTTTATCTCCATCCATTTACAAATTATTAACCAAATTATTTTCATGATTTATTTCCTCAAAAATATCAACATCAGTTAACCAGTCAAAAATTCCATGATTACCAATCCATGTAAAATAAATAGACTAAGGGTTTCCATAATTACTCAAAGAGTCTCAAATCATCTTCTAAAAAGAACCCTAATTTCATGAATATTCTCCAATAAAATAATAATGTTAGACATTATAATACCAAATGATGACATGGACTTAACAATGCCATTATATACCATGTAAAAAGACATGATTTGAAATTTATTGAATTAAAAAATGCCAATAATCACCATGCAAGGTGGTGTGGTTTGAAAGTCTTTTAACTTTACATAATCATTCCACACCAAAACTTTAAACTATGCTTTCATCTTAACCTTGAACCATAATACTTGATTTAAACATCCAATGACTTCACTAAAAAAGCCTTTGTCCAATTTTAATCATCTACCATTAAACATTCATATGCCTTGGCTAAAGCCTTTGACTAGATATTCAAAACACTTACAAACTTTTAATAATGCCTAAGGTTAAAAACCTTATTAATAAAATGGCATGTTCATAATTATTATAATAATAGATTCTACTGAATGAAGATATGTTCTGGGGTTTATTCAAATACACTACAATAAGCAGTATATTTTATAATCAACATGGCATAATGTTATTATATAGTTTGAATTAATCATTACCAGATAAAAATGAAATCCATGTCAAGACAAAATAATTAGACTTCACATCATAACAAGACCAATCAAGGACTTCCGAAACATAGTCATGATAACTATACATATTTGAAGTAAACTAGTTAAATAATTTTAATTTACCTCTACCATAATATGTCTAACTCATTCGACCCACATGGTACACCATTTTAGACAATGGAGTAAATTACACATATAATAATCTTAATTTTATAAATGTAAACTCACCACCAAGTTAAATCAATATGCAAACATGATAAATAATCACATATAAATGCAAAAAATACATTAGTAAACAAAAACATGATGCAAGCAGTATTAATCAACTATAAATTAGAAAAGAAATACTATTTTATGTGGCGTGTGTTGGGTTTCATGGTTCCTTCTCTCCTTACCCACATGTCTCCATCTACACCATCCTCTCTGATGATACCCGCCCTCGGTCATAATCAGGAGGGTGGAATCTATATTTCATCCACCTTAGTATAAATGAATAGTGGTTTGACCATATCATGTAAAAATCATAATAAATTGTTGTAATAGAATATACTACATAATAATGATTAAAATGTATCATAATAGGATACAACCAACTAACTAAAATTTAACTATCATGATCATAAGCAACAAGCACTATCCATAATCAACATATAACTAACTCTAGTTACTTAACACATCAAGTAAACCAAACTAACCATATAATCAATAATAAGAAGTCTAGAGGAAAATCAATATGTAACAGAATAAAAGGTCCTATTCAAGACATAATCAACTAAGTTACAAAACTAATTATGAACATATCTTATTTTAATACAACATATGACCTACAAAAGATGAATCAAATTATACAAAGGTGAGAGGAAATGGTCATATGCAAGGGATGACACTTTATACCACATGCATAGATCAAAAAGACACAAAAATCACACAATGAAAAAGCATGGAGAAGGTAAAATATTAGACATTTATTAATATAAGGGATTTTAATACAACATTACAAATATACAAATGGGAAGATTCCTATCATACCCAATACAAGGATACCAAAATGAGGAATTTATCATCATATTTATAAGAAATGAGAAGAGAGAGAGCACTACTCAAATGTATAAATGCAGTTACTACAACATAAGATAACCTAATAAAGAGATAAAACAAATAAAATATAAGGCCATTATGCCTTCTTAAACACACTAGGATGCCATTTTGATGACCTTCTCATGGAAAGTTATGTAAGAGTGAAGGAGAGCCATATTTTTTTGCTATTCGTGTTTATTGGAGTACTTGAACATGGATGGCTTGTTCAACTAGTTTCTCCATCCTCTTTAAACTCATGCCTCTAGCCTTAACTCACCTCATCTCTATATCCTTGTGTATGTAAAGGTATACTCAATGGTTGACCTAGGTTGACCATTACTTTACTCCATAGGAGTTACATCTCAAAGGCAATTTTCAATGCCATTTTTAGGTTTTGATCATGGTTGACTTACATAAATGGGCTCCTCATGGAAGATTTATATAGTTTTAGAATCAATTTTCTAATTATTTCCACCTCTCATTCATTATTTTTAAGATCACTCACCCCATTTGTTTTCATGGAGGCTTATTCATTGTACCTCCCATGCTTAGGCTATAATGGAGCTTGAAGTGTTTGAAATCACCTCTAGATCCTATTAGATGGTATATTAGAGAGATTAGAGCCTGTATCACTATCAAATATGCCAATATGAGTATTTTAAGAGGAAATAATTCTATATTTTCATGTTTGACAATCAAATTATCTTTTATACAACTTGTAATCATCTTTTCCACAACCTCAAGAGGCTCTCAAAGACCCATTCTAGCTTGAAACTAGGTGTTGAAATCACTCTTAATATTAGCATCTTATTTTAAAACATGAAACATCACCTTAAAAACCATATGAAACTCTTTTATCCCTATCTTTAGATTTCTTAGTGGCATTTACTAGTATGTGTGCATGTAAACAAGTTTTCAGGAGGGGTATACGAACTTGTAGATATACTAAGAAGCTCCTTAATCATACTTGTGATCTATAATTTCCACCATATTCTTACATTAATTCTTCACCACTCATGAATTTTTGAGACCACTTACTAAACTTTAATTGTGATCCTACTCTAAACTTCTTGGAATAGTCCTAAAAGTCATTGAAGACCATGTTACAGGTGGATGATCTCCCTATCTGGTTTAAGACTTTTGTCACTTCATGGATAGGTCTCTCATAATTCCATTTAATGTATTATAAATAGATTTGATACGTAATTATTTAAATAATCATTATCTTCCCTTGATAATGAAAAGGATTCAATGTGTTAACAAATTTGCATCCTGTTAATAACATGAAGATCATAATATAAATTAGAACACACATCATTATCATAAGGTAAAAGACATTAAAGATGTTCTTGAGGGGAATTATGACACCCTATGAAAAATATTTATCATTCTTGTCCTTCAGTGATAGTTGAAACATTTATTTAGAGTCTCTTTAACCTCCCTCCATTACCATGAGTCTCACTTGGTAGGCCATGAAATTTAAGGCACCATATAAAACTATTGGTTAGGTCTTTAAAATTATAAACCTTTCTCTTTTAGCATCACAATATTTTATGTGAGCTTGTTTCATGGTCCTAAAAATATATGATGATCTTAAAATTTCATTTCTTACTCTAAGACCTCTTGGTCTTCTTGACTTGATACTTCACTTTGTCCTCTTGTCTTCTTAAGGAGGCTCATTGATCTATACTTTGTTTAAGTTATCTTCAAGATTTATGTCTCCATTCAGGTCATATTTTAAACCCTTAATTAAAGATTATAAAGCCTTATAATGAGTTATATCATCCTATTCCATTTTCATTAGAATTATATCACCAAATTTGGTCTTTGAATGAGCAAAATAGCTGTTTGGTAGGGTTTAGACTATGTTTTCTGGGTCTGTAGGCTTGCAAATTACATAACTCACTATAGGCACCCTAGCACTTTAAACCACCTCAAACATTTGATAAATTACATATTATGACTTCTGCTAAAGTTATATCAAATTTCATAGGGTGAAATAAAAGATATAGTGTTTTCTTAGGCTCTAAAACCCTAGATAGAGGGCATAGTCAGACATAAGCCTGAGAGCAACCTTATTTAGATGCATAACTTTTTATGCACTATTATGGGAGTCTTGATGATTATATATGGCTTGGAACATTCCTATCCACCATTTATTCACTTGAACAATCTCCAATGATAGATTAAGGCCCCATCTTAACTATTTTAGCACCAAATTTAAGACCCAAACCTATAACTCCATTGAAAGGGTCTTTAGGCTTGAAATTTTTTTGTCATGAGGTATTAAGACATGCCTATCCTTATTAAAATCTCTTAAACAATGTAAATTCTAAGAATAATATTTAGGGGTCTTGAGAGACAATGTGAATACTTTAACTTGGGAAGGTTGTCCTCCTCTTCTCCATAGGTCTAGAGATAACCTTAATCTTAAAAAGGATTGGATGTATGGAGATTCTGTTGACTAGTTTAGATACTTTCTAATAAGACACAAGCATTTTCAAAACATATTAAATCTTCTATCTTTTGTTGGAGGCATGTGTTGATCATCTTCAAGCATGAACCCTGTGGAAGCTAGGATTATTCATGATTTTCATGGTTTACCACCATGTATCTCAAGATTTAATCCCTATGACCTTTATCAAAAACCTTCAAATACTGATGTGAATATCATGATATATCTCATCTCGCTACAAACTTTTATGTATTTATGAAAACCTACATTTTTCCTCTTCATTGAAGACCTTACATCTTTGTAGGTAACCTGTAAAGGTCTCTTTAAGCCCAAAACCTCCATTGGATCCTACTAGTATACATTTGTGTCTTTATGGTTTTAAATTTAGGAAAGAATAAATTTAATTTTTTGAAGACTTCCACTCAAGGTAGAATAAATTAACATGCATTGAACCTCACTCTTGAATGTGTAGGACTATAGGCTACTTATTACACTTAAAAACTCATCAATCCATGTAATAAATGATAATTTTAAGCTTGAAACATATTATATGGATGATATTATGGTTAAGAATTTTCTTCATGGCCCTAAATTTATAGATAAATACCCAAAAATTCCTTAGAAACATCATCATGATGCCTACAAACTACATGTCCTCATCCACTATTTGAAACACCTTCAAACCCTTAGCAATTGGAACTATATGGACATAAACCATAATTTTAATGTTATTAGATGTTTGAGATGGGATCATTGGATTTTATTTGTGCCCATACTAAAGAGTAACATCTATTAATGTGTTGAAATCTTCACATTTGATATTTGTAGATATGTATAAGTCATCTCAAAATTAGAATTTTGATGAACCTTGAGAAGGGTTAATATGAGTTCACACCTTGTTTGGAGGATAAATGAGTAAGGGAAAGTCATGGGCTTGCATGAAGACCATTTTAAAGGTTCCATATTCAAGATAACCTCTCCAAAATCATTTTAAAACTTTTATTTTTCATTTGTAGACTTGTTGGTATCCCATGTTTGAATCACCCTTAAAGCCCTAAAATTTGTGTTATTAAGGAAAATTTACCTTCAATGAGTGATATTGAATACAATATAGATTTTTATTATTTGTTTGAGGATTAATCATCAAGATAAAAACTCCAAAATGCATTAGAATCTCATCTTTTCCAACTATAGAGAGGTCATTATAAAGCTTGAATCTCCACGAGAAACACTGACCATTATTTTGAATAAACCTTAAAAATATTAAATAATTATCATGGGGAATATTTTCATCATTAATAAAACTAAAAAACTATCAAATTCACCTAAACAAGATTTGAAACCTTGAAAACTAGTCTCACAAACTCCCAGGGTTTTAGAGGGATTAGGATTGTCAGAGAAGTTTTGATAGATCCACATGTTTTGAAGATCTTCAGTTAATATTTATGTATCTATATGATGCAAAATATAATAATTGACATCATTTAGGATCCATTCTCTACCATACATAAGAATAAATGAAATCAACTCCTAAACCATGCTTCCATCGAGCCTTTTTGAAGACTGTTTTATCTCTTTAACAATTTTTTATAGCCCTATCTAAATATTTACCCCTCCTAACACTTGGAATGAATCCTTTAGGACCTTTTAATTATTCTTAAATGGTCATACATGCCCATGCATTTTCTCAACATTTTTAGTATGTCTTATAAAATAGCATGTAGAGGTCTATGAAAGAGTTCTTAGGTTAGTTTTGGCTTAGTTTTGAGTTTTTGAGCATGGATATTATCCTAGAAGACTTGTGAGAGATTTATCATGATGGAATTTACCTCATATGACCCTTCTCTTCCTTGGTAAGTTGTCATATAATTTTATAGTCTTCAATAAAACCTCATGAAACTCTACTTTTGCATGAACTCTATATTTGGAAGCCTTTATGCTCTATTATACCAAGAATATTTATCAAGGAGGCTGATACACTTGGTAGATGTGTGAAGGATTATGAACTTCATCTCATGCATTATCCTTCATAAAAACTCTATGATTTGGACATTTTAGGCTAAAATCTGTAACTTTTTAAATTACAACCTTCATGAAAGCTTGCTTTCTTTAATCTTTACTTGAAATAGGTAATTTTCATCCATGAAAGGATATCCTTGGCATTAAATGAACCTGAAAAACACTTTAGAAACCATGAAACCCCCATAACCATGCTAAAAAATAAAATGGTTTTGGGATGGACCAGGCACTTTCCCACGTTGGAAGAGGAATAAAAGCCACTAAAAGGAAAAGTGGAGGGAGAAAATAGTTTATAACACCCTTTTAACTTGTTTTTATGTAAGGAGGGAGGTTATAGAAGGGGTTTTTAAAACATTATATGGTTTTATAAGATATTAAGAACAATGTATTTTCTAAGAATGGCTTAAATGGATTCAAAGTATGACATTTGACCCTTTTTCACCCTATAATGCACTGAGATTCACATTTTAAAACAATTTTTTTTATTCATATGATGACATAATTATAAATTTTACCAAGTATTTCATTTTAATGTTTTAAGGCATGAAGGCTTAATTAGGTCAATCAAGACTTGACAAAGTTTTAAGACACATTCATTGCATTGAAGAGTTCTCTATAAAACCTAACACAATAAGGATTAATTATAATGACCATAAGACCTATTAAGGCAACAAAAGTACAATACAATCATGTGTACCTATTTTTTAATACACATAACCCTCATGAGATGCTCGCAAGGAAGACAATACTCATTGAATTTTGTAAAAAATTCTCCTCTCCAAGTGCTCTAGGGACCAAGGTGGCTAGAATAACCAACAATAATATTGAGAGAGAGCCTATTTGCTATTATGTCTAGCAACTTAGACTAGATTATTTCATCTTCTCATATGTACTTTTGCATGAAATAATATGTTGGTAGTGTTGGGGGATCAAACCAACAATAGATTACACTTGTGAAAGCAATAAACGCGGAAATAAATCAGATAGATAAGTAACTGAAATGATAAATAGCACAGAACAAGATATACAAGAAAACACCCTAAAAACTTGTATTGAAACTCTTTACAATAGGAATACAATATGAAGAAACTTCGTTCTTCCACACCTCTCTCAGATGCACACAAGATCTCTCACTAGATCTCTATTCCTCAAGAGCTCACTCTCAAGTACATTCAAATCCAACAACCTGGATTGATGCAACTCTGTACTGTCCTTCAAACATTCACAATGTTCTACTCTTACAGTTCTACACTCATTCTTACAATTCTAAGCTAAGAAGATCTTCCTAAATATAGAAATAGGAAACTTGAGCATGCTCTTACAACAAACAGTTAAGCCTCTTGAACAAGGGCTCTAAAAATAATATTGCTAACAATAGAGATGCAAGCTTGAGTCCACGACTCAAACTTATCATGCAAACACTCGCTGCCGTCCACGAAAATAGATTTCTGGACACGCAAGTAACCGACGTCGGTTCCTGCCTGTTCGCCTGTCACCGTCGCCGGTCGACCATATCGCCGACGTCGGCGCCTATACAACTGCCACTAACCGACGTCGGTCGCTCCTGACCGATGCCGGCGTCTGTGTAGACCCGAACCTGTTTAAGTATGCTCCTTGGTGAAGCTTTTAGCTCCACACCCTAACAATCTCCCACTTGGAGATAAACCAGCTGCACCAACCTGTATAGCATCATCTTCTAGCTCCTCCATCTTCAACTCAATCATGAAGACCAATAGAAGTTGAATGAAGATTCAACTTCTCCATCGTAACCGGCTTTGTTAGCATATCAGCAGGATTCTTGTCTGTATGGATTTTCTCCAGCTTCAACTCACCATCTTCCAATACCTGCCGTATGAAGTGGTACCTTAGCTGTATGTGCTTGGTTCTAGAATGAAAGGCTAAGTTCTTGGCCAAATGGATTGCACTCTGACTGTCACTGTACAATCTGCAACTTCCATGCTCCCTTCCAAGCTCTTCCATGAACCGTGTCATCCATATCATCTCCTTGCTAGCTTCTGTAGCTGCAATATATTCTGCTTCTGTAGTTGACAAGGCTACAACCTTCTACAACTTAGATATCCAACTAACCGCTGTTCCACCTACAGAAAAAACATAACCTGTGGTGCTCCTCCTGCCATCCAAATCCCCTGCCATATCTGAATCTACATAGCCATGTAGAGAAGTATCTGAACCTCCATAGCATAGGTGCTTGCTGCTGGTTCCTCTCAGATATCTAAGGATCCATTGAACCGCTTTCCAATGTTCCTTACCTGGATTGGCCATATACTTACTTACTACTCCCACTGCTTGGGCAATATCTGGTCTAGTACATACCATTGCATACATCAAACTCCCTACTGCAGAAGAATATGGAACCGTACTCATGTACTCTACCTCATCATGTGAATTGGGACATTGTTCTTTGCTTAACTTAAAATGTCCATCCATAGGTGTACTTACCGGTTTTGCATCCTGCATATTAAACCTCTCCAACACCTTGTTCACATAATCTTCTTGAGACAATATCAACCTGTGATTTTTCCTGTCTCTCCTAATGCTCATGCCAAGGATCTTCTTAGCTGCTCCCAAATCCTTCATGGCAAACTTTTGAGCTAACTTCTCCTTAAGCTCAGAGATATCCTGCATGTGAGACCCTGCAACCAGCATGTCATCTACATACAATAATAGAATAATATATCTACCGTTATCAAATCTCTTGAAATACACACAATGGTCCGATTGACACCTACTGTAGCCATGCTCAGTCATAAACCTGTCAAATTTCAAGTACCATTGCCTTGGAGCTTGCTTGAGGCCATACAAGCTTTTCTTTAACCTGCACACAAACTTCTCCTTACCCTTGACCTCAAAACCTTCTGGCTATTCCATATAGATTTCCTCATCCAAATCTCCATGAAGAAATGCTGTCTTAACATCTAGCTGCTCGAGATGCAAATCCTCAAAAGCAACCAAAGACAATACAACCCTTATTGAAGTCATTTTAACAACCGGAGAAAAAATTTCACCAAAGTCAATACCTGGCTTTTGTGCAAATCCTTTTACCACTAATCTGGCCTTATATTGCATCTGACCATCCTCACTTTCCTTCAACCTGTAGGTCCATCTGTTCTTCAGTGTTCTCTTACCAGCTGGCAATTCAACCAAATCCCATGTTTGGTTCTCTCTTAAGGACTCCATCTCCTCAACCATGCCACGCTCCCACTTACTCCTAGACTCCACCTGTAATGCTTCTTCAAAACTCTCTGGTTCTCCACCATCAGTTAGCAATAAATAATATAAGGAAGGAGAATATCTAATTGGAGGCTTACTTACCCTTTCAGACCTCCTGGTGGGTGTCTTGGACTTGTTTTCAACAATCTGTCCACCCAAATTTTCTGACAGTGACCGACCTCGGCCATCTGTAGACCTGCCACTCGCCATCGTCGGTTCCTCCTGACTGACCTCGGTGCCTGGTCTGTCGACGTCGGTCTCTTTATGACCGACATCGGTTTCTGTACTGTCGACGCCGGTTCCATCCCTGCCGACGTCGGTCTCTGTGTTTTCCTGCAAGTGATTATTTCTTTTTCCCGCGAGCTCATTTTGGACCATAACTTCGTCCAATTCACTATTGCTCTACCCAGATTGATCCAGCTTCCTTATCTGATCACTGTACATCACTCTTTCATTGAAAACAACATCACGGCTTCTGATTACCTTGTTAGTTCCTAGATTCCAAAATCTGAAACCAAAATCATCTGAGCCATAGCCTATAAACGTGCACCTCATAGACTTAGGATCAAGCTTCTTTCTATTTTCCTTATCTATATGCACAAAGGCTTCACTACCAAAAACTTTGAGATATGAAAGATCTACCTTTTTACCTGTACATGCCTCTTCTGGAATTCCACCATCTAGAGCTGTAGAGGGTCCTCTGTTAATCAGGTACACTGCGGTGTCAACTGCTTCTGCCCAAAACTCTAAGGGCAACCCTGCATGCAATCTCATACATCTTGCACGCTCCATGATAGTTTTGTTCATCCTTTCAGCAATACCATTCTGCTGAGGTGTCCTTGGAACCGTCCTTTGCCTACGGATTCCTTGTGTATAACAATACAATTTGAACTTAAGACTACAGAACTCACCACCATTATCAGATCTCAGGCACTTTAACTTTCTACCTGTTTCATTCTCAACCATAGCCTTCCAAAACTTAAAAGTCTCAAAAACATCAGATTTCTTTTTAATACAGTAGATCCATACCTTTCTTGTGGCGTCATCTATGAATGTAACATAGTACCGTGATCCGCCAATAGAGGCTACCTGAGCCAGTCCCCACACGTCTGTGTGAACAAGCTGCAACTTCTACCTTTTCTTAATAGACCCAGTCTTGAGAAAACTAACCCTTTTCTGTTTTCCAAATACACAATGCTCACAAAACTCTAGATCCATACTTTTCAAATCTGAAAGCATACCTTTAGACTTAAGTATTGACATCCCCTTCTCACTCATGTGGCCAAGCCTTGAGTGCCACAATTTACAATCCACACCTGAAGTAGATAAAACTGAAGGAGATTTGTTAGTAACACAATTACACAAGTAGAGAGTACCTTCTCTCTTACCTCTGGCCATAACTAGTGCACCCTTGGTCACCTTCCAAGAATCTGCTGTGAGAGTTACTGTACAACCCTCATCACCTAGCTTACCTACAGAAATCAAATTTCTCTTTAAACTAGGAACATGCATCACTTCCCTTAACACCCATGTGTTGCCATTCTGCATCTTCAGCTGCACTTTACCTTTGCCAATTATCTTACAAGGCTCATCATCCCCTAAGTACACTATTCCAAAATCTCCATGGATATAGTCACTGAAATACTCTCTGTTAGGGGTAGCATGGAAAGATGCACCAGAATCTAATACCCAAGATTCTATGTTATTATGCAAAGAGAAAATTAAAGCATCCTGTGCAATACCTGCAACCTTGGCTTCTTCCTTTCCTTCGTGTTGGTTGTCCTCCTTGGGCTTTGACCAACAATCTCTGCTTATGTGCCCCATCTTTCCACAGTTCCAGCATTGTGGCTTCCTGCCATTCCTGGATTTGGATCTTCCTCTCACCTTAGACTTAGATCTTGATCTCCTCTTGCTCTTTTCTTTTTGCCTTCCCTGCTCTCAAAATTTAAAGTGTTCCCAGATGTCTCTTCTGTGCTTTTCCTGCGTATTTCCTCATTCAAGATAACACTAACCAAATCCTCTACTTTCAAAATATTTGATGCAGATGCAGTATTAGAAACTGCCATTACTAAGCCATGCCAGCTTTCAGGCAAAGAACATAATATCAAAAGAGCTTTTATTTCATCTTCAAATACAATATTGACAGAACTTAACTGATTAACAATTCCATTGAAATCATTCAGATGAGTAGAAACAGATCCACCTTCATTCATATGCAAATTAAATAATTGCTTCATAAGATATACCTTATTTGAAGCTGAGGGTTTTTCATACATATTTGCTAACGTGGTCATCAACTCTACCGTAGTTTTTGCCTGTGACAAATTACATATCACAGTGGAGGCCAGACTCAGTCTTATAGACCCAAGAGCCTTTCTGTCAAGAACTTCCCATTCTTCATCCTCCATGTCCTTGGGCTTCTTTGCTATCCCACCTAACGGTAAGTAGAGATCCTTCTGATACAGATAGTCCTCTATCTGCATTCTCCAATGTTGGTAGTTCTTGCCATTAAACTTTTCCATTCTCAGCTTACTTTCTTCTGCCATTGCTTCTCCCACTCAAACAGAAATTCCTGCAGAAACACCTGTGAGCAACCTGTAATCTGTAACCTGTAACCTATAACCAAGGCTCTGATACCACTTGTTGGGGGATCAAACCAACAATAGATTACACTTGTGAAAGCAATAAACGCGGAAATAAATCAGATAGATAAGTAACTGAAATGATAAATAGCACAGAACAAGATATACAAGAAAACACCCTGAAAACTTGTATTGAAACTCTTTACAATAGGAATACAATATGAAGAAACTTCATTCTTCCACACCTCTCTCAGATGCACACAAGATCTCTCACTATATCTCTATTCCTCAAGAGCTCACTCTCAAGTAAATTCAAATCCAACAACCTGGATTGATGCAACTCTGTACTGTCCTTCAAACATTCACAATGTTCTACTCTTACAGTTCTACACTCATTCTTACAATTCTAAGCTAAGAAGATCTTCCTACATATAGAAATAGGAAACTTGAGCATGCTCTTACAACAAACAGTTAAGCCTCTTGAACAAGGGCTCTAAAAATAATATTGCTAACAATAGAGACGCAAGCTTGAGTCCACGACTCAAACTTATCATGCAAACACTCGCTGCCGTCCACGAAAATAGATTTCTGGACACGCAGGTAACCGACGTTGGTTCCTGCCTGTTCGCCTGTGACCATCGCCGGTCGACCATATCGCCGATGTCGGCACCTATGGAACTGCTACTAATCGACGTCAGTCGCTCCTGACCGACGCCGACGTCTGTGTAGACCCAAACTTGTTTAAGTATGCTCCTTGGTGAAGCTTTTAGCTCCACACCCTAACAGGTAGTTAGAGAGTGATAGGAAAAAATAGATGTTGTCTATACACTAGTATAAAAGGAGTATTATTCAGGGCTTGCTTATGTCTTTTTATGTCTACCCATAGTGCATTCTTTAGTAGTAGGTGGCATTCCCTGGGTTTGTCTTGTGTTGATTTATTAATGGCATCCATCAAGTTTTTATTGGTGGATTCAACAAATTGATTCCCTTGTGATAATAGTTTAATGAAAATTTATTGTAATATGGTTGTGATTGGACCATTCTATAAATTTAGCTAATTAAAATGCTAGACCATTCTCATAGACCAACAAAATAGGGTTTCCAAACCTAGTGAGTATGTTTTCTTCCAAAAAAATTACCACATCTTGGGATTTAAAATTGTTAGTAGCCACAACCTATGTCCATCTAAGACAATAATCTATGGTTGTTAGGAAAAACCTATCTCCCATAAAAGTGTTTAAATTGATCACTCCAACAAAGTCATAACCTGAATGAGCAAATGATCATCCCTCAATGACTGGTTGTAAATGCATGTTAGCAAGTACTTCCCTTTTTCTAAATACCTGACATTCATGGCATGTTTTGACATGATTATTGGTATCTCTAAAAATTGTATGCTAGTAGTATCTCATTCTCAAGATTTTATGAGATGTTTGATTTCCTGAGAGATGTCCTTTGCCTATTTTATGATGTATATTATCTAAGATGTTTATGTCTTATTATCTTGAGTTGCATGTCAAGTATATGCCTTGATAATTTTTCAAATACAATATTTTAATCATATAATGAGATTACTTGAGCTTAAGGTCTCACCTTTTATCATTGTTCAACTTAAGGGGGCATGTACTTTTGAATAAGTAGTGAATGATGTGGGCATACCAATCACCACCAACTACTTGAGTTTCATTAATCTATTCAAAATATATATGTGGGCTTGTCTCAATCATAAACTAGATGATCACCTGGCCACATACCATAGTGGTAGGTATAATTTAAAGATAAAACTCCTATAATTTATACATTCATTTACCTCTTCTCTCACCCAATTTATTTTAGCAAAGTGTAATCTTGATGATCGGATCTAGAATGATGGCATACATCTTGTTCCTAAGAATTTAGTGCCTAAACTTCTTCACTTAATTAATCAAGGCATATATATATATTTATATATTATTTAATAATTTAAATATAAATATTTTAGAGTAGTTCTCATAATAATAATAATAATTGATTATTCACTATCATCTATCTTTTGTGTGAGTATTGATGTTATAGTGTGATCTAAAATAAATAAAAAAAGAAAGAAATAGTTCATGAAATCTAAACTAACCAGAACTAGGGATTGAGTAATGGTATTTTTGATATTCTAACACTCATTATTAGATTCAACTATCTATTTTATTTTGGCATCCCACTTTAATATATCATTCAGTTCCTTGATAATCTCTACAAATATAGAAATGATTTTTCTCACAAAGTTTATCTTTCCAAAGAAAGACTCCATATCTTTTGCATCTGTCAAATACTTTATGTAGATGATCAACATGATCAGTTTTGTTCTTCAAAAATACTATGAGGTCATCCATGTAGATTAGAATACACTTGCCAAAAATTCCTTGGAAATAAAATTTTATGACACATTAGAATGATTATCCTACATTAATTAAGCTAAAAGGCTTCCTTTATATGATAAAGTGCCCCACTTGATGGTAAAATCAGTCTTCATTCTATCTTCAACTTCCACCAACACTTGATTCTATCCTAAGAACCCATTCATGAAGGACATCAGTTTAGACCCATTGACCATTTATATTACCTCATCCAAGGAGGTTAAGAGATAGTTATCATTTTTTGATGTTGTTTTCAAGTTCTTGAAGTGGACACATAACCTAATTTATCCATTCTTTTTCTTGATAGACACTAGTTTAGAAACCTAGGTAGAATGTCTGATTAGAAACATAATCTTAGCACCTGATAACTTCTAAAATTATATACTAATGAGGGGATATAATATTGGATTTACTAATCTCTTATGTTTCCTGTGTTCTATATTTAGTGGTATAGTATGTGTGATGACCTTTGGATCAAATATTTTCAAATCCTCACATGTGTAGGCAATCACATCCTTATATTCTATGAGTAGACCCTTCAATTTGTGTTTCTCACCTTCAATGAAACTCACTAAATATTGACATATTGAGGATGTTCATTATTTATAGAATTATCCTTAATGAATTTTAATTTACTTGTTTTGTATTGTTTTTTATTTTGAGCATGTAGATCCATGTCAAGAGATCACTCTAATGAGACCATTCAGATAGGTATATGATTCTATTTCAACTATAGGATGCATTATTATCCCAAGTATTCTATGTTCATAAGTTCATAATCCTTCTCATCTATTATTTGAGATTCAAAGGCTCCATAATTATTCATAAATTATATGATTTATTGATCATCATCAATTACTTGGACGTTCTCCACATTATCTAGGAAAAAAGAGCAAGGAACATGCTTCACAGAAACCTTCTACATTTTGGATTCTTGGAGTGGTGCTAAGTTGGTATCTAAAGTTGCTAATGAATCCACTATCTAATTTTCTTCTCTTGAAACAAATCTGATGTTGAACATTTCAAAGGATTCTATCAAATCCTAGGTTTTGTATTTATACTTTTTCAATTAAGATAACTTACAATGAGATTTCCTTATGATTTAATTGGTAACTAGTTATGAATCACCAAATATTTTTAATAGTTTGACATCATTTTTTAGTGAAAATTATAATCCCATAATTAGAGATTCATACTAATCTCAATTTTTGGTTCAAAATAAATGTAGCCTATACATGACTAATTAATATTTTCCATTTGTGTTGATCAAAGTTATGCCAAAGCCAGAATCTTACTTTGATTTGACACTATTAAAGTGTAGATTACATAATTATGAAGGAATTACAAACTATTATTCATGAGTTTGATGTTTTGTATTAAATTTGAAAACACCTACACATGAAAATGCAAATTTAACATTTTCATTCTTAGCATTATACTCAGTAATGAGGTACTTCATATTTTGTTCTTGGTTCACTCAGATTTGATTGGGTACTCATTTACACAATAATCACGTGTGTGAGAAATTTATTTCCATTTATCCATTCAACATCTTTGACTAATCATGACCCCTTAAGAAACCATAAACTTCAATAATGCTAATGACTAGAATATCTATGTATTGTTTTACACATGGCTCAGAGGCTAGTTATATGTGTACATTTGTCAACTCCCCAACACATGGTATTAAGGACCTATCCAATTTCAAAACCACTCTTTTGGATATTTTTGGGGTCAAACCCAATTTATTACATATAATTGTAGCCATCACATTTGCTAAGGCACTTGAGTCAACCAAATAATTATGCACATTCTTACCAAACATTTTGATGGTTAGCAAAAAAGGTGGTGCCTTAGGCTTATCCTTGTAAATATCCATGTTGGTTTGATGAGCCTTTTATTTCTTAGTGGATCATCTTCCAATCAAGGCCTTGATTAATAATTATCTTTTCTTAGTAATCTAAACTAGTTCATGAAGACTGATATTTGACTTAATCTTATTTATATATTTGATTATATTGTATCCACTTTTACTTTGTTGATCTACACTCTACTTTTGATCATTTCCTTTTGGATGAGGTAGATTAAATTTTACCTTAAGATCTGGAGGAGTGATATCACTATTTTTTGTAGATGTCAAAGTAGTAACATGTTGTTTATTCATAAGCTTGTAATTATTCCTCTAAGACTATTGAAAATCATGGATTTAATTTTTATTATCTTCAAGGTCATTCTCATCTTGCAATGGAAATGGAAAATCATATGACTCAAAGACCATTATTGTGCTGGAAAGAATTGAAGCAGTGGAAGGAGGTGGATCTAGCTAACATGTAAATTCTTCACACATTTCCATTTCCTTCTAAAAGATATCATAAGTAGTTCAAATTATAATCAAAAGCAATACCTTGTGTGGCAGTAGTATTAAATAGTATCAAAGACTAGTTCTGATTTTACTAATTAGTTGTAGACATAAGATTAGTTAGAAAGTTGAGGTGCTAGTTAGGTGGAGCATGGACCAAAGGCAACTATGTATACACTTGGTTCTAATATTGGGCCACTATATTCTAGTTTTGATATCCTAAAAATCATTCTTAGATTCAACTATCCATTTTATTTTTGGCATCCAACTTCAACATAGCATTCAATTCCTTGATAATCTCTGCAAATCTAGAAATAATTTTTCTCATAAAGTTTAATTTTTCAAAGAAAGACTTCAATTCGTTCTTATTGTTAGGAGATGTTATCTTTGAAATGGATTGGATTCATTCTAGGTCAACTAAAAACCCATCTTTGATAATGATTTGGCCGAAACAATTTTGTTCAGTAACCCCAAAAAATTTCTTCTTTGGATTTATTGATACTCCATATCTTTTGCATCTGTCAAATACTTTATGTGGATGATCAACATGATCAATTTTGTTCTTCAAAAATACTATGAGGTCATCCATGTAGATTATGATACACTTGCCAAAACATCCTTGGAAATCAAATTTTATAACACATTGGAATGCTTATCCTAATTAATTAAGCCAAACATCATCCTTTTATATGATAAAGTGCCCCACTTGATGGAAAAATCAATCTTCATTCTATATTCAACCTCCACCAACACTTGATTATATTCTAAAAAAGCATCTAGGAATGACATCATTTTAGACACATTGACCATTTAAATTACCTCATCCAAGGAGGTTAAAGGATAGTTATCCTTTTTTGATGTTGTTTTCAAGCTCTTGAAGTCGATACATAACCTAATTTCTCCTTTCTTTTTCCTGATGGACACTAGTTTAGTAACCTAGGTAGAATGTCTAATTAGAAACATAATCTTATCATTTGACAACTTCTAAACTAATATATTAATGAGGGGCTCTAATATTGTATTTACTAATCTCTTATTTTTCTTATGTTCCATATTTAATGGTATAGTATGTGTGATGATCTTTGGATCAAATATTTTCAAATCCTCACATGTAGGCAATCACATCCTTATATTCTATGAGTAGACCCTTCAATTTTTGTTTCTCACCTGCAATGAAACTCAGGAAATATTGACATATTGAGGATGTTCATTATTTAAAAACTTATCCTTAATGAATTTTGATTTACTTATTTTGTATTGTTTTTTATTTTGAGCATGTAGATCCATGTCAAGAGATCACTCTAATGAGACCATTCCCATAGGTATACGATTCTATTTCAACTATAGGATGCATTATTCTCTCAATTATTCTATGTTCATAAGTTCATAATCCTTCTCATCTATTATTTGAGATTTAAAGGCTCCATAATTATTCATAAATTATATGATCTGTTGATCATCATCAATTTCTTGGAATTTCTCCACATTGTCTAGGAAAAAAGAGCAAGGAACATGCTTCATAGAAAACTTCTACATTTTAGATTTTTGGAGTGGTGCTAAGTTGGTATCTAAATTTGATAATGAATCCAATATCTAATTTTATTCTCTTGAAACCACTTTGATGTTGAACATTTCAAAGTATTCTATCAAATCCTAGGTTTTGTGTTTATACTTTTTCAAGATAACTTGTGATGAGATTTCATTATGATTTAATTGGTAACTGTTATGAATCACCAAATATTTGTAATAGTTTGACATCATGCTTTAGTTAAAATTATAAGCCCATAATTATATCTTCATACTCATCTTGATTGTTGGTGCAAAATAATTGTATCCTAGACATGACTAAATAATATTTTCCATCTGGGTTGATCAAAGTTATGCCAAAGCTAGAACCTTGCTTTGATTTGACACTATTAAAGTGTAGATTCCATAATTGTGAAGGAATTACAAATTTTTGTTCATGAGTTTGATGCTTTGTATTAAATTTGCACATGTAAATGTAAATTTAACATTTTCATTCTTAGCATTATACTCAGTAATGAGGTACTTCATATTTTGTTCTTGGTCCACTCAAGTTTGATTGACTACTCATTTACACAATAATCATGTATGTGAGAAATTTATTTCCATTTACCCATTCAACATCCTTAACTAAGCATGACCCCTTAAAAAACCATAAACTTCAGTAATGTTAATGATTAGAATATCTATGTATTGTTTTACACATGGCTTAGAGGCTAGTTATATGTGTACATTTGTCAACTCCCCAACACATGGTATTAAGGACTTGTCCAATTGTAGAACCACTCTTTTATATATTTATAGGGTCAAAGCCAATTTCTTATATATATTTTTATCCATCACATTGGCTAAGGCACCTGAGTCAACCAAAAAATTATGCACATTCTTGTAGAAAGGATTACAAAGCAAGTTAGTCAAGCATTAGTCCATAAAAAATGAAACATGCATAAAAAAATAACTAAACAAGCCTATATATTCCTATGGGAATTACAAAGGATAGCAAGAAACAAATGAATTAAAGCAACACCATATTACCTTCCAAAATGGATTCACCATAGCCATGTGGCTCAAAAACATGTTCTCCCTTGATCAAGAATCCTTGTCTTTGTCAACAATGGTGGTAAGCTCCTACAATGCCTAAAGAGCACTCCATAAAACCTAGGCTCTTGATTGTAAACCACTAAACTAGCCTATCAATGAAGCTTTTTGGAAATAATATTCAAGCTTTGAAGATATTTGAGTATAATAACCTTGCACAAAAAATAGATTAGAAATGATGTTCATGGCCTCTCTATTTATATATTTTTGAGATTGGTCAAGATCAACCATGACCATCCATCTCAAGATTGAGATGTGTGGCCATGGATAATCTTAATATTTGGAATTAAATCCATAATTATCTTCATCATGACCTTGGAATAAGGGGCATTGAAGAGACATGAGAGGCATTAACTAGGCATGGGTGACCCACAATCCTAATATCTTATGCACTTATGGCTTGATGGATGCCACCCCATAGATGATGTCAAGGTGATGCAGATAATAAGAATCAATTTAAAAAAAAAAATTCAACAACTCTCATTTAAAATCCACTTAAGCTCTTGATTTGGATTAATTAGCCTTAAACAAGGTTGATCAAAATTTATGCAATTATTTAAGAATTGGCCCTTAATTAATCAAAATGGTTAGAAGTCATATTACTAGGTTATAATTTGACTCAGGAAGAATTAGAGGGTGAAATTAGATGCATTAGAACTATATTCACATTTAGGATTTTCCCAACAACAAATAACAAAATCATGTGATGTTTACCAATGAATTAGAAGAAAAGAGTGATCTGAAGCACTAAATGGCAAAATTGTCATTTTAAATTGAAATGATCTGATAAAAGTTAGTTGGCCCATAAAATGCATTACCCTATTTAGGGATACTTTGACCTAAACTGGCACTTGTAAGTGACAATTTTGAACCATTTAGGGTGTTTTATGGATTTTGACCTAAAATGTGCATTTGAGTGTAATTCAAATAAGATTGATAATTTTAACACAAATGGTGTTAAGAATTGGATGTCTACATTTTGTCTCTATTTGAGAAGGCATAGCGAGACATTAAGGTGAAGTAACATCTTTTCAAAGAAAATATTTGTCAAGAAGAAATTGGAACAAACCTAGGATGCCCCCTCGAGAGGACATACTAGGATGGAAGAAAAGGATGGACTCTTGAAAAGAGAGAGAAAGTGAGAGATTAACCTATGAAATAGATCACATTTAGATGAGCTAAATCTTACACATGTGATTACCATCAATGATAAAAATATAATAAGAGGTATAATAGGCCCCATAGATGGGGGGAATGGGAAAGATACAATCCATGAATGTAAAGGACACACTATAAACGTAGCCAATTTGAGAGTAAAAGCTACATGATTATGACATTGATCGATCCCAAGACAAGTTACACACTAAAATATTGCCATCATAGGCTTTAATGCGGAGATATTAGAATTAGAAGAAAATGGAGAATGATCTACTTCAGGAAGGGAATCACCACTATAATGGGGTCTCCAAAGAGAAGATAATAAGAAGTACTCCAGTAGAGCAGATTTGATCATGATAAAATAGTTGTGCCCCAGTAGGGTGAATCTTGATCATTGATAAAAAATAAATAATGATTTACCCCTATAGAGATGATTTAATTTGGACATGGTTTAGATTGTCTGCCCTAACATGGACAATTGGCAAGTAAAATAGCCCAAGGATAAAACCCAAAAGATAGGTTAAAGTAAGCGGGTGTAAATGTACATGTGATGGTGTAATGGCTTAGAAAGCCATACAAAGCCAAGCATATGATAATGCATAAAGTGATGAGAGAGATGAAAAGAAGAATGGATATAGCTGAGTTTACCTCAATATAAATTGAGCACTGCCTACATAGTTCCATAGACTCATGTTCCAAAATGAACTTCAGGCCAATGCAGTTCACATAAGTTTTGGGAGAGAATAGAATGAAGAGTGATGAAAAATGACCAAGAATTGATTAGACTCACAATATATGCAAAGAGATGCATGTCTAAGCATAGATAAAGAATTCTAAAATGCATGCTACCTTGAATCCTAATTCCATATCATGAGCCTAGGTTTTATAAAGTTTTGTTGAGAATCGATCATCAGAGTTGATGTTGACGTTAGGATGTTGAGACCTGAGCACAAAGTGCTTGCTATAGAAAAATAAATTAGGCATCATAAGTATGAATAAATTAGAATGACATAAGATTCCAATTATGTTGATCTAGTTTAAATGTGAATATATATAACTAAGGATAATGGTAAAACAATGACCAAAACTAGAGTTACAATCATTTAAATTTAAATAAAAAAGAAAAAACAAAGAAAAAGATAAACATAAATGAACCTAACTTGAATCAAGATATGATCTGTCAAGACTTAAGTAGGAACAAATAATGTTTAAAAACAAAAGGCAAGAACATATTAATGACATGAGACCAAGATATGAATAATCAAGATCCATGTAGACCATCAAGGTAGTCTTGAACATGAAAGAGAAAAGCAAAAACAAAAAAAGGAAATATAAGACCAAGAATGGAATAATTAATAAAAAGATAAAATGAGATAAAATAAAATGAGAGGTGTGAGAGCACAACAAAACACAAAGAAAACACAACAAAATACCAAGAACTCAAATAAACACACAAAAACAAAAACCAAGTTAGTGCAATTTAAAGACAAATGTTCATGCATGTGTGATAGAGGCATTACTTTATAACACATCATAACAAAGAATAATGGCATTGTTCCCTAATTAAATAGGAATAATGACAAAATAAATGGGGGAAGAGAATAAAGGGAAGGGTTTGGTCGAGCTGACTCTAGATGTATAAGACAAGTAGACGCTACCTACATAGTTATATGGAAGCATGTGCCAACATGAACTTTAGGCCAAATGTAGTTCTCCCAAGAAATGGGATAGAATAAAAATGATGCTCAGACTAGCATGATTAATTATATAGAAGAAATGGAAGATATGACAAATGAATGAGAAGGGTTTAGAAAATAAGAAGCTGATGAGATGAGAAAGAATGATCTTACAAAATGGTAAGTGCATGGGACAAGATGAAATAAATTGGTGTTTCAGTGCTTGAAAAATGGTAAGAGCATTAAAACTTAATAGTTTCTCACAAAATGGTGAGAGTGTTCAAACTTAATGGTTTATCACAAAATAATGAGAGTGTGGAATGGTGGAATGGGAATGTAAAAATGTACAAAAGTGAGATAATATTTTTATTCTTTTGTGGATCATGTTTTGATGTTTTTGGTATTTTCAAAGTATTTCCAATGTTTTTGGTGTTTTTGGGATAAAATATGCACAAGGTGGGACCATCTAGTTGAGGAGATGCACGTCCTAAGAGTAGAGGTTCCAATAAGATAGCTAAGATGGCTACAATGGCCCATGCTTGTAAATCGGTGAGAGTATCTTTGATAAAATAAGAAAGAGCAATAAATACCTTGTACTAAGAAGATGTGGCCATTCACCTATCTGAAGCTACATAAGATGGTCTTGGTTGAGTTGATTTGTATAACTACTAATGAATATGTTCATGATGTGCATGAAACATAATCGAGATCATAATTGGTCAAGGGACAAAAAGTGTTTAAGCTTATAACATGCCTTAGACAAAATAAAGAATATGCCTCTCAAAGAGAACAATCCAGAATGGGATGAAGAATGTGTTTAGAGTGCTAAGAGTTTAAATCCTTTACTGTTAAGATTCATGAAAAGTGGACCAACATAGTATAAAATGTGTTTAAGGTAAGATAAAAGGGTGGGATAAAATTATGACAACACAAGTTATCCCAAAGTCAGGGGTCTTATAGACAATGGTTCAAAGTTGTTCATGCATAGAATCTCTTAAGATGTATGATGTTCATGGGCTCTAAAATTTCTTCACCATTAGGTTTAGCTAATTGATATGATCTTAATCCATAGTTCATTGTGATAATATATGGTCCTAACCAATTAGGTTGAAACTTGCCTTTCTTTTTGGGTTAAAAATTTATGTTCTTCCGGTTCTCTTTCAAAACTAAGTCACCAATCTCAAATTATTGAGGAAGAATGTGTTTGTTTTAGCTTCTCCATAATCTATTCTGATAGGCCTACAAGTTTTCTAGGGAAGCCAAATACTTACCATCAAGAAGTTCTATTTCTTGCAGTCGTGAGGCTTTATAGTCTTCATCATCTTCAATGTGCTCCAGTGATATTATTAATGATGGGATCTCAATATTAACTAGGATGATAGCTTTAGTTCCAAAAACAAAAGAGTATAGAGTAGCTCTAGTTAGGGTGTGATGATTGGTTCTATAATCCCAGAGGGTAGGAAAAAGTTACAAATGCTAATTACAACTAGCATCATTGATAATATTTTTTAAGATGGCTCGAATGGTTTTATTTGATGCCTCAACTTGTTCATTGCCTTGTGGGTTATATGGAGTGGATTTATTATGCTTGATCTTCAATTTTGTATAAAGAGATTTCACATCTTGGTTCATAAAGGATCCACTATTATTAGATATAATATGGGATAGGATGTCATATCAACAGATGATATAGTAATGAGTAAATTTGGCTATTTGTTTCCTGGTAATCCAAGTGAGAGGAATGGCCTTAATCCATTTGGTAAAGTACTTAGTTGTAGTCAAAATGTGCTTATGTCCACCTAAATATGTCAGGTTAATTTTGCCAATGAGATCAAGACCCCATGTTGAGAATGGCCATGGTGTTGTAATTGGCTACAATGGTAAGGAAGGTGCATGTATCAAGTTACCATACTGATGATAAGGAACACACTTCTTTACATAATTACAAGCATCTATCTCCATTTTAGGCCAATAATAGCCTATTATGAGAAGTTTATTTTCTAAGACTACACCATTGGTATGGACCCCACACATTCCTTCATGAACCTCCTTTAGTGCCATCTTGGATTCTCCAAAGATGAACAATGAAGAAACATTCCATCATAGCCTTTTTGATAAAGTGTGTTTCCAAGGAGGATATAACATGTTAAGTGATGAAGGAATAGTTTTTGTTGGTTGTTAGAAATATTGGTGAGAAATTCATGGCTATGGAAATAGTTATAAAAATCTTGGTACCATGGTAACTTAGGTAAGGGATTAGGATCATCAATGGTACATATCCTCTATGAATTTGATAGAATATGTGCTGGTTGAAGAAGATTTTTAATCAAGAACTTATACTCTTTAGCACTATTATATGTTTGAATCATGGAGCCAATTTTTGCCATGGTGTTAGTAAATCTGTTGTTGGCTCATAAAACTTGCTCAAACTGCAAAGATTTAAAATGTGTTTTAAGATTATCAAAAATTTGCTTGTAAAGAACAAGCTTATCACCTTTTGTTTGATACTAATTAATTGGCTGATTTATGATTAGCTATGAATCTCCACAGACCTTTAAGCTTTGAATATCCCACTATATGGAAAGATGAAGCCCTATAACTAATGTCTCATATTTAGCCATATTGTTTGTACACTAAAATTATATATGGAATGCTTTGGGGATCAAGTCACCCTATGGTGTGATCAACAGTATGCCAGCTCCAGACCCTTGAGATGTGAAAGATCAATCAAAATAGAGTGTCCAATATTTAGGTTCTTGTGATGCTTGTTCTATAGTCATGATAGAATCATTTGGAAGGTCAAAGTTGAGGGGTTGAGTGGTTGCAATAGGAGCTTTTACAAGTTGGTCCACAAGAACTTGTATTTTGATTTCCTTTTGATTTTGGTAATCAATATCAAACTCACTAAGAATCATAATTCATTTAGCCATGCATCCTTGAAGAGATGCTTTAGATAAGAGGAACTTGAGAGGATCTACCTTGGTGATAATAATAGTTTTATTATTTAGCATATAATGTCACAATTTTTGAGTGGCAAACACCATAGCTAAACATTCCTTCTCAATAGGAATATAATTATGTTCATAGGCTACCAATGTGTGGCTTAAATAATAAACCATGTGTTCCTTACCATGATCATCATGTTGAGCCAAAAGTGCTCCTACTGCATGTTCAATGGCCGATATATAAAGAAGCAGTGGCTTTCCTTATGTTGGAGGTCATAAGACTGGTGGATTAGCCAAGTATGTTTTAAGCTTGGAAAATGCAATATAAAAATCTTCATCCCACTGAAATGCTACCCCTTTATTTAAGAGATGATTAAATGGGTAGCACTTATCTACTAATTAAGAAATGAACTTGTGTATAGACTGGACCTTTCCTTGTAGGCCTCATAACTATTTAAGATTATTTGGTGGAGGCATTTCCATAATAGTGGTGAATTTTATAGGGCTGACCTCAATCCCTTGTTGTGATATAATGAACCCTAGTAATTTTCTTGATGTGACTCTAAAGACACATTTTTTAGGATTCAAACAGACTTTATATGCATGAAGCCTCTCAAATATTCTTCATAGAATGTTAGGGTGTCTAGCTCTTGTTCTTTATTTATCTAGTATATCATCAACATAGTCCTCAAAAATGTCATACATCATGTCATGGAAGATGATAGTCATTACACACTAATATGTGGCTGAAGCATTCTTCAAACCAAATGGCATGACTTGGTAGCAGAATGTCCCCCACAAAGTGGTGAACATGGTCTTATGTTGATCTTCAGGGGCTATCTTGATCTTATTCTAACCAAAAAATCCATCCATTAAGGATAGGATCTCATACCTAGCAATTGATTTGGCAATCGTGTCAATGTTGGGTAGAGGAAAATCATCTTTGGGGCATACTTTGTTGATATCATGAAAATTAGTACAAACATGTATGTCTAGTGTCTTTTTACTTACTAACACTATGTTAGAAATCCATTCAGATTAGTCAAGTGGTCTGATAAAATTAGCTCCTAACAACTTTTCTATCTCAGCCTTAACTAGAAGGGTAATGCATGGATGCATCTTTCTCAACTTTTGCTTGACTAGTTTAGCATCAGGGTGAACAACAAGATGATGCACAACTAAATCTATATCCAAGCCTAGCATGTCAGAATATGCCCATACAAAGATGTCTATATAATCCTTAAGAATGGATATAATATGTTCACATTGCACTTTAGTAAGGAAAGCTCCAAGATAAACATTTTTGGGATCCTCATGGGTTCCCAAATTCACTTCTATTGTACTCTCCATAAGGAGTGTGGATCCATCTTCTAGAATTGTAGGCAATGTATGGTCACGATCTTCTTCTACTACGTCTTCTTGTTGTTCCTCCCAAAGATTTGGATAATATGAAGAATCAGAATCTATTTTCTCAAGTAAAGGCCAATTGTCAAAAACCTTTAGAAACTCAAGATCAAGATGCTCAAATATTTGATGTTGTTCTAAAGAGATGCTTGAACTAGCTATGGAACTTGGGCTAGATGGACGTTCTACATTCTAAGGGGATGATCAAACTTTCCTGCCTGGGAACACCTAAAACAGGTTTTCACTCAAAGGCTTATCTTTTTATTTACTTTTTCCTTGATCAACAAGTACCTCAAAGAGGTTTTCACCTGAAGATCTCAATGTTTGTTATTTATTATGACCAAGAAATTTTGCCTACTCTCTAAAGTAGGTAGAAGAATTTAATGAAAAATCAAAACCCTACTTATGATCCCCAATGGGGAATGCATCTCATAATCCCATGTATTCTACAATTGATTCTTCATTTTGGAACTCATTGAGGCATATGACCAAATTTTGTTGATCCCAATCTATGAGTTTAGGATGGAAAAGGCATAGGCTACAATGAGGGTTTGCTTTAGGATGGGAAGCACCAATGGTAAAGATATAATGTCTTACTTTAGGAAGGGAAGCACCACTAGGATGGGTTTTTGCTTTAGGATGGGAAGCTCCAATAGGTGTTATGGTCAATATGGCATTTAAATCAAACAAATCTAAATCATCAAGCTCATTGAAAAGGCTATAATGGGACATTATTTCACTACTAGGAGTCTCATTACTAGTCACTTTGGAAGAGTCAATACCAAATGTTATGATGTCATCATATGGTGGTTTAAATCTAAGACCATGATTCCAATTAACAACTCCAACTGATATGGGTTCTAAAATTCCTTGTGCCTATGGGCCAAGACCTTTCCCTATATAGTTAAGATGATCCATTATCCTGTTAGGGATAGGATACTTTGGATTTTTAAAATTATCTGCAAGGCCTTTAGAATATAACCAATCTCCCTCAATAAAAGCCTCTCGATCTTTCTTTGGTGAAATTATAGGTACAAAAACCACATGAGGTTTTGGTTGCTTCTTCGTTGGTTGCCAAATCTGATCGAGTCTATTAGGAGTCTGGGAAATTTTAGGCTTACCAAATGTTTTAGGGGATTTTTGTAATTTTTCAATATGGAAGACATCCTTTAGATGGTACATGGAAATGCTTGCATATTTAATAATCCCCTGCTTGGCCAGAGCTGTAGGAAATGGATTAGTTGAAGTGGAGGCTAGATCACTAGGGTCTATATAATTAGATAGAGATGGATCAAAAATGATGGATTTGTTCTTCTTCACAATGAATTTATAACCTAGGCAATAGTTATAATTATGAAAATCTACTTCAAGATGTTTACAGTACTAGTATGGCTACTAATCAATAGGAATAGTAACCTTGACCCCATCATGGCAAAACTTAAGGCATTGGTGAAGAGTAGATGGAACTGCCTGTACTTCATGGATCCAAGGATGACCAAGAAGTATGTTATAAGGAAGCTCAATATCCATAATATGGAATAATGTGTGATGAGAAATAGACCCAACCATGACTGACAACCATATTGTTCCTGATAACTCCCTCTTAGTATTATCATAATCCTTGATTGTAATAGTCTCTGGTTGAATGTCTTTGTCCATGTAACCCAATCATCATACCAATTTAAGAGATATGATGTCCAACCCTAAACCATTATCTATAAGAACCCACTTGATATTATGATCTACAATGATTATCTCATTGTATAATGGGTTATTGTGATTTGGGCCAAGGGTGGACATGTCCTTTTGATCAAATGTGATTTGCTAAAATGAAGACAAATGTCCAACTAGGTTCTAAAACTGATCAAGGTTTATATCACTATGCACAATAGACTTTTACAAAATTTTATTTTAGATGGTTCTATGGACATTGGATGTCTGCAAGAGTTCTAATATGGAAATTTGTATAGGGGTTTTATCTAATTGATCCATTATACTATAAGACCATTTAATTATGGATTAAACTAGTTTAGTCTTTATTGGGATAGTATTCAGCTTTGGAAATGTTGGCACAATGTTATCATTGGGTTTATGGAAATAAGTGGGTGAAGGGCCCTGGATGGTAACTCATGGGCATCTAATTGTGACTGCACAACCTAGAGGTGGCAAGGAGTTATTATAATTAGAAGATTAAGGCAAAGGGCCTTGGATGGTGACCTGTGAGTGATTAATAGTATTATGACAATTTTGGGTTGGTGAAGAGCCTTTATAATTAGAATAATGGTACTATTATTCAAGATTAGCAACCCATGTAAATGGAGTAGCAACATGATGATGTGAACTCGACATGTTATTACTAAGGGAAGAGGGTGCTGACCCTATAATGATGGGTCTCATGTTGTGAAGAACATGAGATTGGCCACATGGCATTATAGTAATAATGGAAACATGGGCTATATAAATGGATCCCATAGTGTTATTATAGTTGTAAGGGATATTGTTATAAGCTAGATTATTAGTGTGGGCATTATGATCTCAATTATGCTCATTATGATTTTGACCTTGTTATTGGTTTTGATTCTACCTGTGTCCTTGATTGTTGCCATTTTGATTGTTCCTTGGCGGTGGTGGATCATGTCAATGAAAGGCATCTTTATAGATTCCTATATCCTAATTTGTGTCCTGATTAGGGGCCAACTTAATTTCTAGCTCACCATTTTCAATAAAGTCCTTAATAATATATTGTAATTGAACACAATTATATGCATCATGACCAACAACATGATGAAACTTACACCATTTGTTCTCTTTGTACCATTTTGGTTTTGGTTGATCTTGAGGAAATGGCCTTGGTATTAGCCATATAATTAAATTAGCTGCAATGAGCTTTTGTAACACTATTTCAACTGATTATCCTAACTTGATAAAGTCTCTAAAATTTTTATGAAATGTCCTTCATGGAGGTTGTCTCTGCAAAGTATGTATTGAATCAGGGGGAGTTAGTTGTACATGTAGAGGAGGCATAGCCTCTACCATTTGTACATGTCTTGTTTTCGTCACCCCATTTCCAACTATGTTCTTATTTTTGCTAAATCCCTTAGACTTATCCTTCATAACTATTTCAGGAGCTGGTGATTTAGTCTAATTAGATGCTTGTCCTTGAAAACAAATCTTAACAAGTCCTCTAGCAATAAGAGCATTCTCAATCTATACTCCTTTGTCAATAGTTTATTCAAATGAATTAGCACAAGCTAACCATAGATTATACACAGCTTTAGGATGTAAATTCTATGCAAAGATATCAACCAACTATTTTTCTAGTAAATTGTGTTGAAAGTGGCTTGCCAACACTCTCCACCTTTACAGATATACATCAAAACTTTCAACATCACATCACTTGGCTTTGCATAAGTCAACAATGGTCAATTCATGTTCTATTTTATATTATAAATTGTTAATAAACTTTTTTGATAAGTCATTCCAGTTTGCAATTGATCCCTTAGGTAGTTTAAGTAGCCGTTTAAGAGCTTGTCCCACTAAAATTCACAAAAATAGTCATAGTAAGTACTTACTACTATAAGAGACCTCTTGACACAAGATAAAGAAAACTTGTATGTGTTCACATGGATCTCTTTTCCCTTTGTCAAATTTGGGTGCCTCAAAATGAGGTGGAAAGGGGTTTCAGAGAATAGATAAGTCAAATGGATATGGGCATATCACATCAAATTTGTACTTTTTGAATCTATTATTCATCTCCAATATTTGGACAATATCCTTTATAGAGTTCCATTCTTGCATGTTTGGTGTATTTTTGGATTGGATAAGATGTTGTTGGGGTGGAATGTGCCCCTAGTTTTGTTGTTGTTGGGGTGGAATGTGCCCCTAGTTTTGTTATTGTTAGGGTGGAATGTGCCCCTGGTTTTGTTGTTATTGGGGTGGAATGTGCCCTTGATTTTTTTGTTTTTGGGGTGGAATGTGATCCTAGTTTTTTTTTTGTTGGGGTGGAATGTGCCCCTAGTTTTGTTGCTATTAGGGTGGAATGTGCCCTTGATTTTGGGTGGATCTATAGGGAGTGTATACTTTTCAATCCATGATTTGGTTCTGATTCATTACTTGGTTGAGAACATAGGCCATTGATTCTTGGATTGTAAAACATTCCCTGAATATGGTAGTTTTGTACTTTGTTGATATTGGATATTTCTATGTTTATTTACCAATCTTTGGGCTGGTTGAAAAGAACTAGCCAAATTATCTTGAGGGATTTCCACAATTCAAACTATATGTTTGGGTTTCTAAGTTTGTAAAGTAACAAGATGTTCTTGATGATTAAAAAATGTATGTTTTATATCAAATGGATCATCTTGTAAGGTATCTTGTGACATTAACTATTCATTTAGATTTCCTTGGTTTACTATGGTAATGTTCTCATCCAATACTTGTTGTGTACTTCCAACCATATCTTCATGTTCTTTAGAATAATTATTGTAGATTGAAGTGGCAACTAGGGAGTCTGTTAAGTCTATGACAAGATGATTTGCATATCATTGACTTATTATCTTGATATTAGCAAGAAGATCTAGATTTATGGGTGTTTACTCTATTTTTATTTATTTTCCTTTGTTAGAGGAAGAAGGTATGTGTATTTGTGTAAACTATTTCTCTTGCCATAATTTTTATCCTTCTCTAACTAAGGTATTCAATTGTTCTATAGGAGAATCAAAAGGTAGTCTAGCACCTAATTCTATCAATCTACAAAGGGCTTCATCTTGATCTTCTTAGGGTTGATATTCATTGTAATCATCTTTGAATCCTAATTTTTTAGGGATATCATAAAAAACAATGGGGTTATTTTGACCATCATAAAATTGATCATCTTCATAACTAAGGCCATAAGAGGCCCCACTACAAGTGAACCTTTGAGTCATGTCTAAAAAGAGCTATTTTGTGTGTTTGACTATCTTTAGACCAATGTTTGGCAACCAATCAAAGTATGTTTTTTCTCTCTTTTAAACAAATAACCAAGGTACTAATGACATTATAAAAGGAGGGTGGTTTGAAACCACTCATAATTTAGAATATTTGTTTCATGAGTTTACTCAACCTTTGGTAAAGTTGAAATCATATATATTAGAAGAGAGTAAGGTAACTCAAAGACCCAAGCTAAAAACTATTACACCAAAGCCTAGATCTTTTTGATACAAAAACATTACAAAAGCTAGCTTCAACTTTGACAAGTTGACCCTAAAAGTTGAGAGGAAAGCTCTCCAGATTATGAAGAAGACAAAATGAACTAAGAAACTCAAGATGTAAAAACATATGTGAATCACTAAGTATAAAGCTAGGACCAAGTAGGTAGCACAACATTGCCACATGATTCTAGTAGGATAAAATATATTTTAGGACTTTAAGCATGAGTGATATGCAAGATGACTTGAGTCCACCAAGATGATAATGTGATTTTGAGTCTTAATAAATGACCTTTAATCCAAATATAAAATTGAACCTAAGTTAAAACAAGCTTAGTACACAAATGGTGAACCCACTTTGACTCACCAACCCATAGAACTCAGAAAGGTTTAATTTTGAATATGGATTATAAATGAAGGATTTAAAAAAATTGGGTAAAAGATATAGACTCAATTGGGCAACATAACTGCACCAAAGTGGATGACATGACATAAATCTTTTGATAACAATTTTAATAATGAAAAGATGAATTTTCCATTTGGATAGTGTAATGCCTCCTTTTCTCATGAAAATTGAGGTCAATGTGTTTTGATTAAGTTAATTGAGTTAACAAGTAGTTTTAGACACAAATCAAGACCAAGTAAGCTAATGACAAAAAACAAATGTCTTAAGTCTAAACTGACAAGGTATGGTAAAGTGGGGTCTAATAAACTAGCAAGGTTTTGATCATTCTAGGGGAATCAATTGCATAATGACTTTCACATTAAACAATGTAAAAGATAATCATGGAAATTGGGTGACTGTGGCATTAGCTAGTTGTAAAAAGGTCTAGTCTTTTTTAAAACCACTACATCCTATTTGATCAATATAGTGTGATGTCCAAATGTAAATACATCTTATGTGCAACTCCAAAGGAGTCAAATGAAGTCAATGCTTGGAGGTGAAACCCTGAGTCAAAGCTTCCCTAAAAAACTTGTGGGAGGTGATGAAGTCCCCCTCACAAGCCAAGATGCATAAATAAATAAAGCACGAAAGTAGAAAGACTTTAGGGTCATTTTCAAGATCACCCAAACTTTGACAAGTTTTTGGGGAGTGCTTTAGACAAATTTATTTCTAATCCTTGTACTAGGCTACTTGTAATAAGAATGGTAATTTTGATTCCAAGGGTTCCCAATAGGGGATAAATGGAAGAGCATACATGCAACATTCCTCTCTTTGCCAAATAAGATCTAACTAAACAACTATTGCAAACAAAAATTGACAAGTGTGTTCAATTTTAAACCTAAATGAAATGTTTGGTGGTGTTCATTTGACCCCTTGGTCTTATTTATAAACTTTGAAAAACATTCACCAAAAACACCTAAATTCTTTGTTAAACACCAAAACAAAGTTCCTAATCAAATTTTAAGCATGCAAAAGTGATTTAAACATGTTTTGAGAAAAAATCCCACTTGGTCCTATAGCAAAATTGTTAGCATGTCCTTTAACTTTGAAGATATTTTTAGCTTGAAATAAAAAACTTTGAAAAATGAGGTCTTAGGTCTATGTTTTTGGAAAAACACAGTGACCGACATCAGTTATTACCATCAACGTTGGTTACAGCCAATCAAGATATAACCGATGTCAGTTCTATTGACTGATGTTGGTTAAGTCAGGTAACTAATGTCAATATTTTTGTTGACATCGGTTACTATGTAAAAACCGTGGCAACCAAAAATGGCAAAATAAAGTTATAAAATCAATTCGCAAGAGTTTTAAGAGCTTAATTAAATATTTTAAAGTTGTAAAAGGATCTCCTTTAGGTGTAGGATGTGTCTAGTCCCACTCAGAATGCCAAGATGTAGAGAGTATTACAAAGCAATTCAATCAAGCATTAGTCCATAAACAATGAAACATGAATAAATAACTAACTAACCAAGCCTACCTATTCCTATGGGAATTACAAAGGACAACAATAAACAAATGAAAGAAAACAACACCATATTACCTTATCAAATGGATTCACCATACCCATGTGGCTCAAAAACATGTTCTCCCTTGATCAAGCATCCTTGTGATCTGGGCAACAATTCAAGTGACAATTCGGGTGATGGTTCCACCCCAATTGATGATAGAACTTTTAAGATCCATAACTTTTGCACCGTAGCTCCAATTAACTCACCGTTTGAACAATTGGAAAGATAAGAATGAGGAGAACATGGTGAGATGTCATGGATATTTTATCAAAGGATTTTGACCCCTAAAAACCCAATGGAAGTGCCCCAAATTTCAATTTTAGTAGTGAAATCTAAAAATAGTAAGTTTTTAAAAATAGTAATTCCTCAAATTTTATATTGTTTTAAATCATGGAAGTAAAACCACTTAATCTAATTCAATATTGGTGACCTTCCACATCCTCCTCCTACTTTTAAAATGTGTATAAATGAATATGTAACCTGAAATGGAAATCAAACATCTCTTCCCAGAGATAAGCATATAGTTGTATTGCGATCTTGAGTAACAAAACATCTCTTCTTATAGAATTCATTGTTACTATGTTATTTTTGTGTTCTTGAAATACTTTTCAACCAAAACTTCTAAGTTTTATATCACCTTTTCTTTGTCAACAATGGTGGTAAGCTCCTCCAATACCTCAAGAACACTCCATAAAACCTAAGTTCTTGATTGTAAACCACTAAACTAGCCTATCAATAAAGCTTTATGGAAATAATTTAGAATTATAACTTTGAAATATTCAAGTTTTGAAGATATTTGAGCATAATAACTTTGCACCAAAAATAATTTAGAAATGATGTTTATGGCCTCTCTATTTATAGATTTTTGAGATCGGTAAAGATCAACCATGACTGTCCATCTCAAGATTGAGATGTGTGGCCATGGATAATCCTAATATTTGGAATTAAATACATAATTATCTTCATCATGACCTTGGAAGAATGTGCATGTAATAGGCATGGGATGCATTAACTAGGCATGGGTGACCCATAATCTTGATATTTTATGCACTTATGGCTTGATGGATGCCACCCCATAGATGATGTCACTAGGTGATGCAGATAATAAGAATCAATTTTCAAAAATAAATATTTAATAACTCTCATGGAAAACCCACTTAAGCTATTGATTTGAATTAATTATCCTTAAACAATGTTAATCAACATTTGTGTAATTATTTGAAAATTGGCCATTAATTAATCAAAATGGTTAGAAAATCATATTACTGGGTTATAATTTGACTCAGAAAGAATTAGAGGGTGACGTTAGATGCACTAGAATTTTATTCCCATTTATCATGTTCCCTAAAGAAATAATAAAATCATGTGATGTGTACCAATGAATTAGAAGAAAAGAGTGATCTAGAGCACTAAATGGTGAAATTGTCATTTTGACTCAAAATGATCTGATCAAAGTTAGTTGGCCCATAAAATGCATTGCCCTGTTTAGGGATACTTTGACCTAAACTGGCACTTATAAGTGACAAGTTTGAACCATTTAGGATGTTTTATGGATTTTGACCTAAAATGTGCATTTGAGTGCAATTTAAGTAAGATTAATAATTTCAACAAAAATGGTGTTAGGAATTGGATGTCTACAATTATTACCAAACATTATGATGCTTAGCAAAAATCATGGTACCTTAGGCTTATCCTTGTAAATGTCAACATTGTTTTGAGTAGCCTTTTATTTTTTAGTGGATCATCTTCTAATCAAGGCCTTGATTAATAATTTTCTTTGCTTATTGATCTAAACTAGTTCATGAATACTAATATTTGAATTAATTTTCTTCATATATTTGATTATATTGTATCCAGTTTTGCTTTCTAGATCTACACTCTATTATTGATCATTTCCTTCTAGAGGAGGTAGATTAAATTTTAACTTAAGATATAGAGGAGTGATATCACTATTTTTTGGAAGTCTCAAAGTAGTAACATGTTTTTATTCCTAAGCCTATAGTTATTCCTCTAAGACTATTGAAAATCATGGATTTCATCTATATTATCTTCAAGGTCATTCTCATCTTCTAATGGAAATAGAAAATCATATGACTCAAAGACCATTATTATGCTGCAAAAAATTGAAGCAGTGGAAGGAGTTTGATCTAGCTAATTTGGAAAACCTTCACACATTTCCATTTCCTTTTGAAAGATCTCAGAAGTAGTTCAAAATTACATGCAATCCAACTCACCATGTTGTGTTGTACTATGGAGTTGGCACCAATAAGGTAGTGTTGCTTCCAAGATGTTTATTTCAAGCATATTATTAGCTAGTTTTTTTTCCATGTCATTTCCAGATCTATTAAAGGGTTTGTTGTATATTTGATATGAAAAATTCTAATTGGTATTTTACCCCATGGTTTTTCTCATTCACTTATGTATGCTTAGGAACTCATTTTTCAACATCTACATCATTCATTGGATATAATCTAATTATGATTTTGTATAATCAAAAGCAATACCTTGGTTGGTATTAGTATTAAATAGTATCAAAGATTAGTTCTAATTTTGTTGATTAGTTGTAGACATAAGATTATTTAGAAAGTTGAGGTGCTAATTAGGTGGAGCATAGGCCAAAGGCAACTGTGTATACACTTGGTTCTAATTTTGGGCCACAATATTCTAGTTTTGATATCCAAAAAATCATTCTTAGATTCAACTATCCATTTTATTTTGGCATCCCACTTCAACATAGTATTCAGTTCATTGATAATCTTTGAAAATCTAGAAATGATTTTTCTCACAAAGTTTTTTTCTAAAGAAAGACTTCAATTCATTCTTGTTATTAGGAGGTGTTATCTTTGAAATGGCTTAGATTCTTTCTAGGTCAACTGAAAACCCATCATTGATGATGATGTGTCCTAAAAATTTTCATTTAGTAACCCTAAAGAATCTCTTTGGATTCAGTGATACTCCATATCTTTTGCATCTATCAAATACTTTATGTAGATGATCAACATGATCAATTTTGTTCTTCAAAAATATTATGAGGTCATCCATGTAGATTATGATACACTTGCCAAAAATTCCTTGGAAATCAAATTTTATGACACATTGGAATGCTTATATTACATATTTTAAGCCAAAATGCATCCTTTTATATGATAAAGTGCCCCATTTGATGGTAAAATCAGTCTTGATTCTATCTTCAGCTTCCACCAACACTTGATTATATCCTAAAAACCCATCCAAGAAGGACATCATTTCAGACCCATTGACCATTTAAATTACCTCATCTAAGGAGGTTAAAAGATAGATATCCTTTTTTGATGTTGTGTATAAGGTCCTGAAGTCAACACATAACCTAATTTATCCATTCTTTTTCCTGATAGACACTAGTTCAGCAACCTAGGTAGAATGTTTGATTAGAAACATAATATTAGCATCTGATCGCTTCTAAACTTATATATTAATGAGGGGCTCTAATATTGGATTTACTAATGTCTTATGTTTCTTGTGTTCTATATTTAGTGGTATAGTATGTGAGATAACCTTTGGATAAAATATTTTCAAATCCTCACACGTGTAGGTAATCACATCCTTATATTTTGTGAGTAGACCCTTCAATTTTTATTTCTCACCTTTAATGAAACTCAGGAAATATTGACATATTGATGATGTTTATTATTTACAGAACTATTCTTAATGAATTTTGATTTACTTATTTTGTGTTATTTTTGATTTTGAGCATGTAGATCCATGTAATGAGACCATTCCCATAGGTAGATGATTTTATTTCAACTATAGAACACATTATTCTCCCAAGTCTTCTATGTTCATAAGTTCATATTCCTTCTCATCTATTATTTAATATTTGAAGGCTCCATAATTATTCATAAATTATATGATCTATTAATCATCATCAATTACTTGGAAGTTCTCCACATGATCTAGGAAAAAAGAGCAAGGAACATGCTTCACAAAAAACTTCTACATTTTGGATTCTTGGATTGGTGCTAAGTTGGTATCTAAAGTTGCTAATGAATCCAACATCTAATTTTATTCTCTTGAAACCACTCTGATGTTAAAATTTTTAAAGGATTATATCAAATCCTAGGTTTTGTGTTTATACTTTTTCAATTAAGATAACTTACAATGAGATTTCCTTATGATTTAATTCGTAACTAGTTATGAATCACCAAATATTTATAACAATTTGACATCATGTTTTAGTGCAAATTTTAAGACCATAATTTGAGATTCATACTCATCTTGATTGTTTGTGCAAAATAATTGTAGCCTATACATGACTAGTTAATATTTTCCATCTAGGTTGATCAAAGTTATGCCAAAGCTAGAACCTTGCTTCGATTTGACACTGTTAAAGTGTAAATTCCATAATTATGAAGGAATTGCAAATTCTTGTTAATGAGTTTGATGCTTCGTATTAAATTTGTAAACACCTACTTGTGAAAATGCAAATTTAACATTTTCATTCTTAACATTATACTTGGTAATAAGGTACTTCATATTTTTTACTTGGTCCACTCAATTTTGATTGGCTACTCATTTACACAATAATCATGTGTGTGATAAATTTATTTCCATTTACCCATTTAGCATCTTTGACTAATCATGACCCCTTAAAAACCATAAACTTTAGTAATGTTAATGACCAGAATATCTATGCATTATTTTAAACATGGATCAGAGGATAGTTATATGTGTACATTTTTCAACTCCCCAATACTTCATATTAAGGACCTGTCCAATTGCAGGACCACTCTTTTGGATATTTCTGAGGTGAAACCTGATTTCTTACATATAGTTGTAGCCATCACATTGGCTAAGGCACCTAAGTCAAACAAAAAATTAAGCACATTCTTACCAAACATTTTGATGGTTAGCAAAAAAGGTGGTACCTTAGGCTTATCCTTGTAAATGTCCACATTGTTTTGAGTAGCCTTTATTTTTAGTGGATCATCTTCCAATCAAGGCCTTGATTAATAATTATCTTTGCTTAGTAATCTAAACTAGTTCATGAAGACTTATATTTGAATCAATCTTCTTCATATATTTGACTATATTGTATCCAATTTTGCTTTCTAGATCTACACTTTATTGTTGATCATTTCCTTCTGGAGGAGGTAGAATTAAATTTTACCCTTAAGATCTGGAAGAGTGGTAACACTATTTTTTGGATGTGTCAAAATATTAACATGTTGTTTATTTCTAAGCTTTTAGTTATTCCTCTAAGAATTTTCAAAAGCATGTATTTCATCTGTATTATCTTCAAGGTCTTTCTCATCTTCTAATGGAAATGGAAAATAATATGACTTAAATATCATTATTGTGCTAGAAATAATTGAAGCAGTGGAAGGAGGTGGATCTAGCTAATTTGGAGAACCTTCACACATTTCCATTTCCTTCTAAAAGATCTCAGAAGTAGTTTAAAATTATATGCAATCCAACTCACCATGTTGTGTTGTAATATGGAGTTGGCACCAATATAGTAGTGTTTCTTCCTAGATGTTTATTTTAGGCATATTATTAGCTTTTGTTGTTCCATGTTATTTATATGTCTATTAATGGGTTTGTTTTATATTTGATATGAAAAATTCTAATTGGTATTTTACCCCATGGTATTTCTCATTCACTTATGCATGCTTAGGAACTCATTTTTAAATGTCTATATCATTCATTGGATATAATCTAATTATGATTTTGTATAATCAAAAGCAATACCTTGGTTGGTATTAGTATTAAATAGTATCAAAGATTAGTTCTAATTTTGTTGATTAGTTATAGACATAAGATTATTTAGAAAGTTGAGGTGCTAATTAGGTGGAGCATAGGCCAAAGGCAACTGTGTATACACTTGGTTCTAATTTTGGGCCACAATATTCTAGTTTTGATATCCAAAAAATCATTCTTAGATTCAGCTATCCATTTTATTTTGGCATCCCACTTCAACATAGTATTCAGTTCATTGATAATCTCTGCAAATCTAGAAATGATTTTTCTCACAAAGTTTTTTTCTGAAGAAAAACTTCAATTCATTCTTGTTGTTAGGAGGTGTTATCTTTGAAATGGCTTAGATTATTTCTAGGTCAATTAAAAACCCATCATTGATGATGATGTGTCCTAAAAATTTTCATTTAGTAACCCTAAAGAATCTCTTTGGATTCAGTGACACTCCATATCTTTTGCATCTATCAAATACTTTATGTAGATGATCAACATGATCAATTGTTCTTCAAAAATACTATGAGGTCATCCATGTAGATTGTGATACACTTGACAAAAAGTCCTTGGAAATCAAATTTTATGACACATTGGAATGCTTATCCTACATATTATAAGCCAAAATGCATATTTTTATATGATAAAGTACCCCACTTGATGGTAAAATCAGTCTTCATTCTATCTTTAGCTTCCACCAACACTTGATTATATCTTAAAAACCCATCTAGGAAGGACATCATTTAAGACCCATTGACCATTTAAATTACCTCAACCAAGGAGGTTAAAGGATAGTTATCCTTTTTTTATGTTGTGTTTATGTTCATGAAGTTGACACATAACCTATTTTCTCCATTCTTCGACACTATTTTAGAAACCTATGTAGAATGTCTAATTAGAAACATAATCTTAGGATCTAAAAACTTCTAAACTTATATATTAATGAGGGGATATAATATTATATTTACTAATCTCTTTTATTTTTGGTGTTCTATATGTAGTGGTATAGTATGTGTGATGACCTTTGGATCAAATATTTTCAAATATTCACATGTGTAGGCAATCACATCCTTATATTCTGTGAGTAGACCCTTCAATTTTTGTTTCTTACCTTCAGTGCAACTCATGAAATATTGACATATTGAGGATTTTAATTATTTACAAAATTACCCTTAATGAATTTGTATTTACTTGTTTTGTATTGTTTTTGATTTTGAGCATGTAGATCCATGTCAAGAGATCACTCTAATGAGACCATTCCCATAGGTATACGATTCTATTTCAACTATAGGATGCATTATTCTCCCAAGTCTTCTATGTTCATAAGTGCATAATCCTTCTCATATATTATTTTAGTTTCAAAGGCTCCATAAATATTCATAAATTATATGACCTATTGATCATCATCAATTACATGGAAGTTCTCCACATTGTCTAGGAAAAAAGAGCAAGGAATATGCTTCACAAAAAACTTCTACATTTTGGATTCTTAGAGTGGTGCTAAGTTGGTATCTAAAGTTACTAATGAATCCAATATCTAATTTTCTTCTCCTGAAACCACTCTGATGTTGAACATTTCAAAGGATTCTATCAAATCCTAGGTTTTATGTTTATAATTTTTCAAGTAAGATAACTTACAATGAGATTTCCTTATGAATTAATTGGTAGCTAGTTATGAATCACCAAGTATTTGTAACAATTTGACATCATGTTTTAGAGTAAATAAGCCCATAATTATATATTCATACTCATCTCGATTGTTGGTGCAAAATAATTGTATCCTATACATGACTAGTTAATATTTTCCATCTGAGTTGATCAAAGTTATGCCAAAGCTAGAACCTTGCTTCGATTTGACACTGTTAAAGTGTAGATTCCATAATTATGAAGGAATTGTAAATTATTGTTTATGAGTTTGATGTTTTTTACTAAATTTACAAACACCTGCATGTGAAAATGCAAATTTAACATTTTCATTCTTAGCATTATACTCAGTAATGAGGTACTTCATATTTTTTTCTTGGTCCACTCAGATTTGATTGGCTACTCATTTACACAATAATCACATGTGTGAGAAATTTATTTCCATTTACCCATTCAACATCTTTGATTAATCATGACCCCTTAAGAAACCATAAAATTCAATAATGTTAATGACCAAAATGTCTATGTATTGTTTTACACATGGCTCAAAGGCTAGCTATATGTGTACATTTGTTAACTCCCCAACACATGGTATTAAGGAATTGTCCAACTGAAGGTCCACTCTTTTGGATATTTCTAGGGTCAAACCCAATTTTTTACACATAGTTGTAACCATCACATTGGCTAAGGCACCTGAGTCAACAAAAAAATTATGCACATTCTTACCAAACATTTTGATGGTTAGCAAAAAAGGTGGTACCTTAGGCTTATCCTTGTAAACGTCCACATTGTTTTGAGGAGCCTTTTATTTTTTAGTGGATCATCTTCCAATCAAGGCCTTGATTAATAATTATCTTTTCTTAGTACTCTAAAATAGGTCATGAACATAGATATTTGAATTAATCTTCTTCATATATTTGATTATATTGTATCCACTTTTTCTTTCTGGATCTACACTCTATTGTTGATCATTTCCTTCTGGAGGAGGTAGATTAAATTTTACCTTAAGATCTAGAGGAGTGGTATCACTATTTTTTAGAGGTGTCAAATTAGTAACATGTTATTTATTCCTAAGCTTGTAATTATTCCTCTAAAACTATTGAAAAGCATGGATTTCATCTGTATTATCTTCAAGGTCATTCTCATCTTCTAATGGAAATGGAAAATCATATGACTCAAAGACCATTACTATGATGGAAAGAATTGAAGTAGTGGAAGGAGGTGGATATGGCTAATTTGGAAAACATTCACACATTTCCATTCCCTTCTAAAGGATCTCAAAATTAGTTTAAAATTATATGTATTCCAACTCACCATGTTGTGTTTTACTATGGAGTTAGCACCAATAAGGTAGTGTTGCTTCTAAGATGTTTATTTTAGTCATATTATTAGCTAGTTGTTGCATGTTATTTTCAAATCTATTAAAGGGTTTGTTATATATTTGACATGCAAAATTCTAATTGGTATTCTACCCCATGGTGTTTCTCATTCACTTACGCATTCTTAGGAACTCTTTTATCAATGTCTATATCATTCATTAGATATAATATAATTATTATTTTGTATAATCAAAAGCAATATATTGGGTGGTAGTATTATTAAATAGTGTCAAAGACTGGTTCTGATTTTACTAATTAGCTGTAGAATAAGATTATTTAGAAAGATGAGGCTAGTTAGGTGGAGCATGGGCCAAAGACAACTATGTATACACTTGGTTCTAATTTTGGGCCAAAATATTCTATTTAATTTGGAATGGGATTGATGGTTAGAAATTTAGGACCAATATTGGGTGGATGCAAAAGTTGTAATTGGATATTTAACTTCCTATCAATGCTAATAGATTTGGCATAGGCTAGTGGTAGCATGGTAATTCCATGTTCTCTACAAAGAAAGATAATTTTCATAGAATCTAGGTCATTCTTTTACATCTCAATGGTGAATGTAGCATTAGATTTATAATCGTCATCAACTTGACTATACATATTTTTAAATATAGCATTGAAGGATCTAACTAGATCATTAGGCTCTATCCTCATATTTGAAAAATGTTTATATATAACATGGGCTAGTGACCCACCCAAACTATGTCATAAATTTTTCTTGGCACTAGTTGTAATAGGTAATCATATCCTCTGGAAGGTTGAGTAACCAGTCATAGGAAACATCTTGCAAGGTAAAAGGGAATAGTATACATGCCACATCTTCATGCATTACATTTATTATCCTTAAATCACTCTTGAATTCCTTAATGTGTTCTTTAGTGGTCCTACCTCTTGAGGGAGAAAAGGTAGGAAGATACTTTTCAAGGTTTCCAGGCAAATCATGCACATCTCCAAAGATAACAATTACAAAACAAACTAACTAGGTTGCTTTCATCTTACACAAAAGATGCTAACATATTCTGATTAGGGAATAGAATAAATTCTAGCACCCTATTAAGACACTTATATCTTACCTAAATTTTATATGGTTTTTCAAATATGGGAATAGTAGGCCAATGTCATAGGTGAACCTTGTTAGTCTTTTAAATGTATCTAGTGCAGCTCAACTGATATTTTAAATAAACAAAAAGTTTTCATCTTTCTAACACCACTTTAATTCTTATTTATGTGAGTATTATACACACTATGGAATCTTATGAGTTAGAATCTAATTTTTTAGGATTGGTGAAATAAGATTCACTCCAAGGCATGAATTGTAGGGTATTGGGTTTTGTAAACAATTAGGTGGTGGAATAGCAGTGAACAAAGCAATTGTTTTTCAAATTTGGCTTATGTATAGACCTACTTAAGATGGGTGTATAGATGGATCTAACCTAAAGTGATTAGGATCAAAATAAGACTCAAAAGGGAAGAAGGGTAGGTCAGAAAATAAGTTTTATGAATCAAAGTTAGATGAAACCCTTATGAACTAGATCTTGCACTATGGGTTGAATAAGTAATCAAATAACTAATACTTGTTGCAAGTTATTATTGGCACACAAAATAGTAAAACATAGTTAGGAGTCCAAGGAAATTATACATAATAAAATTTAATGCTCATAATCAAAGGTTGTTATGTTTTTAAGACTACAATAACACATCTACAAAGGGAGATTATGATTCTTAAACATAAATCATTTAGATAAGCTACTACATAATATGAATAATTGCATCAAATAACTCTTTTAAACAAACCAAAGACTAAAATACCAAAATAATGGAACCTCTTCAATAAATCATAGGTTTGGAGAAGAACAAAAATTTGCACATCTAGAAAAACTTACAAAATAATCTGTAAAATCTCTTATTTATCTTGAGAGCTAAAAAAATATCCTCCTTTTGGAATCGAGAGGATACAAACATATATATATTGGGGATGGGTTGTTTCATCCTACAAAGAATCTCTAATTTTATAATTTATAATTACATAATTCAAAGTATGCATGTGTAGGATATAAATAAAATAGCTATCCAAAATTGCATAATTATAATATAAATACACATATGATCAAAGTAGAATGGAAAAATGAGACCCCTTTACAATAGAATACATGAAAACATATATATTTATATTTAAACATGGTTTTATCTTTTCACTACACAATTAAGAATAAGGATGCATGTTTGTCGTAGTGACTGAAGTAGTTTGAAGCCTAGCTTGTGGAGAGCTAGCTTCAGCAAGAACCAATAGTGACATGGTAATAAATGTTACTTGAGAAACACTAGTAGGCCTAGTATAATTTTTAACCACTATATAAACTTCCACCTAAGGTTGAGTGCCTATAAGTGTGATATGTGTGGTGGTGTCAATTTGCTTAGTAGCCTTAAGTTGTTCATATAAGGCACATGTAATGTCAAATTCATCATTGATAATATTAAAATTCATCATAGATGGCTTGAATATTCATGGAATCTCATCCATTATTATCATGTGCTCAATTTTTTAAGATATAAATACAACTCTAAGGGATTCTACTTTTTTCTCTTTGTCTTTATCAAAATTAATCAATTATAAAATGTCTTCACTAGTTTGATACATAGTTCCTTCAACCTCAACTTTGAAGCTTTCTATAGTGGCTTTAAGTAATCCCTTAAAATTGGGCCTATTCACCAATTGCCCTATAATATTTATCACATTGGTGACTCTCATATCTCTCAAAAACACAATTTCATCCCTTTATTTATTTGTAAATAATGATGTCAAGGATTTTACCTATTGGCTCTAATTATAGGCACTATCTCTTCTAGGGATTACATAATTTAAAGCCCATACAACCTATTGGGTAGTCATGAGGTTCAAGTGATTGTAGGCACTATTTATGGCATAGGATACCAACAAATTTAGCCTCTTTTAAAATTTATTCAGATGGTTCCAAAAAACTAAGACCCTCCCCCATTGAGGCTAAGATTCACCCTTAAAAGTTCTTATAGTGTTTAGGATGTCATATAACTTCTTTTCCATTTTTTAAAAATTGTCTATTATCTCTCTTGTGGCTTGAATGATTTAGCTCTAGATTAACCTTTATCAAGTTTACTCCTAGCTTATATACATTTATTTCCTTTCCTCCCTTGTTGTATCCATGAAAGAATAAAAGTCTTTTGCATATTCATTAGGTTCATTCGGGTTCTTTTTTTTCTTCTTTACCAAGGGAAATAAGTTCTCCCTTTACTCCAATATTACTTCTTCCCCTCTCCTATCCATTGTATTTCTCTTCCTTACCCTCAGTATGGTGTCATGTTTCTTGTCAAAAAATGTGCTTATTGTTGGTAATTATATAAGTAGCGGGCCCATTATGTCCTTTTTATTCTCTTGAGACTCTTTGACCCAATTAGGGACAATTAATTCTCCTTGCTCCTTAGTTTGACTAGTCTATGCATATGTGGTAGGTGGAAAAAATATTAGAGGAATCACACTTATTTTAATTAGAAAATGAATAGGTGGTTAAATAACCTTAATCCATCCTGAGATGTTCCTTTGGGTTGTAGTGTCTATATACACAATATTTTCAAACTTTTATTGATTAATAACACTTTGTATCTTATAGGAACCTAACAAGTCTCAATCTCTTTGAGTTCATGCCTTAAGGGGTGCACTAAAAAATGTGTAGTTAGACCATTGGTGCTTCATAATATTTTTGTCCCTTTTACTACTTGCCATCTACACACTCATCTCCTAAAAACATTAAACCTAAGCTTATTCTTCTCAGTCCTACCTATTATAGTCATTTTCCTCTTTCCATCCTCCTTTTCTTGCCTTAATTCCCTTTTTGACTATCAGTTAAATTAGGTCGACCATGGCTGACCCTATACAATTTAAGGTATTTTTCACTTTTTGGGTTTGTTAGCCTTTTGGTTGACCTAGCTTAGACCTAGTGAATTATCCCTAAAAACATATTGGGTCAACCATGGCCGATCTTATAAAACTAAAATTTTCAAAAGGATTTAGGGTAAGATCCACCTATATATACAAGTTCATTTGCTACCATTTGAAGGTATAAAAGTGAAGAAGAATAAGTGTGAATGAACATATGTTTATTAACCATTCTACTTGAGGAATAAAGCTTAGGGTTCCATACTTTATTTGGAAATACGGATCTTATCTTATGGATAATTATTTTGGATGCATAGATAGGTTGTGTACCCTAGAGCTCATTTGTCTTTATTATCCTTACATACCATAATAATCTCTTTCAAAGCACCTTGGCAAAGGGAGATAATGAGGCTTGATAGGTTCATATTTAAGGTAAGTATTCCTACCTTTATTTATCCTTTGTAAGAGTAGATAGATAATGTAAATTTGCTTCTCTCTTTCATTTATTAGGATTTTGTATATATTGATGTGAGTATATGTCTTCTATGCATATTATTTTAGTTATTTTTTTTTCTAACCCCCACTTTATGCCAAAATCTTTAGTGTGCACTATATTATATTTACTTTCTTATTTATTAGCATAGGTGAAATATCAAACCTTAGAACTCTTTTAAAGTAGTTACATGATTGTGTTAGACTATAGGATTTAGAACCCTATCTCACATGGTGTATTATGACAAGTGATCCCATAATAAGTTCTAATGGATCCCCATATTGGTCATGTTCACACTTAAATTTATTCCCAATTAGAAGTGTAGGTATTCTCTATCTTCTTCAAGATAGGATTGATTTATAGACATGATGAATTTTTGACTTCATACATTTTGATGAACCCAACATGAAACTAACCCTTTCAAGATTTATTTCACTTTATTTCATTCATTTTAGCATTATTTTTATCATATATATCTCATTTTGGATCAACTTTGTCAACCTAGTTCTAATCTCAATGCGTAGGTTTTCAAGAATAGGCAACTGAATCGACTCCAAGTTTTTAGACTTCCAGTTTAGACTACCAAGTCAACCTAGTCAACCCTATATACTTTTAGGCATCATGTTAAACATAATATGTCAACCAAGGTTAACTTTGTACATTCCAAGTACTCAATAGTAAGATTATACAATACTTTATTGACCCAGTCAACCTAGTTAACAGAGTTTTCAAGCATATTCCAAGGTTCTTAACTAGAAATATTTATTCTCAACATCTTTGATCCACCAAGGTTCCTTTCTATCTCTCTATCTCTTTCTTTTTTATCCTTCCTTTCATATTTTTTAGTCTTCAAAATTTCCCTGCATAGTCAAATTTATTGACCCTATCGACCCAGTTCTTAGTTTTATGTGCTATCTAAAATAACTAGGTCAACCCTAGCCAACCTTGTACATTTTTAAACCTTGCATCCATAGTATAGATTTGACCCTATCAATCTTGTTCTATATTTTTTACATATAGTGTCAACACTATACCTTGTTTCAAATTTGAATTAATATCTATATGCTAGTAATTAGTTCAAACCTTTCTTTTCTTGTTACTTTCATGCTTATAATAGTTCACATAGTCTAATTAAGGGGTTTTTAATTAACTGATTAGTTTCACTATTTTTATTTTATGCACACACAACCAAATCATATAATCTAAATAAGTACTTTAACATTTATCTACCTAAGGCCAACCTACTGGGATTTCATCACCAAAGGGGAAGTTGGCTTGATACTTTGGTCAAGTATATAGTGTGGTTAATGGTATATTCTAGCTAAGAACCCAACACCCTTATCATTGTGATGTTTGAAGTGAGGGGGTAGGACCCAATACCAAGCATGTATCATTTCCACTAGAGTCCCTTTCAGCCCAAACTACCTAAAACCATCCTTAGATTGATATCTAGTTCCTTGTTTTATAACCAACTTCCCATCACATTTAAAATCATTTCTTACATAATCTAATAAAACATTTTAGGTTGACAAATTAGTTAGATCTTTACTTTTCAATTTGATTTCTTGCTTTTGTTTAATTATGTGTGCAAAAAATTGTATTAGCCAACATTAGTGCAAGGTTTTTTATTATGTGTTTCAAATAGATTAACTAGCATTGATACAATTGACTATTTATTTTCCTTCAACTCTTTCTTAGATTAAATACAAAAATTGTCTTGTTTTAGTTCACAACTTGTTATCAACTTTCTCTTATTCCTTGTCTATTGTACTAGATCAAACTAGTTGACCCTATACCTTTTTAAACCTCTTTACACTATATAGGATCGACCCAGTCGACCTTATACTATTTAAAACCCCTTTTATCTCTTTTTCCAGTCTCTGTGCACTATACTAGATCAACTGAGTGACCTTGTATAGTTTTGTAGTCCCTATTTTTGTGCTAGGTCAACCCTTTACTATTTCAATCACTTGTTGGTTCTTTAATTTCTCATATTTCTTCCTTTCCCTTCATCATGAACTTTCTATTTGATAGTGACACTAATTTGTAGTTAACAAACATGATGAATCTTACCAATCCTCATAAGGTCTCCCATAGATAGAGTAGGGCTCCTCTCTTGGATGCTAGTAATGTTCATATTTCCACTCACACAATAAACTATGGGACCCCTCCTAATACCTCTTCACAACATAATCATCTTTTCTCACTAGAATATCAACCTAGATTAGAGTATACTCCAAAAATGCTTTTCTTTATCTTAAAATTTCCTCAACATCAAAGAAAAGATCCCTCTACATTTACATCCTTATGATTAGTGGTCAAGTTGAAGAGCCTCATTCACCTACTTCTACATTCTCAATTAGATTTTTGGGTACCACTTTCTTTGATTCTCAACCTCTTCCTTTGATTATGACCCCTTCTCATCCCATGAATTCTTCTTCTTTACCTTCTTCCACCTCCATGCCTAGTATCTCAACTAATATGGTAGGTTCTACATCTAGTTAGCCTATCTTAAGATCCACTATCCTTAATCTATATACAAGTGTTTTGCTACCCAAGGCAATCATGATTCTAGTGCTTCTTCCTCTCAACCATTTACTAGTCCATATTTTTATACAAAAGTAAATTTTTCCACTAGTGCATCTTATTCTCATAATTCTTCTCAATATCCTATCAACACCAATAGTGGTACCGAAGCCACTAATGCCAACCTGAATGCTTCCACTAATGATAATCAAACACATCAAATTTTATTGAAAACTCTTAATCAAATGAATACATTTCAATAACATATTACAAATCAGATGATGAGAATTCAAAACCACCTTCTCCACCTTTAATCTCATCTATAAGCAATGGCTTGGGGCATACATAACCAAAATTTCCCCCTCCTCTTCTCTGAGATTCTCAAGGAAATCTCATTCCTTAACCTCCTTCAGTTAACAAAACCATCAAGCATATATAAAATGAACCTCTCACTACTCAAATTGCTAACATTGACATAGGAGGTATAACACCTATAATTTCTTATAATGGATCAATGAATACCACCCTTCATCTTAAGACATTTGGAAATATTCATAAGGATTGGGTCAAATTAAACACCTTTACTACTCTCAAGATCCTTGCCAAAACCCTCATAGGTGATACCATGGATTGGTACAATCAACTTAGACCACATTTCATTACTAGTCTGGAGTATTTAGTGAATTCTTTGGTGCAAGAATTCCAAACTAGTGATCTTCCCAAAAACACTTTGGCCCATTTCATAGATTGTAAATAAAATGAAAATGAACCCATTCAAGCATTTGTTAAAATATGGAAGACTTTGTCAAACAAATTTCAACATAACATGGTTGATGATAATATTTTCCATCTCTTTACCAATGCCCTCTTTCTTCAATTACAATATCAAGTCTACACTCTCTCTTCACATACATTGGAGGAGGCTATTAACCAAAGTAAACATCAATATTTCCTACTTCATCAATTTGATCCACCCAAACCTTCTATAGGTCTTCATCTCTTACTAAAGAAAAAAAATTTCAATATTACCAATGATGGTGTTATAAATTCTTATGACACCATTCACAATGTTCAAGTTGTCATTCCTAACCAATCTTTGAAACCAACTCCCCTTTCTCAAAATTATATTAATCCTCATTTATCTTCACCAAACAACATCAACATTCACAAACCTCTATCCTTAGTCAAATTTCTTATGTGTCTACCTATCCCTCTTCCATGATAACTTGACCCTACTCATCCTATGAAATCCTAGTATGATCCTAACAAGTTTTCTTGGTTTCATGCTAGTTGGGATCATTCTCATGACACCTATAGACAAATTCATAATTTAGCTATGGATTTTATTTTTGGACCTAATTTTTATCATGATTCCATCATTTTCAAGCATCAACAAGCTTATGAAATTAATTTTAAGGATTATAACGCACATGACAAATCTCAAGCCTTGAATCATGCAAACACTCATTTAGCTATTTATGAAGATCCTCTTCCTAATCACCAATTGATTCAAGACAACCAAGACAAGGCCACCCCTTCTACCAATAATGTAAAAAGTTTTGTTGACCCCATTTCTGAAGAGAATGTGGTTAGCATGACTAATATGTGAAGGGTGGTGAATTTAATTGATTCCCAACCTATCTACACTCCATCTCAAACATATTGTGTTATCCAAGATTCTTCTCCAACTCATTTAAATGAGTTGGGGAAAGATGACCTTATTACCTTTAATGATCCAATTTATGATTCTCCCTTGGATAACACTTTCCATTCTATTTATACCATTCTTATATCATCTTCAAATACTAATGATAATCAAATTTCTACTAACACTTCTTATCCCATTTCTCAAAATCAACTTGAAACAACTACTTCATCATCTCAACATGATTTAAAACCTTGTCCTAAACCTTTTTCTCATTCTTATCAACAAAAATTTCAATGCACTTAGGTTAATCCTCCTGAGGACCTCCTTAACCATTATTTACCTATATCTAACAACCTTTTTATGGGCTATGATGAGTGTGATCCCATTATGGAGCTCACTAATCTCCCATCCCAAATTCCTTTCCTTGAGCTTATGTAGACTTCTCCCCATCATAGAAATCATCTCATAAAACTACTATTTGAGATGAATGTCTCTCATCCTCCTCTAGTAAGATGGGAGGCAAATTTATTTGGTTTTGAAGATAGTATATTACAACAATTTGAAAAGATGTCTATAAATGTTGATGAAACTATAGATACTTCTCTTTCCTTAAAATTTCCCATAACTTCTATGATTCTTGATGATATTTTGCTTCATGCAGATGATCATCTCATATTCATTAGTATCTACATAGGTGACATCCAAGTTAAGTAGGAATTGAATGATGAGATTTTTTACATGTGTGTTGCTTCTCTTGATTTCATTAATACTCTTGGATATTACCAATGTAATATCAAGTCTACATGTAGAACATGCCATGTATACTATAGAAGGCAAATTCCTCCTCTAGGTTGCATGTGAAGGTGATGATATTTTACTTCCCTCTTTCTTATAACATCTTGTTTGGTATGCCATGGACTCACCACATGAGAGTTATTGCTTCTTTTTCCTTCTAATGGTTTAAATTCCTTCACAATGGAGCCATTTACAAGATTCAAGGTGACACTAACCCTTGAAATTTTGAATAATTCCAATATCATGGTGTCTTCAAGATTCCTACTCTTCAACCTTTTCCAAGATTTCCATTCCATGGATCTCAACATCTTAACTTTCTCATTAATTCAAATTGAGGTTCTAGTGGGCATCCTAAGCTCATTGATAACATTCCTCTTAATCTCTTAGATTTTGATGACAATGAGCCCAATGAAATTAACTTAAAGATCAAAAATTTTGATATCTCACCTCATCTCATCTCATAACTTCCTCCTTATTTATAGTCTCACTCTCATAAACCTCCTTATGATGACATTCTTGTAGTCTTGACCAGGACTATGCATTATATTCATCATGCTTCATCAAATGACAAGGTTATCCTTACTTGTGTCATTGATCTTCACACCCTAGATTATGATGAAGAAAATTCCTTAGATGATTCATTATTATGTGGTATTTTACAATCCTATAATGATGAGATTGTTCATTATCATTCTTCTTTACTTGAGTCTTTTCATGCATCTCATAATTTCCCTTCACTTATAGTTCCTCATTTTTATAATTTTTCCCTTTATCATAGGGTAGAGATGACACCAACACCTCTAGTTTTTGAGGAGCCATGTGGGACTATGCTCATGGATCATGTTATGACTGAGCCTTACCATTTTATTAGGTACCCTAACCCTCATAGATGTTTTACCCCTAAGGTTAGTGCAACTCTCCTTAGACCTCCTATAAATCCTACCCCTCCCTTAGTAGAGCCTGTTATAGTTGAGGTTATTTTTTCTCCTACTATTTTTTAGCCTACACCTGTTCTTGATTCTATTTCTCCTTCCATTGAGCCTAGTTCTATTCCTTCCTCATCATCACCATCTCTTAGTGATGGTTTGATTTCATTGCTTAAGATGGCTCCTCTACCCACCAAATGGGCTAATTAGTGTTCTTCAACTTCTTCTACTCCAATGTTCCCTCCTTCCATGAGTGCTTCTACTAAAACTACTCACAAGCATATATGTTGCTTCCATGGGATAGATAACCACTCTTCTATCCATTATCGCAAGTTATGATAATATATTGATACCTTGCATCCTTCTTCCCTATTATTAGACAAAGCCATTCCTACTTCAAAGGTACTTCCTAAATATCTACCCAAGTATGGTGAGGCATATTATCTATGGCATATATGTGGTACCCATCATACCAATCATTATCACATATTTAAACATCTTAAGGATCACCTTATAGCCATTATCAGACCTTATACCACTCTTCTAATAGGTTTTTATTTCAAGAAGGATCCTCTTTCTCCCCCCCCCATGGCTCCACCTCCTTTTGTTCCATTGCCTCTTATGGTCCCTTAACCATCTTTTGTCCCTCCACCCATGATTCTTTCACCTATGGACCTTCCCTCACCCTTGGATCCTTCTCCATTAATGATTCTTGCATCTCCCATAAAGCCTAATCTCATGAATTATCTTGACTATCCCTTGCCTAATTTACCTCCTTAGCATGATCCATCTAGCATTCTTACTTTTTCTATGGAAGAGATAAGAATAGAATTATTTTCTTAGTATTCATTAAAGATTAATGAGACATTAGTAGTATTTCATCTCCAACTTCATAGAGATTTATTTGATGTCTTGGATAATGTGTGTGGATATATTTATCATTATTTATGAGTACATGCATGGTGCTTTAACATTTTCATTTGTGTTGGACATGTGCTCCAATATTATCTTTATCTATCTATTATATCATTTGACATTGAGTCAAATTTTTTGTTATCATGTATGGTGATTTTTTGTTTTTTTAATTCTATCCTAATTACCTTATCATTTATATTTCACATATCATTATATTTATTTATCATTTCTTTCTCTCTTTTGCTTGAGTTTTTCTCAAAAATATTTTATTTCCTCTTCATTATTGTTTGCTTTCTTATATCCATTTTTCACAGTTAATTATCATTGTGACTTGATTATACAAACCCTATTCCATTTGGTCATTTTTTTTGTTACCATGTGATCGGTTACAAAACAATCCTACTCATTATTATCTCCTTACACTGGTCCACTTTTTGGATCTCCTTTTTTCCTTCTTCCTTTTTTTGTAAACTAAGCATATGCATGGTTGAGACTTGATATCACATGCTAGTTCATTGTTAAGCCTAAGTGTCTTAGTCAGTCTCTATCTTTAGCTACTTAGCTTCCTTTAACCTTAGCCTATATCTCATTCATGTGTATCACTACATCTCTCATGATTGGTAATTCCAAGTATGTATGAAGGAGGAATCTTAAAAATCCATAAAATTTTAAAACCCAAATAATTTAAATAAAAGGCAATGATATCAAAAGGCAAAATTATTCTTAAAAGTCAAATCAAACTAAAAGACATGATTTAAAGCACATCTCCCTCTTCTATTCAAAGATTAAACTCCATAGTTGGCCTCATGATATAGCTAAGGTCCTTTGGGGTGTGGCAAGCTAGTAGATTAGAAGAGGAGAATAAAAAAATATTTTAGTGTTACTTTCTCATGCAAGTACCCAACTTTGTAGTAGATCAAGGGATCTGTAAGGGGTCCTAAAAAATAGGAAACATGTCATGGGAAGGTCTGTCCATTTTATTTTTCTTATACTAATATAACTTCATGAGTTGATATTAGTAGCATGCCTATTTTCCTACAAATATTTGTGTCTATAATGAGTAGGTTTCCTTTGTACATAGATGACCACTAATCACTTAGTGTCTTCTCATGTCCTTAGTATGCCTCCTATCTCCTAATGTATTTTCATAAGATGCTTAAGTATTTTTTTTTACACCCCCTTTTTCATTCCGTATATCCCTCATATTTCCTCTTGATAAATATTGTTTGGTCTACTAATCACTCCCCTTGGGATTTTATTTATGAGTTACATTATAAGACTGTAGATAGGACCCAACCATCCTTAGAAATTACCATCTTTTCCTTCCTATTAACCATATCCTTTATTACCCTAATTTTTCCTATTTATTCCACCCTAGTGGTGTTCTATTTGTGATTTATAGTGTAAGACCAATGATAGGACCCAACACTCCTCACAAAAGTTTCTAATACCCAAGTCGTAATTCAAAATTACATGTGTCAAATATGAGATAAGATTTGATTGATTATGAAGTTACACATCATTGACATGCTTCCAAGCTTGATTTAGTGTGTTTTATGCTTAATTTATTTTTCATCTTTTTAACTTCTTATTTTTTGAGTGCATGTAAGAATATAACCATTTATTGAATTTATCATACTTCCTAACTTCAATTAGTGTGATCAATTTAAGACCAATCTCTTACCAATTTTGTTTTTCTCTTATACTTCCCAACATGGTTTAGTATAATTGATTGACTTAATTCATTTGTTTTTATACCATTTGTGCCCTTTTACATACCTTCCATTTTATTACATTATTTTTCATACTTCCCAATGCAAATTAGTATGATTTTACTTGTTTTAATTTGGTGCACAAATCTTTCACTTTGGTTTTTTTAAAAATCCCTTTTACCATCCTTTTTTTCCATTTCTTGGTTCTTTACTTTTATTCATTTCTTTTTATTACACATTTCCTAGCTTGAAATAGTGTGACGTACATTTTATTGATTGATTATATTTTTCTAAGTCCTTTTTGCTTGTTTCTTTTTAACCATGCATGTTTTTTTCATAATTCTAGAAAAGAAACCACATCTCATATATTTCCTATAGCATATACAACAAAGCTAAATACATGTGCTAGAAATAAATATATCCAAAGAATCCATAACCACAACCATAATAAACCATAATGATAACATACACAAATAATAATAATATGATAAAATGATCCATATATATATATCATGAATTTGATACAATAAATACAACCATATACAATGATCCATATCTATGGATGGGCTCCATCTTATCTATCTCATGGCCTAGCCACATTGCCTACTAAGGCCTTGAACTAAATCCTCTGAATAGTATGCTATAAGGAGGCCATATGGGATCTCATTCCCTCTACCTGTCCTTATATGTGTGCTACCCACACCTATGAATTCATCAACTGAGTTTGGATCTCTATCATTTACACCACTATGCATAACTCTCTCCTTAGATATGGCCTACCATACCCTCATATTGCCTTCACCCATCTCTATTGGTGGTTTCATCCTCTCTCTATTCCCATAGTTATCTCACTACCTCCCCATCTAGTCTAAACTAGCTCACTTGAGCTGAGGTAGATGGTACATTGGGGTCTTCCAATACAATTAGGTCATATGGTTTTAGAGTCTCATCCATGATGTTATGAAGTACTCCCCTCACCAGGGACCCCCATATCTCCTATGCATCCTTAGTAATGTCTAAAAAATCACACCAAATAGATATTAGATCACTTTTATATCTCAAAATATTTATCTATCTCTACTTTCAAATAAAAAACTTAAAGAAATAAATTAACCATATTTTATTACCTATTTATGTCTCAAAATACTATGGTCTCACCATCTACATGACTACCTATCATAGTCTCCCCATCTATGTGGCCTCCTAGTCCCTCCTCAACTCAAATCCCTCTATCATCACTCACATCCATCTCAGTTTGAGCCTATGGAGTCTCTTTATCATTCATCCCTCCTTTGGCTCCTCTACTAGCTCATCAAAAATGATATCAATCTCTTCTATCTCATGTTGCCTCCATCACCATCATATACTTAATGGACATAGATTCTCCTACATAGAACTGGTAGTGGTACATTTGGTATCTCTTCCTCCACCTCCCTATCCTCCTGCTTTACTCTCTATCATGCTTGACCAATCTATGGTCACTTATGACATGGTCTAAGTTTTGATCTCATTATCTATGGTATTATCCCTCTCCTCCCTCATGGCTCCTTCACATGCTAAGCCCACTACTTAGGCATCAATATCAATTTCACTAGATGAGGTAGGCCCATCTATCCTAACACCCATGCCATCAGATGTGGATATCTCCACCATGTTTAGTGTCCAATAACCTCTGTCCTCTTTGTCACTGGTGAAACTATGTGCCAACTCACCTATGTAGTCTCTATGTCTCCATATGGCTACCACACTATGTCTTACATCTCACTAACTATAATTCTATCATGTGGGGTATGGCCTATGATACCTAGTCCTCCCTCCATCTCTATACCCAAGGTAGCCTATCATTAACCATATAGGGCAACCTAGCCAATCGATACATAGGAAGCCTCTCATATATCCAAGCTATTAATAATATGATTAGTCCCATGGTCTTCTACCCTTTGACCAACATTTCATATAGATCATGTATGAGCTAGACCTAGATGATAGATCCCATATCATATAGAACACACTCCTCTAACATCATCCTACTCAAGGTTACCATGAATAGTGGTACATTTCCATCTGACTTATGACATAACACCTATTGTGTCACAAGTCCTATCATATCTATCTAGATATATAGAATAAACGGTCTATAAACATCATCCATACTAACTTTCTACCCTCCCAAAATCATCTCTAAACCTATAGCCCACATGACTAAGGCCCTCCTCTCCTCTATGTTGTCCAATATCCCTATGGTCAATGATGTACCTACTATGGGTAGCTTGAGGATGGCATGGACATCCTCTAATGTGATGGCCACCTCTATCACATCCCCATCCACCTCCCATTTGAAGGTGTTAGTTAGTTGTTCCCAACAATTGAGGAACATAACTAATAGATCTAAACCCATGGGGATATTACACATATCATATATGCCCCCTACACCTATGGATACTATTATATCCCTATCTCTATCTAAAAATCTCTCCAATAATGCTAGTAACTAGGCCTCATCAACCAATCTTTAGAATCTCCATCGTCTTTGTAACCAAGAAACAACAAAGGGTGTATCAGTTATGTCATGTCATGTATAGTCATAATACATTCTTTTTACATATTTAAATAAAAAACAAGCCTAATTACTTTCATTCTTACACTTTTTTATTCATGTTACCCTATTTATAGCCTAATCAACCTTTCTTACCCTCTTTTGGTCATTTTGGACATTCTAGCCCTATTTTAGCTTTTTGAATGCTTTTTTGTGCTTATTTTGGTTAACCTAGTTTGACCAAAATTTCCCTATTTTTTCCCTAGTTGACACCAAAATCTTAGTCAACCCTCTTATTTTCTCCTTCCAAGTGTTGCATTATCATTTTAGACCTTGTAAATCAGCTGGTAAACTACATTAGAGTGGTATCCTATAAAATGTATTGTTGGGAAATATGGAAGCACATAATTGATTACCATATACAAGCAACTTACATGCAAAATTAAACCAGAATCACAAGTAACTAGAATTTAGAAACAACACAGAATATGAGAGACAATACACAATTGTATTAATACTCTTCTAGAAGGAAATACAACAAAGAAGATTGCCATAGTTCTTCTTCCTTACACACCTCTAGGGCTCCCACACCTCTAGGGCATAAACAGCAAATCTTCCCTCAAAGCTCTCTCTCTTACGGTCCCAACACACAACTCAAACACAGAGTTGGTGTTCACCTCCAACCAGTCAGTATCCACTACTACCAATACTCTAATGCTCCACACACTCCACAAGTGCTCCATGCACTCCAAGTACTCAACGTACTCCAAGTAGATCTCCCATGAACCTGTAACAACCTGCACCTCAAATGCTCTTACTTATGGAAGGGACTTCCTTGACTTCCTCTCTTGCTCAATAACCAAGTACACACTATACTCCAAGTAGATCCTGCCTGATCTTGCTCCCTATTGTGTTGCTATCCTCCCTAATCTTTCACACATGCAAATCAATCTGGTTTTGCACACCTACAAACCTGGATCATGCACACACATACACCTACAGATCAATGATCTTACTTACCCATGCAAATCTCCAAACGTATCCATGCACACCTACTGACCAAGATCCTACACACCTGAAGAACCCTTTTGATTCTCCAAAACTAGCACCCACACTTGGTACTACTGTGGAACTAGGAAGAGCACCCTTGCTCACTTCACACATAGAAGGAGCTAACTTTGCTCAACTCAAACTAGCACACTTTACAATACAACCCATGAGTCTATTATATAGATCTCATGCAAACAATAATTAGACATCTAATTACAATAATTAGATCCACAGCTTCAAGTCTAAAATTGGATCTTGACATGCAAACACTCAATTTGTTAACTAACTATCTGTGAAACTAGCAGTTTAAACCACACAAGCGACTGACATCAGTCCCTATCTGCCCAGAGGTGACCAACTCCGGCTGATCCTTGATCGACATTGGTTGCTCTTCCTATCTAATCTTGTTGACATTAGTTGGCCTGATCGACACCAGTTTCTATGACACTTTAGCAACCTCCTCCAGTAACCTCCTTCCCTATTTGCATCAGTGAAGCTTTTAGCTCCACAACCTAACAATCTCCCACTTGGAGATAAATAGCTACACTGTAACTATACCTATACCCCATCTAATCTATTTCCTGGCTTGTATCCCTCTTCAAGATCAATCTTGAAGACCACCCACCACACAACCTATGGTGCACCTCCTATCATCTAAGTACCCTACCACATCTGAACCTACAAACCCATGTAGTGAAGTCCTGACCTTGCATAGCATGAATCCCTACTGTTGGTCCCTCTCAAATACCTGAGAACCCACTTCCCCGAATTGGCTCCTAACTCTCTGACAACACCCACTACTTGGGAAAACTCAGGTCTATACCAGACCTCATGTGATTTTAGACACTGAATTGTCTATCCCTTGGTGTGCTTTGGTTCTACATCCTATGTAATGAACCTCGCCAACACTTGATTCACATCAGCTCCCACTGGAGACAAAATCAACCTGTGATCTTCCATGTCTCTCATGCCAAAGAATTTCACTGCTCCCAAATTCTTCATGGCAAACCACTGAACTAACCTTACCCTTAGCTCAGAAAAACCTTGTATGTACAAACCTACTAGCTAGCATACCATCCACATATAGTAACAGGATAATGTCATGACCATAATCCACCTGGTAAGACAAACACAATGGTTACACTGACATTGACTAAAGCCCTACTTTGTCATCCACCTGTCAAAACCTGTACCACTATCCTATAGCTTCCTCAAGACCATATGACTTAGCCTTCCATCTCACATGTCCATTCACTCTATTCTTCAACTAAGGTATCCATTCGTCTCTCAGTGCTTTCTTCTAGCTGGCAACCCTACCAAATCTCCCATTTGGTTCTGCATCATATTCCTGCCAAGCTCCCACTATTTCTTAGATCCTTCCTACTTTGCAGTGAGAAATGAGTATAAAGAAGAGGAACAATGAATTTGAGGCTTACTTACCCCTTCAGTCCTCCATATGGGCATTTGAGACTCCTTGACAGCTTGCTGTCTGCCCAAAATCTATTACAGTGATCGACCTCAGTCACCACATAGTCTGCATTTGATCGATGTCAGTTCCATGCACCTATCCTAACTATCGACCCTACCGACATCGATGTCTCCTATTGTTGACATTGGTCCTCCTGACTAATGTCAGTCTTACCTATTGTCGACATTGGTCCTTGTGACTGACGCCAGTCTTACCCTGCTCGACATCATCGGCTCTGGCCTGCACATGACTGACATCAGCACCTATCTATTCCATGCTGATTCCTCCTGACTAATGTTGGTACCTATGTTCACCTATGAGTGATGACTTTTTACCCACAAGCTTTCTTTGAATCAAATCCCTATCCAAACTACTCTGCTCAGAGGTATCCAGCCTTCTCCACTGATCTCCGTCTGCCATCTCCTTCAGAAACACCAAGGCTTTCTAGTTCTTAAGTCTGTCAAAGACATCTAACTTCCTCTTAAGAACATGCATCTCCTTCTTGCTCATGTGACCAAGCCTATAAATCCACGTCTCCACAACAAAATAAGAATTAGTAATGTAAATAAGTAGATAAAGAGTACCTACTTTCTTACCACCAGCTAATTCAAGTGCATCCACTATGAGAGTTCTTGTGCATCTCTCATCACCTAACTTCCCTAAAGAAATTAGCCACAACTTTAAGACTAGGACCTGCATGACCTCCTTCAACATCTGTGTGTTGGCCACCTATAATTTTAGCTTCACTTCCCCTTTGCCAATTCTTTGCAAGGCACACCAGCCCCTAAATAAATCTTTCCAAAGTCTCCAAGGACCTTACCATGGAAAAATACTCTATTTCAGACTGCATGGAAAGAGGCAACAGAATCTATAAAACAAGATTCTAATTTATCCAAGAAACCTCCCAGAGCATCCTATGCAACAACACCTACAACATCTGCATCTTTAGTTCCTTCATGTTGATCTGCTACCAACCAACAATCTTTCTTTTTCTACTCTTTCTTTCCATAGAATCGTAATTGACCATTCATGCTTTTCAATTCCTCCATTCTTAGCTTACTTTCTTTTGCCATTGCTCTACTCCCACTCAATCAAAAACCCCTAAGAGTGACCTGTAACCAAACACAAAACCTATTCCCTGCAACCTTAGCTCTGATACCACTTTGTTGGGAAATACGAAAGCACACAATTGATTACCATATACAAGCAACGTACATGCAGAATTAAACCAGAATCACAAGTAACTAGAATTCAAAAACAACACAGAATATGAGAGACAATACACAATTGTATTAATACTCTTCTAGAAGGAAATACAACAAAGAAGATTGCCACAGTTCTTCTTCCTTACACACCTCTAGGGCTCCCACACCTCTAGGGCATAAATAGTAAATCTTCCCTCAAAGCTCTCTCTCTTACGGTCCCAAAACACAACTCAAACATAGAGTTGGTGTTCACCTCCAACCAGTCAGTATCCACTACTGCTAGTACTCCAGTGATCCATGCACTCCACAAGTGCTCCACACACTACAAGTACTCAACATACTCCAAGTAGATCTCCCATGAACCTGCAACAACCTACACCTCAAATGATCTTACTTATGGAAGGAACTTCTTTGCCTTCCTCTCTTGCTCTATAATTGAGTACACACTATACTCTAGGTAGATTCTGCCTGATCTTGCTCCTTGTTGTGTTGTTATCCTCCCTAATCTTGTACACCTACAAATCAATCTGGTTCTGCACACCTGCAAACCTGGATCATGCACACACATACACCTATAGATCAATGATCTTACTTACCCATGAATATCTTCAAATGTAGCCATGCACACCTACTGACCAAGATCCTACACACCTAAAGAACCCTTCTGATTCTCCAAAACCAACACCCACACTTGGTATTGCTGTGGAACTAGGAGGAACACCCTTGCTCACTTCACACACAGAAGGAGCTAACTTTGTTCAGCTCAAACTAGCACACTTTACAATACAACCCATGAGTCTATTATATAGATCTCATGCAAAAAATAATTAGACATCTAATTACAATAATTAGATCCACAGCTTCAAGTCTAAAATTGGCTCTTGACATGCAAACACTCGGTTCGTTAACTAACTTTCTATGAAACTGGCAGTTTGAACCGCATAGGTGACCGACGTCAGTCCTTGTCTACCTGGAGGTGACTGACGCTGGTTGATCCCTGACTAACATTAGTTTCTCTTCCTATTTAATCCTGCTGATGTCAGTTGGCCTGATCGATGCCGGTGTCTGTGACACTTCAACAACCTCCTCCAGCAACCTCCTTCCCTATTTGCATTAGTGAATCTTTTAGCTCCAAAACCTAACATGTATAAGGTTGACCCATACCTACTAGGTTGACACAATGGATTCTACTTAGTTTTAGCCTATTGGGTTGACAAGGTTGACCCAGTTCATTTCACCTATTGACCCCTTACATTTTCCTAAAAAAAATCATTTTTCTTACTTTCTTCCTAATTCCTCTAAACCCATTTCCCATATTCCTATTTATCACCCCTAAAATCTAATTTTGCCTCATTGTGACATCTAAAAATGAATAAAATTCAAAATTATTGAAAATTCACTTAATTCAATACAAATTTTAAAAAATAGTTTGAGATTATTAGTTGCATACCTATAGTGCATCCACTACTGCCTCTAGAGCCTCTCCCTATCTAGCCTATCATCTCTTCACCATCCTAACTCATTTGGTCTCTAGATCTCTTCTTTTTCTCCTTCAAAATTCAAAATAAAAAATGACTTGTCTTTTCCCCTATTTAAAAACCACTTTTAGTAATTCATATTCTTCAATTATTATCTTGCAAATTCTTTGTTTTGCCTATATCTTTGTTTTTAATCATCCATTTTCAAATACGTAAAATGCATTGGATTCATGATGACATAGAGATTATTTTATAATATCACATGCTTATATTCCAAAAAATTATATTTTTGGCTAATTTTTTGCACTAACTTCTATAGGTTTGCCTAGTGTTCTTCACATTGGACACCTTCACATCTCTTGTATTCTACTTCTTTATCTATATCACTAAGGTAAGTAAAGGTACGTGTTTTTCAATTCTATCCTTTTCTTTATCTTATTTTTTACTTACTACACTTTACTTAGCATTAATGTTGTGTGTTATCATGTTTTATTTCTTGAAGCACCATCCCATGTTACACTTACATGACATGTGATGAGATTTGAGTGGGACATATGTATAAACATAATATTTTCAAAATTTTATTTATTATTGACACTTTGTAACTTGTAAGAACCTATTGAGTATCAATCTCTCTAAGTGCATGCCATAAAGGGTGCACTAGGAAAGGGATGGGTAGACCATCAATGCTTTATAAAATTATTGTCCCTTTTACCACTTGACATCTACATACTCATCTCATAAAAACATTAACCCTAATATTATTCTTCTTAGTCCTACCTATTCTAGTCATTTTCCTCTTTCCATCTTCCTTTTCTTGCCTTAATTCCCTTTTTGTTTATCAATTGAACTAGGTCAACCACGACTGACCTTGTATAGTTTACAGTATTTTTCACTTTTTGGGTTTGTTAGCCTTTTGACTAACCTAGCTCAGACCTAGTGAATTTTCCCTAAAAATACATTGGGTTGACCATTTCTAACCCTATACAATTGACATTTTTAAAAGGATTTAGGGCAAGATCTGCCTATATATACAAGTTCATTTCCAACCATTTGAAGATAAATAAGTGAAAAAGAATAATTGTAAATGAACATCTATTTATTAACCATTCTACTTGAGGAATAAAGATTAGGGTTCTATACTTTATTTGGAGATATAGATCTTGTCTTATGGATAAGACTTTTGGATGTATAGATAGGTTCTATAGCCTAGAGCTGATTTGTCTTTGTTGTCCTTATATACCATAACAATCTCTTATAAAACACCTTGGCTAAGGGAGATATTGAGGCTTAATAGGTTCATCTTCAAGGTAAATATTCCTAACTTTATTTCTCCTTTGTAAGTATAGATAAATAATGTAGATGTGCTTCTCTCTTCCATGCATTAGGATTTTGTATACATTGACATGAGTATATATCTTCTATGCATGTTTAATTTAGTTTTTTGTTTTGTTTCTAACCCCCACTTTGTGCCACAAGATTTGGTGTGCACTAGATTATATTTACTTTCTTATTTATTAGCATAGGTGAAATATCAAACTTTAGGACTATTTTAGGGTTGTTGCATGATTATGTTAGACTATAGGCTTTGGAACCCTACCTCACATGGTGTATTGTGACAAGTGATCCCCTAATCAGGTCTAATGGATCCCCATATTGGTTATGTTCTTACTTAACAAATGTATTCCTATTTGGAAGTGTATGTATTCTCTATCTTCTTCAATCCAAGATTGATTTATAAACATGATGCATTTTTTATTACATATAGTGTCCACCACATACTTGGTTTTGGATGACTCAATTTGAGTAAACTAAGGGATGGTTATGTATAATTGGGTATAGGGTCTAGGTGGTGCTCAGGGATTAAAAATAGACACATACAACAAGTCTTCAAAATGAACCTTATTTTTAAGGTCCTAGGATTTTACCATTATTGATGTAGTGGTTGAAGTAATTAAAGAATCAAAATAAACATAGGTTTGTGGCCCATTTTATTCAATACAAGCATGGGAATGTAATGAATTAGTTTCTAAATAATATTTCTATAATGATTCAAATAAAAAAGGGATGCATTATCAGAACTAGTAGATGACACATTGACCATGTGAGTATCTATAATTTTAATTTAATAAGTGAGAGAAGACACTCCCTCATTCAAATCTTGCCTTTTTTCTTCAATAAAAATATATTTGTTCTACCTATAAATTAGTGTCTCTACTAAAGCAGATGGTATTATAGTAGTATCTTCAGGGGATAAATTTGGATTAGTAGGTGCATGAGTAGGTACTAGAGTAGGAGCTTCTTTAGACATAGATTTTATAGCTAATTCCAATGTCTTATCTTCCTCTAATAATTTTTTATATGTTGAATCATTATTTTCTTATTCCATTTCTCCTTCAACTTCTACACTTATTATCTCAATTCATTCTAACTCGTCACCCTCTCCTAATATCTAAGTATCTCTAGATTTAGTTTCTTCTTCTTCATTTGTTTCCTTAGAAAATTATGTTTCTTATTTAGGTTTTGTGTCCTCTTTAGACACCCATTCTTCTTCAATTAGCCATTTTTCTTCTTCATCACTATCCAACACTTGTATAGACTTCATTTATTTTAGTTTTCCTTTTGGTTTCTCCTTTTCCTCCTTTGATTCCTCATATAGAGGGGCCCCTCTAGTAAATGGACTTTTAATAGGTCTTTATTCTAATTGAACATTTTGAGGAGATACAAGAGGAATCATGGGATTTATTTTTTAAGTTAATATGGATGGATGGGTATGAATAAGACCTTGCCCTAAAATGGGTTGGATAAGAGATTTAAGGGCTTTAGTAGAGGGAAGTGAAGTGGGAATGTAAGAAGTGGTAGTAAGTGGAGAAACTAAAAATGTATATGTAAGAGTAACAAAATAACTCTAAAATAATATAGGAAGACTTTCTTATTGAGTTGTGGTTAATGGAGGAAAGGGTTCCAAATAAATTGATTTTATTTATCCACCTATATGAGGTGAAGTCCTTATAGTAATTATGGGGAACTACACTATAGCTAATAGTTGAGGGGTTGTAATTACCTTAAGAATGTTCTTCCTAATATAAGGATCCATATCTCCTTGAGAGGCACATTCCTATGATAAACTAGCTTCTACTTATTATGGAGAGGAAGAATGACTGTGTTAATATGATAATTGAGCCTGGGGTTGGGTCCATTGATGGCTTACAACTTTTCTACCTCATTCAAAATTTTATTTTCCCATCCCCTAGTGATTGAAGGGTCATATTGGATTTCTTAGGCTAATACCATTAGCATCTTATTTTGATTCATGTGAATGTAGACATCCAAATCATTTGCATCATTGATGAAAATTTGATCATGTTCAAAACTCTTATGTCTATAAGGAATATGAACTCCATTTTTTCTAAGGTCATTAAGGTATTTCCTCAATCTGTTTATTGGATCCCAATCTTGATATTATGCTTGATTTAAACCATAGTGGGCCCTAATATTTCTAACTAAATTGAGGTATTTCCTCAGTGAGTATTACATTTGGCCAATGCTTAGAGGAGTCTTGTGATAGTACCCTTCATGATTATCAATTATATCTTTATCTAAAGTGCTATATATTTGAAATTTTATATCCTATTCTAACACCTTTTTAGGAATGAAATAAGGTAGATTCAAAGGAGGTACCCTAGTTCCCTCTAGGTTGATTATAGTGCAATAAATATAATACCAATAGTCTCCCATATTCATTATGATTCTTTTTATGTTCTTAGAAATCCTATGCATGGAGTGCCCATAATTGTTTTGGTACACTAATGGGTATATTTCTTCTAAAATTTTATTTATTTCCCTCGTAAATCTATAAACATGGAGTATGTAAAAGTCATCACAAACCCTATAATTTACATATTTTATTTATGGTTCCTAGGGTTTTCCATAGGTTGTGTGTATTATTCCCATAATCATATCTACTACATAAGACAATATAAAAATTGACATTAGATGGCCTTTCATCAAATTTGAAAATTTATGCCCTCATCCTGATGTTGATAATCTTGCCAAGTGACACAATTCTATCATAGGACAAAATGATATCTAGCAATGCACCCATCCCTTGTGTACATAAGTGATACTATAAAATACATACAACCTATTCAATGAGGCCATGGCTATTCTAATAATAGGATGAAATTTTCTTATGGGAATCAAGGAAACAACTCAAATATTTACTTTTTCACCTTTCTCTAGCCACTACTTGAGTTTACCTTAAACTATGTTATGGACTAACCAAGCATTGGTTGTAACCTGGTTATAAGTTATTTTAGTCATTGGTAGGTGTAAATAATTTTAAAAGGCCTCCTTAGAAATATAGGATACCACATTCCTATGAAGCCTAAAGTGAAAGTAATCTTCAATAATAGTGTTATTAAGAAATAAATTTCAAAGTAAGTTTATACATGGCATTACCTCATATTTCATTACCATGTTGTGCAAACCCATTATTTTGAATATTAACAAATCATCCACATATATTTACCTATACTCATATAATTGGTCCTAGGTTGATTATGATTTTATTTTAGCTACTTCATCCTAGAGAGTAGAGTAATGAGATAATGGTAATACCCCTCTATCAAATATTTTGTTTGAGTATTCAATTATTAATGTGATAGAATATTTAGAGGGAGGATGGCTAGTTTCTCAACATGAGGAAACCATTTTTATACTATAGACTTTCTAGTAAGCTGACTAAATTGATCCATATATTTGTTAGTAGGAAAATTAGGGTTTTTGATAACTTGATGGCTCAAATTCATACTTTATAGCTTATTGAATAATGAAAAAGTGATTTTATGTTATCAGGATATTTCCTATATCACTTTAAGCTTGAGACTTGAATTCTTAGTTCATGTAAAGTTAATATAACAATAACCTTTTATTTTATTTCCCATTTTGATTTGAAATTTGTAGGTCATCTTTAGTGGGAGTATTTTTCCATGCAGTAGATTTTTCATTCATATTTAATTCTTAGTCATCATTTCTTACAAAATGTCTATTTCCCAAGTAAAAACCTTTACCTAGCTATCACATCTTGCATTAGTATTCTGACTATGCATCTCCATTATGATAGTTATTTCAGTCTCACTTACCTAGGGGTCTTTTTATTTTTTATTTTAATTTCATTTTGTAAGCTAATTAGGATGAAAATTAATGATATTTTTCAATTTAGTATGATCTCAGGGATCTAGATCTCTTTAAAATTTAAACTATGTACTTTCCATAAAAAAACCATGTGCATGTGATGATACCACATGGAGTAATCTCAAGGATATAGCGACTCAGAACTCTAACATTATATTTTTAAATAGTAGGCTTTAAGATTCTGAGATGATGACACATGGATGCCTCTTAATAATCTAGAGAAAAGGAACCACTAAAAATGTACCTTCAACTAATAAGTTTTGAGTTAATGAGATCGTTCCATGTAGATGACTCTCATTTACCTAAAAGATTATAAATTTTGGTGATTTACATGCAATTGATAGGTCCCTAGTGACTAATATTATGCCACCTATCATGATCTCATACTCATATACTTGATAACTTTGAATGTATTGAACCTACTTTGGTCTGACAGGCTCTGAGTCAATGAGATTATGTTGTGTGGTGTTATCTCAATGTTTTAGGAACTCAGAAGACTTAGAATATATTTTGAAATGTGAAATTTGATAGTGAATAAGATTATGCCACCGGAAAATATCTCAAGTATCCATATACTCAAAGTATTTATGTTATATAGCTATGATTGACTACTAGTAGACAAAATGCTGAAAAATGTCATGATCTAGGGAACTTGATGAAAATTTGAAGCATAGGGATAAGATGTTGTACATAAAATATTAAAAACATTAAAACATTTTCATTAGTCATGTTTTTTAATTAAATAGAATTTCTCAAGGAATATATGGGATGAAAAATACTGATAGCATTCACAAGTCACTCATTCAACTATCACTCAGAGAGCCTAGGATGATCAATAAATAAAAAGAATCAAAACATTCATATTAGGGATCTAGATTCTTAGAGTATTTATGTTATACACATGTGATTAAGTATGATTAGTAAATAAAAATAATCAAAAGATTCATCTTAGGGATCTAGATTCTTAGATTATTTATGTTATATTTGTGTGTGTGTGTGTGTGTGTGTGTGATTGAATTTTAATAAACATTTAATTTATAAAAATAATCAAATATGGTAAATAAATCATGAATGATGCCCAAGCTCTGATTTTTTTCTTTTGGAAATTTGTAATTAGACTTCAAAAATAACTTTAGGCTTATGTGTATTAGATAAATATTATAATTTTTAAGGTTGATATGGCCCATGAATTAATATTTATAGTAAAAATGGGTCCCTATTTTAATTTTAAAAATAGGGTGTGTTGTGATACAACAATAACCAATGAATAAAATGCACGTTAGGCAAAAGTTATATGCCTTAAGGGAGAAAAACACCATTAAAAAAAAAACTTATAAATAAATGAGATTAAGTAGGAATGGAGGCATTTAAAAGCATGAATAGACCCAAAAAAGGACATATAGGAAAAAGAACTTAAGAGAGACAACTTGAAAGTAACATTAGACAAAAAAACAAGACATGTTGTAGGGGAAAAAATGAAAAAAGAAGAAAACAAAAAAAACTAGGATGCCCAACAAAGGTCTAGAAGAATCAATGTTAATGTCTAATTTGGAGGTTAAAATCATCTGAATTATAACCAAATCTAGCTTATATAATCCTTGACAATAACCTGTAACTCAAATTAGAATGGAAATATGCAAAAAATGCATATATTCGGCTTGAGTATTATGATAAATGGTGTTAAGACATGAAAAAACATTTTCAAGGGTGTAATTCCTTTCCAAATAAATTGTCAAAAAATGAGTTTCACCACCCAAGTACCTAAAACCATCAACATTCAATGTTAAAAAAATAGCTCTAATACCCTATTATGATTTATGTCAAGATCGATAGGTTAACATTGAAAAAGTAAAAAAAGAATGCATAAAATTAAGCAATATTACCTCACAAGAACCAAGCCACAAAATTAGAGAGACAAGATTTATCAAGTGAGTAAATCATCAAATGGATAAAAACCCAACATCCATTATAAGGATTACAAATTATAAATCTTCAAGTAAAATATTTAATGTAAGATAGTAAAAGGAGAAAGTAGAATGGACTCAATCCATAAACAAGCATCTCAAAATGAGCAAGCGATTAGAATGAGAGAGGAGAGATCAATAAATATATCTAAAAAAGGAAGAGGGAGTAAAAAATAATCACATCATGATTTTAACAACCTTATTAGTGTGTGCCAAATGTCCCTAATACCCATGAGGTGATGGGTGTGTGTGGGGCAAGTGTGGAAAGAGTTACATTTGTATGTAACTCCAAGATTCCCTATAAAAGGACAAAAGAGGTGTGAAACCTCATATATTCAAGAATAATTTAATTTATTATAATAATAAATTCATTTTAAAAAAATGACTTAGGATTAACCTAAACTAGCCTAAAGTGAACATAAACAAGCTTAATCTCCAACAAAACTAAACAATGTAAAACTAGAAAACATGTCATGCTTAGGTCATAGTTATGGACTTTTGATATATTGTAAAAAACATATATATTTACAATATTGTGAAAAAAATATTATAATTCATCATAGTCATCATATGGGTATACTCCACTTTATTCTTACTTTCTTTTGTGTTTCCAAATATTATGTGTACTCATTGCATTTTATTCCACTATGCATGATCATTCATGTGTTGTATTTGTAGTTATCCTTGAAGCATTACCCTTTTGGTTATCATAAACTCCATCATGTTGAATTTTAATTTTATTCCTCCACATAATAAGGTGATGTATTGATTTGTTTTATCCTTCTAGCCTACATCTATTCTAGCAATTATTTTCCCAATATAAAACTTAACTAATTGCAAGGTGCAACACCTATATGAATGTATCAACAACCTTTGGCCCACAATTATTTGGTAAATTAATATGTCCAATTGATCCTTAGAATTTATATTTTCTTATAATTTATTAATGTCATGTCCTAACTATTTTAAGAAAGCAATACTAAACATACTTGGGTATTATCTTCCATTAATTTAAATCTATCACCAATAGTCACCCTCACTGTTATTGTAATAGTAAAATTTATTATCATGGAAACTTATAATGATTGTGTGTTTAATTTATATACTGATATATAATATAAAATTTTATTGGTTTTTATTTGTTTATTACCTTAATTATCCCTTCATTATTATACTTTTGAATTTTGCGTTTCAATACTACACAATTGTCTATTTCATGCCTACTTATTATATGGTACTCACAATATGATTTTTCTTCCTAAGGTGAAATCTCATATGTCTGTGCCTAGTGTTTAGTAATGAAATCAACATTTTATCAAGTAAAATTTGTAATATTATGTTTTTTAAATCTTGAATACTTGTTATTTATAATGTTCTGTAAGGTTTTGTATCCAAAATTCCACATTAGTCACTAAATTGTGTTCTAAACCTTTATTATAGTGTGAAATGTAAAATTATTCTTGTGCTTGAGTTATTCTTGATATTACAAAGGTTTTCATTGATGATTTTTTTACCATGTGGGGCTCGTAGTGTGAGATAAAATTTCAATAATTGTTGGCATTCTAATAATGTTGTTTATCTCAAAATATTGGCTTTTTTGTCAACTTTAGGTTGTTATTGAATACACACCTTTGATTTAAAGATATTCTTTATAAATGAATTATCCCAATATTCTCTTGGACTAATAGGTGTAAACATGTTATCATAAAAGTACTCATCTGGATCAATCGGATTAAAATTCAACTTGCCCAAATAATCATATAAATTACCTTGTATTCTGTTACCATATTCATCATTATATGTAAATATTCAATCTAGATCTTAGGAATTAACCAATAAAGGAAGATTTGGTATCATCCTTTTATCTCTATAGTAAATTGTGGTTGTTAATTTTTTTTTCCATTAATGGTCATAAATTCCCCCTTGTCATTTACTATACTCAATTTTATGATCTCATATGTATGAATTTTGTCCATTATGATAGGTTTTGATTGAGGCACTATGGAATAATGAATATAATTTGATTGTAAATTTTCTATAATATTTGAAGGGATAAATTTATGTAGGTAATGTATAAAAATATTCATCATGCATGAACTTCACACACCTTTGTAGTGTATATGGTATTGCTTCCATATCATGCATCTAAGGTTGATCAAAGAGAAAATTGTAATCTAGATGATTAGGCATGATCTAAAATAGGGTAGATAATGTCTTAGTTCCTATTATCACATCTAATGATGTTCATCCAAGTACGTAACATGGAATTTTATTAAACCCTTTTATGATTTGATATGATTTTTTGATAGTATCCATCTTGAAACCCAACTTTTGTATTAACTTTATGTTGAATATATTCATTCTTGATATATTATCTATCAATCCACATTTGACTCCTTTATTATATATTTGATCTTGAATGAACAATGGGATATTTTCCTATATTTTGTGTTTGGTGGGAAATTATTTCTTTTCAAAATAAATAATTTATTTAGTATCCTTTAATTTATTCATAATGGAGGAAAATTATGTAGGGTATATATCATTTATAAAATCTACCTCGCACAATGTCTAAAATAGGATGTCCTTGTAAATATTTAATCTATTTATTAATTAAAATATATAATCTTATCATGGAGAAACTTTAATTGATGAATTATATCATACCCTTTGTCTTTATTGGATGGCCTCGTGGGAGGTGAAGGGGGATGAGGAGGAACATGTTGAGTACCTATGTTATAACAAGCATGATGGGGCACCTAATCTCTTCATGTGGTGACATCATAAATTTTGGAATCCAATATAAGCCTAGGGTTAATAATAGGAGTGGAATGGTAGATGGTACAACCTTGAGGTATAGGGAAAGAAGCACCAAAAGGATTCATGAATGTCATTTGATGCCTATTTGTAACTATAATTAATTTAAATTATATCTTTATATAATATTAATTAAGGAAGGCTAAATATTTTTCATTATTAATTTCAACCTTATTATTATAACAGGATTTGACCCATGGAATTATATAGTTGTTACATATTTTACATATTATATGAAAATAACATGTAATAATTATAATCATATCTTATATTAACAAAAAAATAAACTATGTATATCCATTATAGCCACGTGTAATTTATGATTGAATAAAAATAATAAATCATGTCTAAAAATAAAATTAATGTAGAAATAAATAACTCTAGAGATAGTGATGAAACCCTAAGGGAAACCTAGGATTTTATGTGATCACTATATAAATGAATTCACCAATATGTTTTATTTTATTTTTTATTTGTGTGATTTAATAAGATAGAAAAATTTCACTAATTTAGATTGTTTAAAGTATTACAATAAAACATTGGTCTAAGTGTAAAAGTAGAATATGAATGAACACTTACACTTACTATTTATGGAAATTACTAATGGGATTTATATACTTAGTGTGTTACTTTTATATGAAAATCTAAGTTTGAATTTAGGTGGATAAAATTACTATAAAATGGATTGGAAGTCACTTAGATAGTGTCTAGATCTACATGGACAATTCCATTAGATTTTTGACACTTACGCCAACATGAAGGCATCTATGGCTTCTATATTCATCCTTTAAATCTATGCCTATTTTTTTTTAAATAGACAAGTTTACTTACTTGAGAAATGTATTCATCTATGATAGTAGGTGGTCATTGTGTGTATAAATCAATAAAACATGTTTCCTTCACTTTGAAACCCTAGCTCTATTTTTGATACTAGGTTTAGATATAAAAAGGGAGAAAAGAGTTGTGTTGATAAAACCTTATCCACTCCCCAATTAATGGCTAAGAATTTCTATGTATCAAATACTCTGAGGAGGGAAGTCAAACCACACATAGTTATCCCCATTAGGTGTATGTGTGAAATCATGTTCCTTTTATGAATGCAACCTATAATATAGAGTTCAACACTTGATAATGGAAAACTTGACTCAGATTAGTTGTTTAAAAATTGGATAGAGCCTACTCTTTATGATTTATTTATGAATTTATGAGTTTAGGGTAATCCCTTTGAATGTGCAAGTGTTAGAATAGGATTTCTTAGTGTTTTTTTAACAATGCTTGATTATAATAGATGATATAAATAGGATTACACCTATTTTGTATTTTTATATGAGTATTTGGGTAAATTTTCATGCCATTAACATGTGAAATGTATGAGATAACCCATAAATGTAGTTTTAATTTTAATAATGACCATTGTGTGGCATAAGGATAGGTCTGTCAAAGTTGTAGTCCTCCATAAGTGTATAAGTATGGAATACTTGTATTAAAGGTAGGAATAATCATATGATGATATATATATATATATTATATGTGTATGATCATTAATAGATTAAACACGGACTAAGTAATTCATGTAGGTGACTCATAGCAAATAGGCAAGATTGATCCCATAGAAAACATGTGGATAGGAGTGAAGGGTATGAAATATCCATATGTATAAACATAATTAATTTAAGGTAGATATATGTCTAGGATAACATTTTTAAGTATCTAACACCAGATTTTATTATCTACACATGTGCACAAACATACATCTCTCAACTCAAGTATTTAGTAGTAATTCAGGATGAGTAGAGACATGAGGCAATTAGCCCCCACACTTGACAGATATAATTTCCAAAATATATTCACTAGTTTTTTTAGATAAAATAAATGTATACATACTCTATCATAATAAATACAAGATATGAGGAGTTAGAGACCTTGAGGTTGATGTCTATGACTAGTACATGAAACCCTATGTCAACAATATATGCTTTATGACATGCTTTAGAATGTAGGTGACGGGAAATTTTCCATGCTCATGATACATGAGTTTTATGGGACATGTGGACATTACATGATTATTTTCCCTAAGGATAGCTAATACATTTTATTTTTTTGGTTTTATATATATCAACATTCATGTGTATGAACTAGTATATGGAATGTGAGTTACATAATTCACTCAAAATGCATAAAATATTTTTACAATCATGAAATGATATAAAATACAAAGTATAATACAAAAACAAATTATAGTTTTAAAATATGTAATAAATTAGGATGTAAGACCCCAAGTGAGCAAAATAAAAATAGAAACATTGTGAGTGAAAGTATAAACTTATAAATATTTGAATATTAAAATAAGGGAAATAAATAAGAAATAAAATGAAAGAATATATATACACACACACACACACATATATATATACATATATACATATATATATATATACATACATACATACATATATATGTATGTATGTATATATATATACATATATATGTATGTATGTATGTATATATATATATATATATATATATATATATATATATATCTATATGTATATATATATCTATATGTATATATATATATATATGTGTATATATATATGTATATGTATATATGTATATATATAGATATATACATACATATATATATACATACATACATACATATATATATATATATATATATATATATTTATATTTATATATATTCATTTTCAAACATAGAAATTACAATATAAAATGTTAAGGTGTCGAATCATCAAAACATTTTAATCCATCATCTAAAGTTTTTATTCAATAATAATATACATTTACTAACCTTAATTATTAATATTTTCATGATTATGTGTTTTAAATTCATGCTTTTTCATAACATTGTGACTATGGGTTATGTTATAGGCATTTTCATTGGAATATATTTATGCAATTTCACCTTATGCTCTCTTTCGTAAGGTATGAATCTTGGTTCTTCCCTTGGTATCTCTTTGTGTAAGATTTTTTTCATCAATATATTTTGGATAGTAGGATTCCCTTTTAATTATAATCATACCCAAATTTTAAACATTGATCCATATAATTTTTTTTTCATTTGATGTATTCAAGGTATACCAAATTTAGACACATAAATTTGGTATTATACACTTTAAAAATCCATTTTTTAACTATCCTTGATAAACATGCATTGTGTATACACATATGACTCTTGCACACCCTTCTCACCTATCCATTTACTTATTTATTGACTTGGACTTCCCTATTTTTTGTCATTCATATTCATGATCTCCCTAGTATGTGTATAAATAATCTATAATCCTAGCTAGACTATTACCATACTACATATAATGATTTCCTCCATCCTAGATAGTGTTAAAAATATTTAGATGATTTTGGATACCATTAGTGTCCCAAATTCTTCAAATGGATATTTTTAAAATTTAGATGCCTCCTTTCTGTTGGCCTACCTATTTCACATGTTAGTTATGGATGGAAATTTACAAAATATTATTCTATATAAACATATCAATCCTAAGGCCATTTTTATCTCTAGATCTCTTGTAAAACTAATTTTACATTGAGTAATACATATACACATCTTTGAGGCACTATCCTAAAGCATCTGAATTTGAAAAAACCCTTAAAGTAATAGTCCCTAAGCCAAGTTTGAACACCTAAAGTAAATTTAAAGATTCATATTATCAACTATTGAAATCCAAATATATGCATTACCTTCTATTGGATAACTATTAAGCACACATACACATAAGTGGGAGAACTATATGTTATTATAGCCCTCTTCATCGTATTGTAACATGGGAAACACTCAACCAATCAATGGGATATGGTTTGGATTGTCCAACCCATATTTATAACCCCTTTTTTTACTATAAACAAGTGTCAAAAATGGATCTAGGGTTTAAATGAAAATGAAGATGAAAATATTAATCTGTATGCATGATCAAGTATTTAAAATTACACATGAATCATCTTGATAGGTAGGTGCAACAATATTTGGAAAAAAAGAGTAACATTTACATATATAATTTTGGTATAAAATGGACATATCTAGTTATCACATGTGTATAATCCCTAGTGAAATTATTCTAACATGTTTTTATAATTTATTTCATAAATTGAGTAATCACATATCCATTTTAGGTTGTCTCATATGACTATGCACAGACAATGATCAAAATATAATAGAAATAAGCTAAGTACCATGTCTTCTTTTCATTTATATAAATAATAATTTCAATATAAATATAATTTTTACATTTATATTTGTGTAGTGAATTATATAACTTATATAAATTGAATATTAAATAGTTTGGCTTATTTAGATCATTAAATCTAAAATAAGTTAAAATGTTTGGGTGAACTCAGACATTATTTCAACCACATAAAACCCTAGGTTTAATTTAGGGTTTCATCCTTACTTCTTAGGGTTTATATTTATATGTTACTGTTTCAAATATTATTTTTGAAATGCCTCCATTTGTGTCTTCTTAAATTCCTTCTCAAGGTATTGATAGCCACCATAACTCTCCCACTATTTAACCTAAGCTTATATTGGATAAAGAGGTCATTGAAATCACACTCATAAGGGTAATAAAGACACTAATGTACAATATTTTATGAATATTTAATCAAAATATTAAATGGTTTTTGATATTAGAGGTAAATCTTTTCAAATTATGAGTAGTAATGTGTGTAGTGTGGACATCTATGACAAGAATCAATAATTGAATAAATCTACTCAAAGTGTCACTATTAATGATTAGAAATTTGGTTCTAAAAAAGGTTTCAAGTCAGAGTTTTAGTGGTGTCACATTGTAGAGCTCATCGAGAGCTTTTTGAGGCTTTTTGTGATTCGCAAAACGAAGTTCAGATGCTCAAGATATGGTCATTTGAAGAGTTGTCAAAAAAATCACTTGTGACATTTGGCAAGCGATTCAAAAATGTATTGACATTGACCTATTAGAGGTCGACACGTGGCACTATAAAAAATTCAAGTGGGCCAATAGCCATTTGACACATGGCAAAATGGCATTGACATGTTCCAAAGAGGCGACAAGCTATTTAAAACCTTATCCTTTTACCAAGTGCTTGCATGTGGGATAAAGCATAAAGTCTGAGCACCTAAAATGGAGGGAAGAAAAATTCAAACATGGTCAAAGCATGCCCAAGGAGGCAGGCCACCCTTGTCCTCATCCCTAGGCACCTAGAATGGAGGAAGGAGGTTTTGAACCTGAGACCTAGTGCCTAAAAGGGATAGGCCTTGACCACTTTAGCCACGGGTCTTGAAGTGTTATATAAGGCACTAATTTTTACTTGAATTTATCGAGTTCTGGACTATGTATTTGTAGTTTAAGAGGCTGAGAGTTTGTTTTAAGCTTGGAGATAGCTACCAAATGGGATTTTATTCAATATTTGACCTTATACACAGAGGGTAAGCCTTTTTAATTATGTTTTGTAATTAAAAAGAGAAGTATTTTATTATTATTTGGATATACCAATGGATTAAGTGAAGGGACCAAAGCACATTCAGAAGGGGTTGAAGACTGAGGAAGGATTATGTGTGACCGAGCTTGAGTATATCAGCAAGGTGGAGTTCTTGGATAGAGATCAGGCCTGAGGGAAGTTATGCAGAATTTCAAGAATCTGTAAGCCATTTGTTGTGCAAATTTAATAGAAACGGTCCTCACTATTGGGTGGACCCAGAGATGTAGGCAAAATATGCCGAACTCCATTATCAATGTCAGATGGTAATTTGTCATTTGCTTGCATGATTTAATTCAGTTTTCTAATTTTTTTAATTATGAAATCATGAAAAGAATAAATCTTGCAATTTATGACATTTAATGTAAAAAAACCAAAAACCGGTTTAATTGGTAAATGGAAGTAACAAGTCTTTTGATCATTCCAATCCAACTCAACAACTGAGAACATTTTTGCCAAAACATTTTGTAAGTTCTTTTGAGTTTTTTGAGAATTTGATAAGTTTTTAGAAATTTAGTATTCGTATTTAAAACTTCACTTTGAGTTGATTCAGTGTAGTTTACGGATCAATTACTATATAATAGATGATTAATATAGGAGTTGAAAAATCAAATCCAAGCTATATGTAAATGTCACATCAATTGAAGATAATTTTGTGCATACATTACATCCAAAATATGATAATGTGAATTGCATATCTTGTTCTCCATTCAAATCTTAAATGCTTCAAAAAGTTCCATATCAAATATGGGTTAACAAAAAAAACACATATATGAGTAACATATTAAACACTTATCATAAGATTAATAAGTTTCAAAGTGAAAATCTAAGTAATATGTTGCAAATCAAGTTGACCACATTACCTCTCATGCATCCTCTAAATAGATCCAACTATTATCATGCTTGTCATAGAGTTTTTGAACATCATAAAAAAAGTGTCAAGATTTTAAGTTCAAAAAAATATCATAATGATAGTGGTAATCTTCCATTGGATACATATATTAAAGCACCAATATATTTAATCACATCTTCTACAATTCAATAACCAATTGAAACTATGGTTCCATCTCTTATGCTCAAACTACATAAAGGAGAGTTACATAAAGAAGGGTTGAATAAAAATGAGGTATCTTAAAAATGAGTGTGCCCAAGAAATAATTACCTAATAATGACATTAAAAAATAGATACATCAAGAATATTTTAATAAGGGATATATGCCTATGAAGTAAGTTCAAAATAGATATGTACCTAAGAAGACTAATGTTACAAGTGTGGTTTCCAATGATGAAACTGCAAAGGATTATTCATTGATAGATCTTTTGATTTATATCCCTCACAAAGATTCCAATAAACTCAAAAATGTCATGATTTATAACTATTATAAAATTAATGTATATAGTATGAAACTTCTCAAATCTCTCTGACATGACATTGAACACTTGAATAAAACTATTTCATCTGAATATGCATAAGATCCATTGAGTTTCATGTAGATATAACTATAAAATAATGTTCCATTACATTCCACATTATCCCTAATTTAGTTATATATAACATTGTGCTTGTAAGATCAAGGATAAGGTTAATGGGAACAACACTTGATAATAATCATGATTATATTACATTTGACATCCAAAGTAAGACTATTTCTATTTCAAGGGATGGAACATATTTAAAGCAAGAAAAGAAACTCAAAACTATTAATTATACTAGTGATGAATCAATGATAACTAATTCTAATATGTTCACAATTGAGATGCATGATATTGATAATAATGAGCATTTTGAAAAATGAAATAGGTCTAATAAATTAATTCTATAATCTGGTGTAGTTAGTTCTATGTATCCCACTATAGACTCAGAGGATGTTTAGGATGATACTTTATTCAATTAATACGGAAATAAATTTGATGATACCTACATGTATTATTGAGGACCTACATGTGACCATACCATTAATGGGATCAATGGTTATCATGAACATATAATAATAGAAAATTAGAAATACAAAAAATATTAAAATATTAAAAAAAATCAAGACTTATGCATAAAATGTGTTTCTAGTTCATAATTAAAATATGTTATTTATCATATACATGGTAGATTACATATTTATTTTTTATGCACATGATTTTCATGGTATAAATTAGTTAGATGCAAGGCATATAAATTACATATGATATATGCATATGCATATGCAAGACATTCATTACACCTATGGGCCACCTTTCTCCATTGGGAGCATGCCTACACTTGGGGGCATTATGGTACGCTATACAAATCCTATCTTTTTACGACCATTCCATCGATCATATTGTGATACTTAGATTATTTATACATGAACTAATATTTCATATACTATTTATAGTGTTATATGTTATGGATATAGTAGTTTTTTATGTGTGATGAAGACATGGATTACTTTTATATACTAATCTTTCTTGTTCTATGTGTGTTTGATGTTGATGATTTTTATATGGTGTGAACACTGAATATGTATTATATTATGTGATTATTTTTTCATGTGACATTGTGTGACATTTCATCCTTCATGAGCAACTATTTATGATTTTTAAATTATCTTATCATTGATGTGTGTTACATTGGGTGATATCTTGTGTGTTTCTATGAGTGAACATATTATGATTTCATGTCAGTCATAAGTTGTTCCAAGGATCCTATAGTCCGTGTCTGGACATGTTTTCTCAATGTCAGTTAAGATTGAATTCATGGCTTTAGTACATGTGTGTGTCATGATCATGACATTGTGTGTGTGTGTGTGTGTGTGTGTGTGTGTGTGTGTGTGTGTGTGTGTGTGTGTGTGTGTGTGTATTTATACGAGTGTTAAGATTTTGGTGTTGTGATTTATATCACACATTATTCTACTTGTGTGTGTTTCCATGATTTATATCATGCATTTTCTATGTGTCTTACTAATAATTTTTTATGAATGCGATGATAATTATTATGTGCCTAATTTATATAACTACTTGGAATGACACTTGTTTGTCTTGGGTTACATGTTTCATATGTGTGTGAATGATAAAATATTTACATGATGACATAATATCATCATGTTATCACACATTCCTTGCATTATTACATATTTTATATATAACATGATGCATATAACTTTTTTATTTTGAGATGATTGATTTGTCAGCTTCATCCCTCACCTCAAAAGGGGACATACTAGTGAGATTATCATAGAGATTCAAACCATTGATAGATAGTTTGTTTATATTTTGGATCAGATTGCATGATTCATATGGACAATTTTGGATAAATTAATATTCAAATTAGGGAAAGTTATGATTCAAACTAGGTCAGATTATGATTCAAATTGGGACAAATTAATAGATTAACACATATGTGAGCCATATGTATAAAATTTTATAAGATCATGATGGATAAATGATATATTATATGAAATTATTTAAGATATCACATGGATCATATTGAGAATAGTTATCATACTACATTAGTTGGAGTATCATATTGGATAAATTGACATATAGATTATGGTATTTTATATTACATTGAGGTAGATATGGATCACATTTTGGGCATAGATGTTTTTCATGGATGAAATATTTTATTTTGTATGATGGTAAAGAATATTTTTAATTTGATAGGGTAAATATCTAGGTTTTATAGGGATCTTTGAAATATGAAAGTATTATATATAAGTATCAATAGTCCAATCCAAGGCTGGCCAATAAAATTAACAAAAACTAACTATAACATACCAAAAGGGGAGGAAAATAGTAATATAAAAGATCATGAGGGGGGACCCTCCTATGGTTCCTCTTCCTCCTCAGGAGTCTTATTATAGATATCCCTCTTTAAATTTGATACCTTTACCCACATGTGATTACGAGGTCCTTCTATTGCATCTCCTGAAAGAATTATACATGGCCTCTTCAGGCCTTGAACCTATAGGGGAGTCTTCTTTATAAGGACCAATTTGGGGTAAATAGGTGGGTGGGTTTCCATGATATTCAAAAATAATTTAATAGGGGTTTAAGTAGTCTTAGAGGACTAGACAAAAGACTATATAGTGGATTCAACCTACTTATGGAGGGCATTCCACTCTTGTATAAGATTGGCTAGGGCTAGCCCTCCCTCTTTCACCTTGTAATTAAATTTCTCTAATTATTCCTTATTATGTTTCATCTCCTCTAATAGAATATATTTACCCTTTTAGTCAGCCTCCTTAAAATTTCCCTCATCAAGGGTGACCAACTTGGGTTTGGGTATGAATAACTTGAGAAGAAGGTCATTGGGAGGGGTTTTAGAAAGACTAACCTGGAGGGTGCTCATGGATGGTTAGTAGGACCCCAAGGTGGGGTCCTCCTTTGGAAAGTCCTCCTAAGAGTCCACCTCAATGGAGTATCCCCCCTAAGGGACTTCCTTCCATTGTATAGTTTGGCCATCTTGATGAGCAATAGGATTAACCCCTAGTGTAGGATGGGGTTGGACTCATTTACTTGATGATTCAAGGCAGTGCATTCAAGTGATTTAAGTAGGTATAATGGTAGGCTAATCTGATAGCCTAGGAAGTGATTTAATAAAAAAAATTAATCAAGGTATATTTACCCTCTAAGTCATGTAATGCATTACCTAAAGACAAATTTCTAATTATTGGCGAGGAAGGTCCACCCAGGGGAAACCCTTCTTATTGGTCTTCAAAAACTCATTCAAGTAAAAAAATCATTGAAGGATCTCCTACTTCTTGGTCTAGTACTTGAAGGTCTTGTCCCTTCATAGGACATGCCAATAGCCTCCCTAATGAATTACTCCATGATAGTGATATTTATGCCCCAAATTAGAACCTTGCATTTGTTCCAAGCAATGATAAAATATTGGGACATGTCAGCATCATGCTCATTGATTCTCACCATTAACTCAGTGAGCCCCCCAAATTTAAGCTTCTTATAAACCTTTTTCTTACTCTAAACTTCTATACATGAGATAGGCTCAAGCTATTCTCTATCTCTTCCCATTGATTCTATGATGACAGAGTTGAGTCAAGTGGGTGGAACATTCTAGAGAGAGTGAGTTTGAATAATGTGAAATGTGCTTGATAATCCTATCATTATCACCCTATATAAATTACACCATGTCATAAGATCATAATGGCATATCATCATGTTTAAAATCCACCCCTTGAGATAAATATTTCATGCATGTGATGACATGATGTCCTATTCAAACTATAGTACTTTCATCCTGTAAGGCTTTTATGATAATAGCAAGGAAATGGCCTCCTTCATGCCAAAATAATAAATATGATGGTAAATAATATAATTATGTAATCACATTAAATATTATATCCATCTTTAGTGTTTTATTTAAAGTTTTTATAATTACATATGAACTCGATGTGTTGTTCCACCTTTTACATACGAACCTAGTATAGGGTTCCACCAAAATAGTTATGATGATATTTTTATTAATGTATTTGGGGTTCCATGATTATAAATTTCTAATAATTATTTATCTCTAATGAGGGAGATGCATTTATCTTCTTATCCCATCATTTTAACTAGTGGCATATACTTTGGGAATAATCACCCCATGCACCAATGACTTCAGAGGGTAAATTGGTTCATATACCCAAAAGTGTATTCAATCATTGTTGTTTCAATTTTGAATATTTAAATGATTTATATGTTTTCATAGTTTTTTATCATGATTTTACATTTAACTATACATGATTAATTATATGTATTCACATGAATAAACCTAGATATTCAAGGCATACTTAAAGACACCAAATTTGGTTACCAAATTTTTTACTCTATCATTTTAATCTAACATTTTCAATACTATACTAAAATGGGGGGAATTTTTAGACATATTAATTTGGTATTAGAAACTTTAAAATTTTATTTTTATGTACCCTTGATATATATTAGTTATTCATACATATATGACTCTTTCACACCCTTTTATACTATCCATTTATCTATATATGGACTTGGCCTTCCTAATTTTCCATCATTCATATATGGGATCACCATAGTCTATGTATAAATGGTTTATTATCCTAAGTATGTTGTTTCCATAATATAGATAACTTTCTCATCCATCTTGGATAATGTTGGAAATAGTTAGACAATGTCAATTATAAGTAGTGTCTAACTTCACATGTAGTGTTCCTAATTCTCCAAAATTTTATTTTTCAAATTCAAATCCCTCCCTTGGGTCAACCCACAAGTTTCACATGATATTTATGGAGGTAAATTACTCAAATAATATTATATATAAACACATCAAGTATAAGGCTATTTCTATCAAGTTCTCACTTGGAAAACTACTTGCACATAGAGAAATACATATGCACATCCTTGAGGCACTATCCTAAAGCATCTAAATTTAAAAAACCCTAAAAGAAATAGTCCTAAAACCAAGCATGAACACCTAAAATAGTGTAAAATTTTCATATTATCAATTTTATATATACAAATCTATTAATTACATCATATAATAATATTTAGAACACATGTACATAGGTATGATAACTACATGTTGTTCGAGCCATATATAGAGAATTAGAATGGAAGTAGAATTAAAACAATCAATAGGGTGTGGTTGGGGATTTAAAAACCATATTTATAAACCATTTTACATGCTAAGTAAGTTTCAAAAATAAAACTATGGTTTCATGGCAAAGGAGGATAATTTTTTTAATTTTTTCATAGGAACAAGCATATGAAATTACATAGGAATCATCTTGATAGGTAGTTGCAATTATGTACGGTAGATTACATTGACATTTTACACATATAAGGTTTTGGTAGATAGTGGAAATATACAGTCATTATAGGTGTTTGATCCATACTAGTAGTGACCTAAAATATTTTGATACTCTATTTCTTTAACTAAGTGATCGCATATCCATTTCAGACTGTATCATGTAACTATGCATAGAAACTTATCAAAACATAATAGAAACAAGATAAATAACCTTTATTATTATCTTTTATATAAATATTAATTCAAATATAAATATAATTTTTACATTAATATATATGTAGTGAAACATATATCTTATGTAATCTGGATATTCAATATTTTGGCTTATTTAGATCACTAAATCAAAAATATGCTAAAACACCAAGTAGCACATTATATAATACATTATTTTTTACCACATGAAATAATGTTTAAATTTTATTTGGAACCAATAAAATAGGGAAGATAAAGTAACCAAGAGTCTCTCTACATATTCCATCATATCCTACTATTACTATTGGAGTATATGTAAAATCACTCTCATCAATGACAAGACTAAAACTAAACTCCTTGGTACATATATAATAAACTTAAACCATAATTGACCATTTTTAATCCTCTTCATGACCATTTAGGAAAGTTATTATGAATAAATGTCCATTGTATGAACTTTCATATGGATTAACACTCTCATAAAATACTATTAATTTATTTAGTAATACTAATGAAACCATCAAGTGAATGAGTTCCATAATCTAATGGAACATTATTATAAGTTCCCTTCCTACCATATGGACATTTACTTTATAAATTTATTAATTGTTTTGTTTTGACAAAGGTTTGGTAAATATATTCAAGTGTTTATTTGGAGGTGTTATCGATCATTTAAGTTGATGTTGGTTCCATATATTTGAATTTGATTGTTTTCAATGAGATCTTAGATATTATGCTTCAAAGTTATGTAACTATTTGAAAAATGACCTATAATTTTATGATAATCACAAATTTATTTTCATCATAAATTTTAGACAAAGGTATTGAATTATAAAACTTATATAATGGAGGTAAAATACTCATAATACACTTATCTCTTCAAGACTTGTTGTGGACTTTTGCTAAGCCTAGTGAATTTACTATGATCTTTGTTGAGGTAAAATGATATTTTGTGGTAGTTTTTCAATGGCATTTACCACATTATTAAAATCATTTTTGTGTTAAAAATCATTCTCATTGCTTCTAGTCTCATATTTTTTATTGTTTAGATTTTTTTAGCATTGGGAGCAAAAAAAAATTGCTCCATACTTAAGTATGTTTGTATTTAATATTTTGATATCCTATGATCTTACATCATGACACAAATATTAAAAATAATGATAAGTTTTGAATACCCTATTCTCTCTTATGATTGGAAGTAAACTATTAGCAAATATACTTTGAAGTTCACTATTTGGTGGTTCATATGTCATCTTAGTAACCATGGTCTTAAATCAAATAAAATATTCACTAATGGTATTATTTGAGATCATTTTGAAAAGGTAAAACTTATTCCATTGTTGATTTTAAAATTATATAAGAAATCACCAACTAATTTGTAAAATGTGTGAACATATCCAATTGGTAAATCATAGAACCAATCAAGGGAATCATCATTCAAGATTCATATAAATAAATTAGTTAATAGTTTGTAATTATGAGTAAAATATAAGAAATACAAATAAAAGGCTCTAATGTGATATGAAGGATATCATTTTCCTTCAAGCATTTAAAATTTTGGAGATACAAACTAGTTAGAAAATGATATATGAGCACTTCATATGCCAAAAAGTTTAAAATAATATCATTCAATGTGACCATAATTTTGGCATATGGGACCCTTGAATTAGGTATTGAATTATATTTTACATGTCATGAAGGGTATGCATAATAGTAGTCATCTTGATAAAACTAATAGTGGGTGGAAACTTAGCATAAGTTAGAATATATTTATTTTTAAAAATTGAAGGATTAAACCCATATTGAGAAGGTATAGGAATGTTGTAATTCAAAGTGATGCAGTCCTAGCATTGAAGGTATAGGAGTTTTTTAATCCAAAGTGATGCAAGAGCATCTGAGTTCACTATAATTTTTCACCAAATATATATATATATATATGTTTCTACTCATTTTTGCTTTTCACATTCAAAAGAAATAAGAAACTAAGGGTTAATGGTCAGGGGTTAGATGATACCTAGATGAAGTTGCGCACCATATCCAGATGTTGTAGGATCTCCTCTTTGGCTATGGAGGAAGACACCTGTAGAAAGAATAAGACTTAAACACATAAAATGTTAGATAGATATATGGTGGACTGCCAAGCACATGCTCTATCCTAGAAGCGCAAAGACTTCCTTGAGGGATGACAGTCCACTTATTGATAAAAAGAGTGTCAAATAAAATAAATGGTGAAAGACTAAGAAAGAGAAATAATAAAATGCTAAAGAAGAGAAATAGATAACGCGTACCTGATTCCTGCAATCTACCTCTCACAGTCATCGACGCCGGTTAGTCTACCATCATTGGTTGGTCAATGTTATCGACGTCAATTGGGCTGCCAACGTCGATAGGGGAAATGGGCCTTGATGCTGATGTCGGTAGGGGCAATGGGCCTTAGACGGGTTTCAAGGAAAGTTTGTGGTTGATAGAGGAGTCTGAGAGTTTAATGGTTTGTGCAGGGTTGCAGGGCAGTGAATATGGTCTAGAAAAGTGCTAAGGTAGAGGACAAGGGTGGAAAGAGAATAAGAATGAGAGGAAGGCTTTTCAACCTCTCTGGGAAGAAAGTCGGGTTGTCTATCAACAGTACTCAAGAATATTCAATGGACTAATCACCAATGCATTCTAAAAATATTGAAATATAAACTAGAATAATACTTAGCTCTTGGTGGAGAACCAGAAGTGTAGAAGACTTGTTCCCATTATGGCTGATGTAGGAGACCTCATGCAACATTTCAATCTAGTGTGGAGTGAATTCTATAGAGTTTCTTAGCCTGGAAAGTGATGATAGAATGTTGATGCCTCATCCTAAATCCTACCTTTGATATGTAAGGAGTCGAGGAGCAAGAGAATTTGGATCCTGGGAGCAATAGAATTCACATTTAGGGCTGTAGCTGAGGTTAGAATTTAGTTTTAAGCAACCAACATCGGTGATACTACTGGTGTCGACCGATGGTTGACCGATGTCGGTAGCTAGAGAATGGGTAAAAAGGCTATTTTTAGCCTTTTGTTTGTTCTTCCATCTACCAAGTTTTGTTGTTGTTGTTGAACGGTCCAAAGATGGATTTAATGGGCATGAGAGTTAGTGGGAGAGTTGAAATAGGTCTTAGGTAATTATGATTAGTCATAGGGTGATAAATGGTCTAAGGGCGAGGAATCCAAGGTGAGGTGTCTAAAGGGGATGATTAATTTAAATTAAGAATTTTAAATTAATAAAGTATAGGTTAGGCATGTGAAAGTTAGAAAGGGACCAAGGGGGGGTTGACACTATTTTGGTGTCTACATTTGCCCATTTTTGTCTTGTTGTTTGTTCTTGACGAACTGTAAGACAAAAATAGGAGTAAGCTGCCCCAGGTATGGGATGAGGTAGTTTTTGTCCTATTAGTGTTTTGATGAACTATAAGACAAAAATAGGAGTAAGTTTCCCCAATTATGGGATGAGGTATCCCCCTTCAAAGTGGGAGTTGAGGGAAGGTATCCTGATATCGAGTGCCAATTTGATAGGCAGTAGATGGGTTATGGTGAATTTTGAGTGTGAACGCTGTAAAAGTTGAGATTACACGTATACCACTTCATATGATAGTCTGGCCAAATTGTCATAGGTAAGGTCAAGGAGTGCTAAAATTGAAGTAACTGAGCCCCAACTTTTAGTCGTAACTGACTGGGTTATTCGATCCAAGATGTAGCTCCAATGGTCATCGTGTTCCAAGTATCCCAGGCTCAGGAAGTGCTCCTAGAAAACATGAAAATGTCATAAGTAGTGGGGATCATCTAGAGTGCGATCCAATACTTGTGAGGGTCATGGACAATTTGCTAACTATTTGTGAGGTAGCATATGCAATCAAAATAACCAACGCATAGTTGTCTCAAAAGTGGTCATGGTCTAAGGAGATAGTCGTGATCTCCAAGGTCATTGGTTGAGTCGGGTTGAGTCATGGTATGATCTCAAGTGGCATGTGTTGTGGTCGGGGAGATGTATGTGATCTCCAATGTGCCCCATGAGAAGTTTAGGTAACTCATTCTGTGTCAGGGCTGATTGTTTGGTCATGATTTTGGGTTGGTATAGAGAGTTGGTCCATTAGATGGATGGATGAAGGAATGGCCGAGCTAACCTCAAAAGACCCCATGTCAACTGAGTGTTGCCTACATAGCCCCTATTTGAAGGACCTCAAGCCAATATAGTTCTCCCCAAAAGGGAGGAAAGAGTCGAGGTTATGGATTGAGTTTTGACTAGGTTAAGTCATGGTTAAAGGTGAAATGGTTTGTCCATCAGGTAGACGAACAAACGAATGGCCGATGTCATTAGGGAGATGAATGGGAAAATGGATGGTTGAGCTAACCTCAGAAGACCCCATGTCAACTGAGTGCTATCTACATAGCCCCTATTTGAAGGGCCTTAGGCCAATGTAGTTCTCCCCAAAAGGGAAGAAGGGTTTAAGAGGTTGATAGTTGTTTGTTCAAGTTAGGGTTGTTAGCATTTCCCATATGTGTGATGGTACATGCTTGAAATGATGAGTGTATGATGATATTACAGCCTTTTCCATATTATGTGATGGTGTATTCTATAACATTGGTGATGTGGGTTTTTCATCCCTAGCAATTTTCCATATTAGTGATGGTGTATGCTAAAAATGAAATGAGTGATGATGTTATAGCCTTTTCCATATTGTGTGATGGTGTATTCTATAGCATTGGTTGGGTAGTTTTTCATCCCTAGCAATTGTTCATATTAGTGATGGTGTATGCTAAAAATCAAATGAGTATATTTATGCTTCAGCAAGTTCCATATTGGTGATGGTGTATGCTTGACATAAATTATGTTTGGTTGATAATTTCCATGTGTATTGGTTTCCATAGAAACTAGTGTGAATGGGGTATGATATGTTAGTGGTCTAAAAATGTTTTGGTTTGGTTTGGTCAAGCTTGATTGGGTTTGGTTGTATGACGAAGATGTATAAGAAGTGAAAGGCACATTGCTATTTCATTGACAAGGACCATAATGATAGCATAGATAGGGTTTTTTGCAAACAAAATCCCCGTTCATGCATTACGTCATTGACCATTGTTTTATGTTAGAGCAGTAGTCGAATCACTTGACATTAAGTGAGCTTGAAATCCCTTGAGTATCTTAGGGTAATAGGTTTGATTATATGAGATGTGAGGATAGCGTAACCTTTTTTTAGTAGGGATAACTTTGCCCCTTTTATAGGTGACCCTGAGAACGACTATAGGCAAGTCCATGACTTAATAGTTTGTCAGTCATTTTTTTTGTTAGACTGATCAATGTGGGTAGTCTACATGGGGATGTTGTTTTGTTTTGTGGTCATATGTGAAGTTGATCGATGTGGGAAGCTTTTGAGAGAGTGTTATTTGTAGAAAAATTTAGGCATAGCCATCCTTTGAGGGATTGGTCTATATTCTACTTTGTATGGTCAAATGTCTTTGAATAGCTATCCTTCAAGGGAGCAGTCTATCAATTACAGCAATTATGCAGCTGTCCTTCGAGGGAGCAGTCTACTTTTATAGTTTTATGACCTTTGAATAGGCATCCCAATTTTATATGTTTTATTTATTGATAGGATTTTTATTCATGGACAAGCCTATAAAGGTTTTGAAGTCTCCTTTATATCAAGACAAAGCATTAATGACACAAGGGTTAACTAATGTTTGTGGGAAAAGGGGGTTGAAAAGAATAGGTATGAGGATGAAGAGGGTTGCTCAAGGGATGAGCTCAAGTTAAATATCAAGTGAGTGATTGCTTGATTAACAGTAGAATGGTCATAGATGCAAGGCATTAAGGGGCTCAAGTTCTGGCTAGCTTTCAAGAGAAGACAGATGATAAGTCTCTGATCCATACATTATTATGTAAGGTTTGAGCCAATTAGGAGTAAACTTGCCCCATTTGCTACTTTCCATATTGGTCACATGTTGGTCGATGCTTGGTTGGTTGATGTTTGGTCGATGCTTGGTTGGTTGATATTTGGTCAATGCTTGGTTGGTTGATATTTGGTCAATGCGTGGTTGAGGTCGTGATAGTCAGTATAAAGTTAAATTCCCCTAGTTGTTTTTGTAACAGGGACAATGTTTGACACCCAATGTTTGTAACAGGGATAATCAATGAGTTGGATAAATGAGATGAAGAGAAGATGATGAAGCTCCTCTTTGACAAGGAGTATGACGCGAGGATACATCCTATGAAGCTTTTGCCTGATAGGCTTAGTTTAAGAAGGCGAGATCCTAATCTTCCAAATTGTAGTTTGGAATCTTAGAATCACAGACGGTGATGGAGGCAATGGTTGGTAATGATTTGATTAAAGTGGTCAATGGTTGGGGGTCTTTAGGTTAGACCTCCACTATTTATAAAGCTTTGATTAAAGCTTGGTGATGTTGTGGAGAGCTTTGAATGAGGTCATACAAAGATGTCTTCACAGGGGTTTGGTGAAGTTGTTTCACCATGGAGTTACGAAGTGGCTTCGAAGATGTTGATTGAGATGTGCCCAAGATTGAAATCTTGGGTTGTGGTGGTTGAGAAGGCTTGATGAATGGATATGTCCAAGGAAGAGAAACTTTCTCTTTTCCTTTATCCTTCATGGTTTGTGACCTAGTGGTCACATTGATAGTGTTGATTTCAAATAATGGGGGAGAAGCTGGTAGAGGGACCATAGTCTTGCATTGGGATCCTAATTTAGGTGAGGATGTTTGAGAGGTATGGGATGGCATCGGTGGTTTGTTGAAAGGATGGTCAAAAGGATCCTTATTGAAAGAAGTGTTCTTTTTTAGGTGTTGATGAATGACAACCTTAAGAGCGCAACAACGCTTAGTGTCATGTCCAGGTGTGCGATGATATGCACAAAATTTAGTGTCATCAAACCAAGATGGTTTTGATCTAAGAGTTGATGAGTGTGAAGGTGAAGAGGTGTGAGAGACATGGGATAGTGTTAGTGGTTTGTCGAAAGGGTGGTCAAGAGGATCCTTAATGAGAAGGGTATCCTTTTTTAAGTGTTGATGAATGACAACCTTAAGAGCGCAACAATGCTCAGTATCATGTCCAGGTGTGCGATGATATGCACAGATTTTAGTGTCATCAAACCAAGATGGTTTTGGTCTGAGAGGTTGGTATGGCTTAAGAGGTGGGAGACTGATGCTAGCAGACTGTAACAATTGATGTAATAGCAAAGCATAGGAACCCGCTAGTGGGTCTACGCATTTTTTTGCAATAGGGGTTGACAACTCTAGTTTAGGAGTTATAGGAGGAGTTTTTCATACCATCTTTTTATTTGGTGGTGTGGCCACATGTGTAGATGGCACTTTCGTGGTGAGAGGTGTTGGATGTTTTGGAGGAGGTATATGTTTGCCAGGTAAAGGTAGTAATGGACATGATTTTTTTTGTTAGATGTTGGAGTTGAGAGCACTCCTATTAAGGTGGAAGGGTGTGGGCCCAAAATAGAGGACAATGATGATGGTGGGGGATGAGTTCTCTGGCATAGTTTAGTAGCCTTCTTTGGTATGGTGCGAGGGCCACTATTATGTGGGGCACGGTTCAAGTCTACCTTCACTTGTGGGTGAGTGAAGTTTGAGATGGGGTGAACACCGAGAGATTTAATCTATTTTGGTGTGGTGGACACTTGTGAGGATTTAGGTGATTATGAGATTGAAAATGTGTCAGACTCAATAATCCTGGGCCAAAGGTGAGAAGGAACCATCACCAAATCTTCCTCGACTAAAGTGGGTGAAGTGACGAGTTCTTCTCTTGGTGGAGAAGGAATTGGAGAATGTGGCTCTTCTAGAGGATAGAGTGCAGGGATGATCATGGTTTTGGTGTGTGGTTGAGTAGTAGGGAAGGTATGATCCCCCATTGATGATAAGAAGGATGAAGGCGAGGCTACTAGCGTTGGTAACATCAAAGCATCCTCCAATATGGGAGAGGTCAATGTAGACTCTCCCACATGTGAAAAGGGGCTGGATGGAGGACTATCCTCCATTTATGGAGGACAAATAGGAGAAGAAGGCTCTTCTACCTATGGTGGACTAATAGGAGAAGAAGGCTCTCCTACATGTGGTGGACAAATAAGTTGATTAACCTCTTCAGACTGTGGGAGAGGTTAGTTAGAAACCATGTCGACCATGCGTATATTACGCTCTTGGAGGTCATCAGCCATGGTCTGGATGTTGTTTTGAATAGGAGGATTCTTAGGGAATGGTTGTCTAAAAATGTCTATGTTTTGGTTAGCTGACACATTCAGGTTATCCAAAACAAGGTCTCCTTTGTCTAGCATGTCTTGGACAATGTTCTTGAAGGTTTTATAATTATCTGTGTCATGGCCTTTGACATGGTGATAATTATAGCAATTATTCTCCCTATACCATGTAGGGATGTCACGTGAGGGATCAAATTGAGGTGGTGGTCAAATTTGAGGGAGGTTGAGGACTCCTTGTTTGACTAGTTTATCCAACACAGACACGTATGATTCTCTTATTAGAGTATATTGACACTGTATGTATCATTGTTAGAATTGTCGTGCAATGCTTTGAGATGTGGAAGGTTCGGATTGGTTAGTTGTGATCAATGATGATGATCTAAGTACCACAACATTTTTTGATCCCTTGGATTTGGGATTGGAAGAAGATTTGGATGAAGGGTCATTTGATTTTACATTAGTATTTTTACTACGCAGTTTGACTTTATTTTCTTCGACAGCACAGAGTTCAAGCTTCCTAGCCATGGTGAAAGCTTCATCAAATGTGCGAAATGTTTAGACCCACAAAGTAGATGAGATGTGTTTGGCACATGCTTGTGAAAAGATCTCAATGAGCTCAAGTTGAGGTAAAGAAAAGGAGAGTTGGTTGATTAAACCTCTCCAATGGGCAATGAAATTAGTTATTGATTCATCGTCGAATTGTCTGATAGAATATAGGTCCGTGATGGAGACCTTTTTAGTTATGTTAATTGAAAAGTGGTCAAGAAATAGTTGGGTGAGTTGAGTGAAGGAAAAGAGAGAATGACTAGTAATAGAGCTATACCAATCAAGGGCGGCCCCTGAAAGTGACATGGGGAACATGCAAAGTAATAACACATCATCGTGCGCTATAAGGTAACAAGCGTGTCTAAACGCTCATAGATGTTGTTGTGGGTCCTCTTTACTCTAAAATTGAGTAAATTTGGGGAGTTCCCACTGGTTAGGCTATGGTTGAATAGGCACCAAAGGGTGAATAGGTTCATTTCATATTTGTTCGTATGAAAGAACATTGCTTGAACCAGAAATGGATGTCTCAAGATTAGACATCTTATCCATCAACATCTTAATTAGATCGGCTGACAGATTGGCAAGTGGGGCACCCCCTAGGTTGTAAGGTACCTAGAAGGCATTAGGAGGGGCGTATGATGTACTTGGTTGCATTTGTATAGGTGCAACATATTGGTAGTTCATCACAAGGACTGATGTTGAGGTCAAGGGAACTTGTGCCATGAAGTTGGAAGGCACAAATTGACTAGATACTACCAAAGGTGGTTGAATGGTGGCATTGGTAAAAGGATAGATAGTGACTCCTACATTTATAGGCACAAGAGTGTGTGGAGTTGAGATAAACAAATTTTGATAAGGTGTAGAACTTGGTTGAATTAATTGTGGTTGAGGGGGTACAGAAACCCTGATGGAGGTGGGTCCAAAAATAGATGGGGAGGTCGAATCTTGAACATTGGCCATGGTCAGGTTATTAGTCGAGGCAATGGCTTGAATGATTATGGGTTGGGTAGCAGATGGTGTTGATGTCATTGTCATTTCAACCAAGGTAGTTGGCATCCCATAAATAGGTTTTCCTGAAGGGTCTCACATTTGGCTTCTCATGAGATAGTGTTGGAGAGCCTTGACATTGTGGTCAAGGAATCTCAAAAAGTCTTGATCTCCTTCGAGAACAATAGGAGATTGATTGGTGGGGGTAGGCTGGATAGGAGTACATTCAATATCTAAAGTATACTCCATTTGGTGACTTGATATGAAAGGTGAGGATGGAAGTGGTTGTTGCCTTGCGTGGTCAATAAGAGTTTTGGCCTAACTGTGTGTCAAATACCATTGAAGGCAAAAAGGGTTAGGTTCCAAAAACTGTGTTTTTTCAATTTCAAAAAACCAGAATGTGTGTTTGAGAGAAAAAAAAGTTAGGTTTTAATCTTGTTGTTTTGGAATAATTTTGTTGATAATGACCAACATCGGTGGTATGACCGATGTCGGTGAAGACAGTTGTTGACGTCGGTGGAAAAACTAATGTCAGTGAAGATAAGTTGTCGACATCGATGGAAAAACTGATGTTGGTGTCTATGTGTTTCCAAAAACTCAAAAAATTGAAAGTTTTTGGAAAAAAGGAGAAATTCTAAGGTGTTTTTAGACCTCAAAATAATGTGACCTTACCAGCTCAAAAAACTAGATAAGAACAACAGAAGTGATGACAACAAGAAACCTCTAAACGTTAAATTCCTAAGAATAATTTTTAGAGTCGTGGTGGCTTATGCCTTAGAAGAATGTGTTGGAAGTTGGGATTTTAGAATAGATCCTAAAGAGGAAGTCTAAGGTTGGTTTCGGGTTAAGTTTTGGTGCTCAAAATATATATTAGGTTTCGTACGTGGCCTGGTGCTAGGAGCTTGCTCCCCTCACTTCATGAGCCTAGAGCCAAGTTGGGTTGCTTAGCCAATATATACTTCCCCTATAGTTTATACTCTGCTAGAGAACAGAGTGGGTTCTCCCTTTGATAGTGAAGTCCAAGTAGGATTACCAGGAAGGGTAAGGTATCCACTAGGTGATGAAATCCTAGTCGGGCCTTGTCTCAGGTATGTTTAGATGTTTAGTTTGATGTGGTCAAGTTGTGTAACATATGTGCACTACGATTTATTCATAATGTGTTTAATTACTAGATGAGTTAAATATGCATTCAAGTAGGAATGAGATGCAATATATTTTTAACCCAAATTGAAATGTTTTGTTCAGATGCAAACAAGTGGGGAAAAGGTTAAGAGTATGAATTTCACTACTCTAAGATGCAAGAAAGAGGTGACAAGAAGAAAAAGAAAGATATTCTTTTTAACTTGTGCTTATGGTGTCTTTTCGAGATAAAGAGATAGAAGAAGGATGCAAGAAGAAAAATTCTCCTAATGCACCTATATGAAAGTTTTCCTTTAGAAGAAATGAACCCAAGGAAAACTCTAGGGTCCCATCGAGTGTGCCAGAATGTTTTTACTCATTTTTGCTTTTCACATTTAGAAGAAATAAGAAACTAAGGGTTAATGGTCAGGGGTTAGATGATACCCAGATGAAGTTGTGCACCATATCCAGGCATTGTAGGAGCTCCTCTTTGGCTATGGAGGAAGACACCTGTAGAAAGAATAAGACTTAAACACAGAAAATATTAGATAGATATATGGTGGACTGCCAAGCAAATGCTTGGTCCCAGAAGCGCAAAGAATTCCTTGAGGGATGACAATCCACTTATTGATAAAAAGAGTGTCGAATAAAAGAAATGGTGAAAGACTAAGAAAGAGAAATAATGAAAGGCTAAAGAAGAGAAATAGATAATGTGTACTTGATTCCTACAATCTGCCTCTCATAGTCGTAGATGCTAGTTAGTCTACCATCGTCGATTGGTCAATGTTGCCGACGTCAGTTAGGCTGCCGACGCCGATAGGGGAAATGGGCCTTGATGCCGATGTCAGTAGGGGAAATGGGCCTTAGATGGGTTTCACAGAAAGTCTGTGGTCGATAGAGGAGTCTAGAAGGAATCTGAGAGTTTAATGGTTTGTTCAAGGTTATAGGGCAGTGAATATGGTCTAGAAAAGGGCTAAGGTAGAAGACAGGGGTGGAAAGAGAATAAGAATGAGAGGAAGGCTTTTTAGCCTCTCCAAGAAAAAATTTGGGTTGTCTATCAACAATACTCAAGAATATTCAATGGACTAATCACCAATGCTTTCTAAAAATACTAAAATATAAACCAGAATAATACTTAGCTCTTGGTGGAGAACCAGAAGTGTAGAAGACTTGTTCCCATTATGGCTGATGTAGGAGACCTCATGCAACATTTCAATCTGGTGTGGAGTGAATTCTACAAAGTTTCTTAGCCTGGAGAGTGATGATAGAATGTTGATGCCTCATCCTAAAGCCTGCCTTTGATATGCAAGGAGTTAAGGAGCAAGAGAATTCGAATCCCAGGAGAAAGAGAATTCACATTTGAGGCTACAACAGAGGTTAGAATTTAGTTTTAAGCAACCAACGTCGGTGATACTGCCAACATCGGCCGATGGTTGACCAACGTTGGTGGCTAGAGAATGGGTAAAAAGGCTATTTTTAGCCTTTTGCCCGTTCTTCCATCTGCCAAATTCTATTGTTGTTGAATGGTCCAAAGATGGATTTAATGGGTGCGAGAGTTAGTGGGAGAGTTGAAATAGGTCTTAGGTAATTATGATTAGTCATAGGGTGATAAATGGTCTAAGGGCGAGGAATCCAAGGTGAGGTGTCTAAAGGGGATGATTAATTTAAAATAAGAATTTTAAATTAATAAAGTATAGGTTAGGCATGTGAAAGTTAGAAAGGGACCAAGGGGGGGTTGACACTATTTTCGTGTCTATATATATATATATATATATATATATATATATATATATATATATATATATATATATATATGTTTAGTAATTTGTCTAATTGTTATGATTATGCAAGGTTACTTACCACACATATGTCTTTTTTTAAGATTGTGCAAGTTTTTTTAATTTGGAATAGACTGTATTTGTGTTTTTTTGTGTTATCCTTAATTAGTGCTTGTGTTTAGTATATGTTTGTGTTTCTTACAAGCATGCTTGTGTTTGTGTTGTTTCATGTGTATTTTGTTACATAGTTATATCTAATTGATCCATTGAGGCTTAACACAAGATATTTTGTTAATATTATATTATTGCATGGAAGTACAAATATTTTAAATATGATTCCATTGGTCTATGACATCTCTTAAGAAATAGGTTTTTTAGCTAAGTTGATTCTTCACTACAAAGACATATGAGTAAGGGAGACTTATTGAGGTAATTAGATCTTCATTTTGAAATCCATATGATTAAATTTATATCATTTGGAGAGTATGTGTAAAGATCTATATAATTCTTAAGTATACATAAGAGTCATGACACAAAAGGTTTGTATGGTAATTGTTGACCTTAAAATATCACGAGGTCATGTGAGTTTTTTCCTACTTGTGATGTGTCATGGAAGCCATCATTTCTAAATATTTGATATTTAATCCTAAACTCATGGAAGTTTATAAGGATTCCTTTAATAATGTTTGTGATCAATTGTATGATGTGTTAAGTTATAACATGTTATTATGCTTTGGAAATGTGGAAACAGTTAATATTTAAGATTAACTAAGGCATGTTAATGTTGTTAGTGGAGTAAAAGTTATTAATGTAAGTAGGTGGGTTTTGCATCTATATAAGCATGCCCATATGATTATGCTAATGGACTTCTTTAGTTAGGTAGTGGAGATCAGATCCTAAATTTTTACTCTGAGATAGTTTATTTTTTACAAAAATTGGATTAAGCAATTGTTAATATAATTATGACAAAGTCCTGAGTAAAATGAGAATGTATAAGATATGAAATAATTACAAAACTGATTTAGAAATATATATATATGTGTGTGTGTGTGTGTGTGTGTGTGTGTGTGTGTATACATATATATGTATGTATATATATGTATGTATATATATGTATGTATATATATATATATATATATGTATATATATATGTATGTATATATACATACATATATATACATATATATATATATATATATATATATGTATATGTATATGTATGTATATATACATACATATATATACATATATATATATATAGATATATATACATATATATATATATACATATATACATACATATATATATATATATATATACATATATATATATATATATATGCTAAAATGGGGAAATAATAAAGATAAATAACTTAGTTGGCACTAAGATCTAATAGAGTATAACAAAGACTACGTGATTAACTATGGGACTATGTGAGGTCACCGTGAATTAATAATAGGGTTCCATTTGATTTTGGGATAAGTCTATGCTATTTGGACAAGGTATGCTTATGTTGTAGTATGTACAATGTGCCAATGTCATTTATGATTTTTTCCCTTTATGTGGATTTTTTCATATTTCACTCGTAGGTCATGTGTTTACATTAGGGGTCAATTGATTCACTAGGAGAGTCATTGTGTGCCTTATTATTTGCTTAAAAATCTAGGTCAATGACAAGGAGGAACAAATGTAATAAATAGATCAAATAGGTTAAGAGTTTATTTTTTTCTTGAACTTAACACCCCTTGTGTTGAGTGCTACCTACATACTAATACTTTGAAGAGGGATCAAAATCCACATAGTTATCACTTTCTATAGTGGTGTGTGAGAAATAGTGGTGTAATGTTGTATACCAATCTTGGTATAATTAAGTGTTTAAAAATGAATTGTGATCTTGTTTTTGTATTCATACCTAGATCATGGATACATTGGCTATATAGACTTATAATTGGTAAAAAATGTCTTTTCCTATTAATTTATATTTAGAATAATTTTGGCATTTGCAATATGGAATCCTCTTGCCAACTAGTGAACATATGAATATAAAATGTAATTATATAGTGAATTTTTTGGTATTTTATCAAGTGGGACTTATGAAACATGTGGAATGACCTGCTAGATGAATTTGGATTTTGTAAATTAGTTATTATTTTGTGGGAGGAAAAAATGGTAGTTTAAGACACTACTGGCCAATGGGATTGTCCTAGAGGAGCAACCTTGTCTAAAGAGTAGAGACAACTAAAATGGAAGTGTGAATCTATACAATAGTGAGTCTAGGATATTTAGAATGAATAATATGAATATTCAATACAATAATTTCATAAGGATAGAGGTTCATTTGCATAGAAGTAGAGGAATATCCATTTAGAATCATGTTATTGAGCATCAGTTAAGTGTGTAAAAGGATTGGCCACAAATGCATTTTTTTAGAATTAAATGTTAATTTTAGTGACTACATTTCCACCCTTTTATTCTAGTAATGCAGAAACTAAAAATTACTATAGAAAAAGAAATAGAGTTATACTTGAGCTTACCTATGTTGAGTAGGATTGGATGTAGATCACACACCAAATTGTATTTCATCCAAACCTATAATAAAATAAGTATAAAACAATCTGTTGGGTGAATATTTTGTCGTCAACTAACTGATGACAAAATGGGTATATCAACCACAAAATAAGGATATTTATGCCACAAAAAGTGTAGATTTACCATATCTTAATGAGATAATTCTCTCCTCTCATCAAGGGGAGGTTCCCTATGAAACACTTATATGCTATATGTATATATAAGTAAACAAAAAATAATATTCAAGGTATTATAACACCATCCATCTCTCTTTTTTCAAATAGGATGTCTAAGGAACAAAAGAGGGAAGTCTCAGTCAATGGCTAAAAGCATTCCTCTTCTTTTAGGAATGGTATCTAGTGTATATCAAAAAATCCCTTAAAGTAGTAATAAAGTCCACAAGAAAACCCACGAAAGCACAAAGTCTTCCGTTGCCTCCTTCATTGATTCAGAACACATGTAACAATAGAGTGAAACAAAGCCCAAAGTCTTCACCTAAAACTATAATGAATAAAAGGGTTACCAAGATAAAAGTAGCTCAAAGTCTTTATTTTATCCTTTAGAAGCATCTTTAGATAATTTCAATACACACACTTTGCTTATTAAATCGAACAGATGAGAGATTATCAAGAAAGAGAACATAAGAACTATTTCCTAAGTAACACAAATTACTCCAACACAAAGTCTGAAATAAACCTATTTCTCATTCATTTGATAAAATATGATTTACAAATTGAGCACAAAGTCTCAAGAAGTGTCTCAATTTTAGTAGAGTTTTTGCTCTCAATTGTCCAGAGATGTTTTAGAAAAGAGGTTCCCTCTATATATAGGGAGAAACCTTCAAAATTGAAAAAATATTAAAATATCTAGTCAAAGATGAGTCATTGTTGACTTTGGGATATTTTTTAGATTTTTTACATGTAATTACATATTACAAAAGTGCATGTACTTTTACATGACAAAAGTACATGAGAAAAAAGGAAGAAGAGAGAATGGAGGAATCATTCAATTCTTGCTACCGAACTTCTTTAGATGAGCATCATACATGGTGATAGATGCCTAAATTTCCATATTTGTTGGTGCAATGGTATTTTTAAAGATCACTTTGGCTCTGATTGTAGCATCTTTCAATGCCATGATTGCTTTGCCATGACTAGTTAACCTGGTTCTTAGATTATCTAGAGTTAACTGAGTATCTAAGATGTTATCCATAGAAGTCATTGAAAATTCTTTCTCTTTGAAATCCCTTTGGATCATGCCTTTGAATTCTTGAATCATCTCTTCTTCTAAAAGAAATTGATTATCTCTAGAGGTGAGATCGCAAGGCAATTCCTCCAGTCTGTTCAACAGGCTTGTGTCACTTTTCTCACAGCGTCCTTGGAAGACTTGAGATCTTTGACCAGCTCTTTAAGCACCTAGATTCTATATATCAGTGATTCTTTGATTTCAACATAGGAATCTTTGTTGGCAATGACGTTGATTGATACTAAGGTGCATTTATTTAGATCCTTCATCTCTACCCACTTGCTAAGATATTTATTTGTACTATCAATATCTTGAGAAATAAGAGAGACGAGGTCTTCTAAATCTATCCTTATCTTCTTCATCTTATCTATCCTCTCAGTGACCTCTGTAAGCAATGAAATTCCTTGTGTACGCATCTTTTCTATATAATCTTCAAGTACTTTCTCTTTCATGTAGGTTTTCTCTACTTTCTAGATAACAAGATCATCTATGGAAAAGGCTTTTGGGGTAGTTGTTTCACGAGCAAGAGTGAATTTTCTGACTACCGCAGTTAATTGTTCTACCTTTGCCTTATAATAATCTTTCATCTCCTTTTTCCTATCAAATTTCTGGACCATGATATCCATTGCTGACTGTAGGTCGCTCTTTACACCCTCGTGAGTGACTTTTCCCAACTCAACATGAAAAATGGAGTAGTTGATCATGTCAAAATCCTCTAGGGTTGCATCTTGTGGAGGTTTGGCTATCTCCAAAAAATTTTACCCCTTTTCTTCAACCATTTTTGAAAGGATCCTTGGTTTCTTAGGGTTCTTAGCTTTCACTCACACTATTTTGCCAAAATCAAAGTCATCTATAGAGATGACTTGCTTCTTCCTTTTGGGCATGAAAGTTGATAACCAAGGTGGGAGAGGAGAAGCACTTACCATGGCAACAGTCCCTACAGCTAGTGTCACTAAGGTAACATTTTCACTGCTAGTGGGAATAACGGGCACAGTGGGTGTAATAGGTGAAACTATATCAGCTGCTGGCTGGTCAATGGCAAAACTTTCTCTGATATTGAAAAAAGAAGATGAGAGACTAGGGATAGAACCTGAGGAGTGAAAGACGTCTCCAAAATCACCTTAAGAATCACCAAACATAGATCTAGAAGGAGAGGTAGCTCTAGAAGAAGGAACATTTATGGGAGAAAGAGGTGAAGGAGATGCCACAAGGGATTGAGGTGGCGAAGAAGAAACCCCTGCAAGTGGTTGTGCCCCTTCCTGGGGAGATAGAGTCTCAGTTCTCTACTACTCTGTAGGCCTATCATCTATCTCCATCTGTTTCACTACTTGTTCTTGAGTGCTTTGTTCTCAAACCCCCATAGCCATTGATTCTGGCTCCTCAACAACCTTCAATTTCTTAGACACAAAGATGATTCTAAGCTTGTGAGGCCTAGTCAGAGAAAAAATGTCACCTTTATTCTTAGTTATATTCTCTACTCTCTTCTTTGTTTCTTCTTAGAATTCAACCTCTGATCCTATGATGAATTCCTTTAATGTGATTCATTTGGCCGCCAACCAATCATTGGTGTTAGCCAATATTGGTTCGAATCTCTTTCTTAAAGAAGTCAATTCTTTTTGGGACCACTGAATTGGAGGAAGAGGATAATTAACGACCTTTTCAACTAGGTATCTAATGTTAATTATGTTCTTATCATCAACCTGACTAGAGGGAATATCTTCAAGCCTTAGATATTCAATCTGCTCTAGAGTCAGCCTGTTGTAGTCCATCCTTCTAATCTCTTCTGCTATTCTCAAGTCTACCTAGATGTCCTCAATCATGGGCTCATGAAATTGAGTCTTTATTTAGATCATATCCTTGACATCCCTATAGTCAAAATTGGACCTTCTCTTGAACTACTTCATGGTGAGCAGTTGCATTTCTGTCTCCATTACCCTTGCTTTGGCAGTAGTCAAAACTGAGTATCTACTAATTTCTATTGGGAACCTGGAACCTAGCTATTTACGCTCTATTTGCTTGATGTGTATGACAATAATTTGCCTACACAGCTCTATTAGGACTAATTTGTCAGATGGAAATTGGGGAAGCATGTAGGGATAGCCTTGGAAAAAGCCAACCTATAGATAGCAAAAGGAGGGGAATTGTAAAAACGTGTAGCTGAAATCATTGATGACTATCCAGGCTTTATTTGATACTCTTTTCTATTCTAGATGAGGACTAAAAAGACATAAAAACACTATGAAGAAGGCATCATTTACCCTATGAAAGTGACAGATTGATCCTTTTAGTGTTAGTTAAGGGTAATATGAATAAATTAGGGTGGTTCTTCTATCTCCTTTTGTTGTCAAACTTGGAAAGGTTCACATCGAGGCTGTGATGTATACTAAGTATGAAGTCATATAGAACTTCAAAGTAGTAGACACTTTTGTCAACTACTCATGAAGAGTGTTGCTGATCTGCTCACCCCAGAAGATGACTTGTTTCCCTTTTAGAATTATTTTGATAAAGGGATACATCCATTCATAGAATTGGGAAGAAGATGATAGACCTCATACTCTACTGAGAAGAGTAATTAAGTCACCAAATTCTTTTATGAAATCACTTCTTAAAAATTTTGTGGCCATCTAGACAAGTTGGCTTTGGGAGTCTTGAGCCATCTATTATTCATCACCTTTTTTGCCCTCTCAGGATCTTTATCATACTCTTTTTGTGCCTCAATGAAGTCAATTTTTAGCACTTCAGTAGCAGGAGGGCACATGAAGACTTTATCTATAAATTTAGGGTCCAGTCAAAATATCGTGTTGCCACTAGCATCTGACACTGACCTGGTCTCTCTATGATAGAATTGGGTGCACTGGAGGATGAACTCTATGTGATGCACCACTACAGGGAAAGAGGAGACTTGGTGGATGTTGCTCTCAATGATTCTTTTCATCTCTGAGCTCAAGTTGGTTGCCTTGGTTCTCTCTACAAAATTGGCCATATCCTTGTGGCCAATCTCTGTATCTCTAATGTCATCGACATTAGAAGTGATCAAGGTGATTAGGAAAACACCTTAATACTAGTACTTCATGGCCTTTGACTTCTTCAAAAAAGTTTTAGTCATTGGGATGAGTCTTTGTTGAGAGGGCACCAATGAATGAGAATCCTCAGGGGGTACTATGATAAGAATCATGATTATGCGATTAAGAAAAAATGGGCAAATTAGGGAATTTGCACGTTGGGTGATCATGACCAAGGAAGGGCACTTGGTAGGGCTGAGGTGAAAGTCAGTTGGAAAGTGAGAGGAAAATGGGGAGAAGGCAAAAAATAGAAGGAACTAAGATTTCTCTAGAATTAAAGAAAATGGAGAAAAAGGGTGCAAGAGAGACAAAATTTGCCACCCTGACATGTGGGACAGTCTGCATGCACAGGCGACAAAATTTATCGCTCCTACATTTTGGATAAAAAAATGCACAGGCAGCAAATTTTGCCGCTCGTGTATATTGAGAAGAAAAGGTGTAAGGGCAACAAAATTTACCACCCTTGCACTCAAGTGTAATGATAGCAAAATTTTCCACCCTTACACCTTCATCGAGTAGACCTATATTGGTGACAAAATTTGCCACCGGTATAAGAAAGGATGGAATGCAGTTAGGGCAGCAAAAAATGCTTCCCTTACATGGGGTAGGAAGCTTGGGGAAGAAGGGAGGAAGAGGAAGGAAAGGAGCGTGGTGAAAAGAGGAAGGTGTCCTGGCTAGTGGAAGAGAAGAGGGAGAGAGGAGAGAACAGAAACAAAAACAAAAACAAAACCTAAGAAAGAGGAAGAACACAAAAAAGAATGCAAAAATAAAGACCTACCTAGAAAATGACGTGTGACAAGAAGTTGAATCCAATAAATCAACACTTCTTCCCACTTGCTCGATCATCCAGAGGTAGAGGGTAGGAGGAGGATTGAAATAAATAAATCAAAATGAAACAAAAAGGGATTAAATGAGGAAAAATTGGCCCTAACCACTCGATGCGTGCAACCATAAATACCACGTGAAAAAAATGAGGCAGTGTAGGGGTGGCAAAATTTGTTGCTCCTACACTAAAAATTTTAAAAGACATGTAGGGGTGGAAAAATTTGCCGCTCCTGCATGTGAAGGAGAAAAATGTAGGGGTAGCAAAATTCACTGCTCCTACATGGAAAATGAAGAAAAATGCATTGTCGTCAAATTTTTTTGTCATGCATGAAAATGAAAGAAGAAAAAGAAAAGACTAACTCTAGGAAAAAGGGAAATTGTCCTCTAGTCATATCGAGACCATAACAACTTTCACATTTTGGGGAAAATATAACAAAGAGATGTTATGAACTTCAAACGATGTCAGTTGAACAAATACGAGAATGAGAAAAACTCATCTCAAAAAATGAACTTAGAGAGAAAAAGGTGAAATGGACAAGTTTCATAGGGGGTTGTTCCAAAAATGAGCGGAGCTAATTTTGGAAACAACAGTGGGCTCCTATTGGGGAACATATTTTGATCGAATCAATTAATGGGAGTAGAAACTAATATCTAAGCACCTTCATCCAAGCCATTGGGCTATAGATTCATGCCAAAAACAAAAGAAAACAAACAAAACATAAAAACTATATAAATATACAGGTGGATCCATCTAAATTTCAAGGATTGAAATGTTACAGATGTTGCCCACTGTGAGGTAGTGAAAATGGTGCTCCATCTTGATACTCCAGCAAGAAGCTATTCTCACCATAGAGTTGTTGAATGGTATATGGACCTCTCCATAAAGAGTTAAATTTGTCATGCATTCCCTTCGGTTCTCTCCTCTTGTCCCACAACAAGACTTGATCTCCAATTTGAAAATCATGAACCTTAGCCCTTTTGTCAAAAAAAATTCACCTGATTTTGATGTGCCGTAATCTGGTCCACCACCATGGTTCACTGCTCATTCAATTTGGTTAGACACATGATCCTTTTGTCGATCAATTTTTTTAAAGTTGAATCTTTGATTGCTTTGGCTAACTTGAGTGCTGGTAGTTCTAGAGTGATAGGTATCTCCGCATTCAATCCATACAAAATTTGGAATGGTGACATGCCTATGGCCCTCTTGGTTGTAATCCTATCTACCCATAAAATCATTAAACAATGCTTTGTGCCAAGTTCTTTGATTGTCATCTACCAATTTTTTGATAATAGTGACCAGGTTCTTATTGCTTGATTCTACTTGGCCATTTCTTTGTGAGAAATAATCTAAAGTATAGAATAGGGTAATTCCATAATAAAAGTAAAATTGAGTAATTTCATGTGAAGAGAAATAGGCTGCATTATCTATTACAATTTTAAGTGGAACCCCAAATCGGGAGATGATATTTTCCTTGAGAAAATTGCACACCAATTTAGATGTAGCGTGCTTGGTTGGGATGGCTTCCACCCATTTGGTAAAGTAATTAGTTGCTATGAGGACATAATCATGTCTGACACTTGAAGATGGGTTAATTATGCCAATGAAGTCAATACCCCACTATTGAAAAGGCTCTTTGATTATTACTAGCTTGAGAGGTAATGCAGCCAGTTTAGGATTTTTGACAAACTACTGACATAATATACATCTATGCACCCATTTTTAGGCATCTTGAAATAGTGTAGGCCAATAGTACCTGGCTTATAGAATTTTTTGCACTATCACTAGTGCAAAAAAATGTCCTCCATAGGCCAAATTGTAGAAAGACTCCAAAACTTTATATTGTTGTACCTTATCGACACAATAAAGAAATACTCCATCCATGCTTCTTTTATACAAACCATTATCCCACAAAACATAGCTAGCAGCCTTTAGTTTAACATTCCATTTTTCTTTATAAGAGAGATGAGTGGGACACTCACCAAAGGTTAGAAAATGGGTGATGTCAGAATACCACTCATCAAAAGTGGTAATAAAGAGGACCATAGGCATGTCTTCGATCTCCATTTCTTCATTTTTTGCTCCCTTAGGAATGTTGTTGGCAATCAACTGACAAAGACCCTTTCCCTGCATAAGTTTGGTAGGTTTCATGTCTAGATCAAACTCTTAAATCTTGGAAATCCAATTACCCTTCTTCATACCAAACTCTTGTTGAGTCAAAATGGACTTCATTGTTGTATCAGGCACCAAAACCTTAGTATGTGAGTTCAGGATATAAAACCTGAAATCTTTAACTGCTTTGACCACCACATACGCATGTTTTTCCACGTTTGAATATTTTAGATTATGAGATTTGAGCAGACAACTCATGAAAGAAATAAGAGATTCCACACCTTGGTTTTGTTGAACTAAAATAGCTAAGAGTGTATGTTTAGAAGCATAACTATATATTTTGAAGTTTTTGGAGTAGTTTGGACAAACCAGAATTGGTGCATGAGTGATTGCTTCTTTGATGTCTTTGAATGTTGATTTGATCTCTATAGTCTGCCTGAAGGTAGCTTTGCCTTTCATCATAACGACAATGTGGAAAGTTTTCTCAGCGAACTTAGGGATGAACCTTCGAAGAAAATTCACCTTTCCAAAGAAAGAGTGAATCACAGTTTTACTGGTAGGCAGAGTAAGCTCTTGGATGGACTTGACTCTTTTTGAGTCAATTTTAATACCTTCTTGGGACACAATATGTCTGAGAAGTTTTCCTTCTGTCACCCCAAGAATAGATTTTTTGAGATTTAGAGAAATACCATTTTGACGACAGTGTTCTAGTATTCTTTGTAAATGGTGGAAATGGTCAGAATGATGCTTTGAAAATACCATCAAATCATCCAAGTATACTACAATGAATTTACCCATTTTATCCTTAAAAGTGAGGTCCATCACTCTTTGAAATGTGGCACCTGCATTTATCAAACCAAAAGGCATTCTTCGATAAGCAAAGGTGCCCCAAGGTGTGGTGAAGGCAGTCTTATGTTGATCTGATTTTCCAACTTCAACTTGATTGTACCCTGAGAAATCATCCAGCATTGATAACATCTTTAAACCTATCACCATTTGCAGAACTTGATCCATGATCGGGAGAGGGTAGTTATATTTTAAAGATAACTGATTTAAGTTTCTGAAATCTACACAAATTTGAATTTCACCATTCTTCTTTCTCACAGACACTATATTGTTAATCCATGTGGAGTGATGGATTAGAAAAATTATCCTGGCATTAAGCATTTTTTGTATCTTAGATAAAATAGTACCTAATATTTTTGGATTATATTGCCTGGACTTTTGCTTGTAAAGTACTGAGTTAGCCTTAAGAGGAATGTCATGGCAAATTTCACCAGGACTGAGTGATTTCAGGTCATCATAGGAATATGTTAAGACATCTATATATTGTCAGAGTAGATTAGCAAGCTTGAATCTCTCTTCAGGAGTGCAACATTTCTCAATGTTCACCATCTTAGGATCTCTCTTGGTTCCCAGATTTACTTGGTCAAAATCCTGAGAAGAGTTTGAATATGTTCGCTATTGTTTGATGAACCTGTCATGGTTATCAAATAGTTTCTCTAAGAAAACTAGGCCTTTGGTAATCTTATTCCCCTTAAGTTATAGGAACTCCTCAGCTGCATTTGTATTTGGCTCAAAAGTTGTCTCACATTTTTGAAGATCACTGCCTTCAAAGTGCAGTTATTTAAAGCTATCCTTTTGCTCCAAGAAGGTAATGATTTGATTGTCATTGTTGAATACTTGCCAATGGCTAGCATTATCAAGTACACTTGGCTAAAAGATTAGTTCAATAGTGTACTTGTCTCATTTAAAATCTGGGTGGAGAACTAAGAGAATAGTAGAAACAATGAATGTATCTGCCTAGTCATTGAATTCTCTTAGAACGACAGAGATACTAAAAGCATCAAAATTTTTAATTTGGTCTCAAAGATTGTGATAGTGGTGCAATATTTCATTCTTAGTTTGATAGAGGTTTCTTACCTGACAAACCACCAATTTAGCATCCCCTTTAGCATGACAAAGTTTAATGCCTTTTTCTCTAGCAGCATGTAATCCAAGCAACAGAGATTCATACTTAGCTGTGTTGTTGGTGTTACTAAATTTCAACTTGTAGGATAAAGAAATAATATCTCGTTGATGAGATACCAACACAACCCTAGCTCTTGAACTGGTAGAGGAGTAGCTGCCATCGAATTCTAAGATCCATACCTCACCAAACACTGCTTTTTCTTTAAAAACTTCTTCATTTAGAGGAAGAGATCCTATCATGTATTCATTTTACTTTACCAATCTTCTTGCTATGTTAGTTGAACACATTTCCAAGTTATTACCTATAGGAGTTTCTTTGTATGCCTCATGAACCTCATCTATGGATAGGAAGTAGTTACCCATGCCCGAAGACTCAAATAAAATTTGAGCTTCTAGTGCTGATGATTGGGTGACTACATATTTTACCTCTTTTTTAGGAAGAAATCTCTTCATAATACCTTGAATTTGGATCCTTTCCTCTGACAAGTCCATACTTAGCTCACCCCCAACATCCTTGCAAAAATTTTACCTAAGAAGGATGTCGTAAGAGGCCAGAACATCGGCCACCAGAACCGTCATTTTTATCTTCTTTTCTGGAAAAGATGTGAATGCAAATTGGGCATCTTTTATTTGATTGAGGAGTGGGACTTGCTTGTTTTCCATAGAAAAACACCTCCCAAAAGTTTTTGTCAAAGTTAGACAAAGGGAATCTGCCACCTTGGCAGGCATAACATTATCAGAAGCTCCAGAGTCTATTATGCAATTACTCAATTTATAACCATTTATCAGTAGGGAAACATAAAAAAGTTCTATTTTCTTAAGAGTAGTAGGAGGAGTAATGACAAGATTATTTTGGGTGGATTTATCTTTGGGGGAATCATGAGTTGCTTTTAAAAAATCTTGTCCTATGGGGATGGCTTTATTTTTTACATATTCTACCAACCTATCAAACTGTTCAGGATTGGCTCTCAAATAATCCATCTCAGTCATTTGAATCTTAGTCTTTTTGGTGTGATCAATTATATCAAATAATTGAAATTAATTTGAGACAGAGGAAGAGGGCCCATCATCTTGATCTTTAATGGGTGTGGCACTGGTCTGAGAAATAGAGGTGGAAGATATGGGACAGTTTGAGGAACTTACTTTTTTGTTAGTTACCTGATCTTTTGATTATGGAGGCAATGGAGTCCCTCATTTAGCGATGGAGACCACTGGCTAAGATTCTTCTTCTACTTTCCCTTTGTTAATTTGTGGAGCTGACTAGTTTTGAGATCTGGTAAAAATAGCATATGATCCATCAAACCCTTCTACTTTACTTCCAGCTTCATCCTGGTAATCTAGGAAATTGATATTAGAGTCACTAGCTAATTTTTCTTCCTACTCTTTGAAGAGATTAGCATCATCTTGATGGTCCAACTCAGGTTGGAGTGAAAAGTCGTGTTTAGCCTCCAGATAACTGATCGCTGAATTGGCAGGTGTTGCTTCAATGGCAGGTTTTCCCTGATGGGGAGGTAGGCAATTTGGTTACCCTTGGTTTCGGGAAGCATTGCCCTAATATTGTTGATTTTGGAATGTTCTCCTTGGAATATCTTGATTAGTGAGAACAGACACACCTTGGGCCATTTGTCTCTTCAAAGCTATTAGTTCATTTGTCAACTTTTGCACCATAGAATCTGTAGTGCTTGTAGAATAACTTTCAGTAGATGAAGAAAATCTATTTTTATTAGAGTCTTTTCTGATCTTACTTGCTAGGATAAGATCATCCACAATCTTAGTAGCCAAATTTTGAGCCAACGTGAGATCCATAGGGCTAGCCCACCTTAACAAAAAAATTACTTCAGAAAGTTGTAAGTTGATAAAAAGCACTTGAGATTCTCTGACGTGGGCTGAGCGATGGTAGGAATCTAGTTCTTTAACTTATTAAATTTAGCTATGAAATCCCTTATGGGCTCATGGGTTCCTTCTTTATTTGCATAAGCTAAGCTAACAAGGCATGTGCATCTTTAGTAGGTTTAAACCTAGCTTCAAATTTAGACTTGAGTGTATTCCAGTCAGTTATAGTTTGAGCTTGAAGGTGGTAAAACTAATCTATGGTAGTGCCTTGCAGAGTTTCTACAAAAAATCTCATTGATACGTCTTCAAATTCCACACTGATTATGCTGCATGCTATAGAGAAGGTGGCAATATGTTCATTGGGGTGAACCTTTTCATCACCAAAAAACTTGGAAATTTTTTATTAAAACTACAAGGTAGTTCGTGTAAGGGTGGGGTCAAATTGAGAGGGCCAAAAGAATTGCCCCATAGACCTTGAGCCATTATGATAGAATGATTAAATGGTGGAATAAAAAATCTTCGTGGGGTCAATAAAGACAAAGCCTTCCCAGTATTGAGGCTAGAAGCTTCACCAAGTATGGGAGATCTGGTGTTGGTAGGAGGGAAGATCCTAGTTCATTGAAGATGAAATGATGGGGGAGAAATCTCAAAATTAGTTTGTCGCACCAACTCGAATACAAGATCAACAATACCCTGAGCTCTATGGCCTAGTGTGTATGGTGGATCTGCTAGAGTGTCAAATGAAAAAGGAACTAAAACTGCTTCAAGTTGAAGTTTGAGGCTTCAAAATGCACGTTCGTATCCCCAACAGAGTCGCCAAAAAGCTATTGGGTGAATATTTTGTCGTCAACTAACTGATGACAAAATATGTATATCAACCATAGTATAAAGATATTTATGACACAAAAAGTGTAAATTTACCACATCTTAATGAGATAAATCTCTCCTCTCATCAAGGGGAGGTTCCCTATGAAACAATTATATGGTATATGTATATATAAGTAAATAGAAAATAATACTCAAGGTAGTATAACACCATCCATCTCTCTTTTTTCAAAGAGGATGTCCAAGGAACAAAAGAGGGAAGTCCCAGTCGATGGTTAAAATCATTCCTCTTCTTTTAGGAATGGTATCCAGTGTAGAGCAAAAAATCCCCTGAAGTAGTAACAAGGTCCACAAAGAAACCCATGAAAGCACAAAGTCTTTCGTTGCCTCCTTCACTGATTTGAAATACACGTAACAGTAGAGTGAAACAAAGCCCAAAGTCTTCACCTAAAACTATAATGAATAAAAGGGTTACCAAGATAAAAGTAGCTCAAAGTCTTTCTTTTATCCTTTAGAAATGTCTTTAGATAATATCAATATACACACTTTGCTTATTAAATCGAACAGATGAGAGATTATCAGGAAAGAGAACATAAGAACTATTTCCTAAGTAACACAAATTACTCCAACACAAAGTCTAAAATAAACCTATTTCTCATTCATTTGATAAAATATGATTTACAAATTGAGCACAAAGTCTTAAGAAGTGTCTCAATTTTAGCAAAGTTTTTGCTCTCAATTATCTAGAGATGTTTTACAAAATAGGTTCCCTCTCTATATATAGGGAGAAACCTTCAAAATTGAAAAAAGATTAAAATATTAAAATATCTAGTCAAAGATGAGTCATCATTGACTTTGGAATATTTTTTAGATTTTTTACATGTAATTACATATTACAAAAGTGCATGTACTTTTACATGACAAAAGTGCATGAGAAGAAAGGAAGAAGAGAGAATAGAGGAATCATTCAATTCTTGCCACCACACTTCTTCATATGAGCATCATACATGGTGATAGATGCCTGAATTTCTATACTGTCTAGCACAATGGTATTTTTGAAGATCACTTTGGCTCTGATTGTAGCATCTTTCAATGTCATGATTGCTTTGGCATGACTAGTTAACCTGGTTCTTAGATTATCTAGAGTTAATTGAGTATCTAAGATGTTATACACAGAAGTCATTGAAAACACTTTCTCTTTGAAATTCCTTTGGATCATGCCTTTGAATTCTTGAATCATCTCTTCTGTTAAAAGAAATTGATTATCTTTAGAGGTGAGATCACAAGGCAATTCCTCCAGTCTGTTCAACAAGCTTGTGTCACTTTTCTCACTAGCGTCCTTGGAAGACTTGAGATCTTTGATCAGCTCCTTAAGCACCTAGATTCTGTATATCAATGATTCTTTGATTTTAACATAGGAATATTTGTTGGCAATGACACTGATTGATACCAAGGTGCATTTTTTTAGATCCTTCATCTCTACCCACTTGCCAAGATATTAATTTGTACTATCAATATCTTGAGAAATAAGAGAGATGAGGTATTCTAAATCTTTCCTTATCTTCTTCATCTTCTCTGTCTTCTCAGCAACCTCTGTAAGTAAGGAAATTCCTTGTGTATTCATCTTTTCTATATAATCTTCAAGTACTTTCCCTTTCATGTAGGTTTTCCCTACTTTTTGGATAACAGGATCATCTATGAAAAAGGCTTATGGGGTCACTGCTTCAAGAGCAAGAGTGAATTTCCTGACTACCACGGTTAATTGTTTTGCGTTTGCCTTATAATAATCTTTCATCTCCTTTTCCCTGTCAAATTTTTGGACCATGATATCCATTGCTGACTGTAGGTCGCTCTTTGTACCCTCGTGAGTGACTTTCCCAACTCAACATGAGAAATGGAGTAGTTGTTCATGTCAAAATCCTCTAGGGTTACATCCTGTGGAGGTTTGACTATCTCCAAAAATTTGTGCCCCTTTTTCTCAACTATTTTTGAAAGGATCCTTGGTTTCTTAGGGGTCTTAGCTTTCACTGACACTATTTTGCCAAATTCAAAGTCATCTACAAAGATGGCTTGCTTCTTTCTTTTGGGCATGAAAGTTGATAACCAAGCTGGGAGAGCAGAAACACTTACCATGGCAATAGTCCTTGCAGTTGGTGTCACTAGGGTAACGTCTGCATTGCTAGTGGGAATAGCAAGCGCAATGGGTGTAACAGTTGAAACTATATCAGCCACTGGCTGGTCAATAGCATAAATTTCTCTGATATTGAAAGAAGGAGATGAGAGACTAGGGATAGAACCTAAGGAGTAAAGGACGTCTCTAGAAGCACCTTGAGGATCACCAAACATAAATCCAAAAGGAGAGGTAGCTCTATAAGAAGGAACACTAATGGGAGAAAGAGGAGAAGGAGATGCCACAAGGGATTGAGGTGGCAAAGAAGAAACCCTTGTAAGTGGTTGTGCCCCTTCTTGGAGAGATAGAGTCTCAGTTCTCTACTGCTCTATAGGCTTGTCATCTATCTCCATCTATTCCACTACCTATTTTTGAGTGCTTTATTCTCAAACCCCCATAGCTGTTGATTTTGGCTCCTTAGCAACCTTTGATTTCTTAGACATAATGATGATTCTAGGCTTGTGAGGCCTAGACAAAGAAGGAATGTCACCTTTATTCTTAGTTCTAGTCTCTGCTCTCTTCCTTGTTTCTTCCTGGAATTTAGCGTCTGATCTTATGATGAATTCCTTCAATGTGATTCCTTTGGCCACCAGCCAATCATTGATGTTAACCAATATTGGTTTGAATCTCTTTCTTAAAGAAGTCAATTCTTTTTGGGACCACTGAATTAGAGGAAGAGGAGAATTAGAGACCTTCTCAACTAGGTATCTACTATTAATTATGTTCTTATCATCAACCAGACTAGGGGAATATCTGCAAGCCCTAGATATTTAATCTGCTCTAGAGTTAGCTTGCTATAGTCCATCCTTCTGATCTCTTTCATTGTTCTCAAGTCTACCCAGATGTCCTCAATCATGGGCTCATGAAACTGAGTCTTTCTTCAGATCATATCCTTGACACCCCTGTAGTCAAAATTGGACCTTCTCTTAAACTGCTTCATGGTGACCAGTTACATTTTTGTCTCCATTACCCTTGCTTTGGTAGTAGTCAAAACTAAGTATCTACCAATTTCTATTAGGAACCTGAAACTTGGCTTTTTAAGTTCTATTTGCTTAGCGTTTATGACAATAATCTACCTACATAGCTCCATTAGGACTAATTTATCAGATGGAAATTGGGGAAGCATGTAAAGATAGCCTTGGAAAAAGCCAACCCGTAGATAGCAAAAGAAAGGGAATTGTAAAAACATGTAGCCAAAATCATTGACGATCATCCAGGCTTTATCTGATACTCTTTTTTGTTCTAGCTAAGGATTGAAAAGGCATAAAAACACTGTGAATAAGGCATCATTTACCCTCTTAAAGTGATGGATTGATCCTTTTAGTGTCAGCTGAGGGTAATATGAATAAATCAAGGTGGTTTTTTTGTCTCCTTCTATTGTCAAACCTAGAAAGGTTTGCATCGAGGTTGCGATGTATACTAAGTATGAAGTCATATAAAACTTTGAAGTAGTAGACACTTTTGTCAATTGCTCATAAAGAGCATTGTTGATCTACTCACTCCATAAGATAACTTGTTTCCCTTGTAAAATTATTTTGATAAAGGGATACATCCATTCATGGAATTGAAAAGAAGATGGTAGACCTTGTACTCTGGTGAAAAGAGTAAATAAGTCACCAACTTCTTCTATAAAATTAATTCTTAGAAAATTCCATGGCCATCTAGACAAGTTGGCTCTAAGAGTCTTGAGCTATCTGTTATTCATCACATTTTTCTCCCTCTCAAGATCTTTGTCGTACTCTTTTTGTGCCTCAACAAAGTCAATTTTTAGCACTTCAGTAGTAAGAGGGCACATGAAGACTTTATCAATAAATTTGGGGTCCATTCAAATTATCATGTTTCCACTAGCATCTAACACTGACCTGGTCTCTCTGTTATAGAACTGGGTGCATTGGAGGATGAACTCTATGTGATGCGCTGCTACAAGGAAAGAGGAGACTAGGTGGATGTTTCTCTCAATGATTCTTTTCATCTCTGAGCTCGGGTTGGTCACTTTGGTTCTCTCTACGAACTCGGCCATATCCACATGGCTGATCTCTATATCTTTAATGTCATTAACATTAGAAGTGATTGAGGTGATTGGGAAAATAGCTTGATACTGGTACTTCCTGGCCTTCAACTTCTTTGAAGAAGTTTCAATTATTGGGACGAGCCTTTGTTGAGAGGGCGTCGATGAATGAGAATCCTTAGGGAGTACTATGATAAGAATCATGATCATGTAATTAGGGGAAAATGGGAAAATTAGGGAATTTGTACATTGGGTGATCATGACCAAAGAAGGGCACTTGACAGTGCCAAGGTGAAATCGGGTTGGAAAGTGAGAGGAAAATTTGGAGGAAGCAAAAAATGGAAGGAATGAAGATTTCTCTAGAGTTAGATAAAATAGAGAAAAAGGGCACAAGGGCAGCAAAATTTACTACCCTAGCATGTCGGACGATCTACATGCATAGGAAAAATATTTTCCACTCCTACATTTTTGATAAAAAATGCACAGGCAGCAAATTTTGTCACCCATACATACTGGAAAGAAAAGGTGTAAGGGCAGCAAAATTTTCCACCCTTGCACTCAGGTGTAACGACAAAAAAATTTGTTGCCCTTACACCTTAGTCGGGTAGACCTATATCAACAGCAAAATTCTCTGTCGGTATAAGAAAGGATGGAACACAGTTAGGGTGGCAAAAAATTTTGCCCTTACACGGGGTAGGAAGCTTGGGGAAGAAGGGAGGAAGAGGAAGGAAAGGAGCGTGGTGAAAAGAGGAAGGTGTCCTAGCTGGTGAAAGAGAAGAGGGGGAGAGGAGAGAATAGAAACAAAAACAAAAATAAAACCTAAGAAAGAGGAAGAACATGAAAAAGAACATAAAAACAAAGACCTACTTGGAAAATAGTGCGCAACAAGAAGTTGAATCCAATGAATCAATGCTTCTTCCCACTTGCTAGATCATCTAGAGGTAGAGGGTAGGAGGAGGATTGAAAGAAATAAATCAAAACGAATCAAAAATGGATTAAATGGGGCAAAAATCAGCCATAACCACTCAACGCATGTGGCCATAAATGCCGCATGTGGAAAATGAGGCAGTGTAGGGGCGGCAAAATTTGCCACTCCTACACTAAATTTTTTAAAAGATATGTAGGGGCAAAAAAATTTACCACTCCTGCATGTGAAGGAGAAAAATTTAGGGGCAGCAAAATTCACCGCTCCTACATTTCAGATGCAAGGGTAGTGAAATTTGCCGCTCTTGCATGGAAAATGAATAAAAATGCATTTTCGGCAAAATTTGCCACCCGTGCATGAAAATGGAAGAAGAAAAAGAAAAGACTAACTCTGAGAAAAAGAGAAAGTCCCCTGGTCGCATTGAGATCGTAACAACTTTCACGTTTTGGGAAAAACATAACAAAGAGACGTTACGAACTTCGAATGATGTCAGTTGAGTAAATACGAGAATGAAAAAATCTTGTCTCAAAAAATGAACTTAGAGAGAAAAAAGTGAAATGGACAAGTTTCGTAGGGGGTTGTTCCAAAAATGAGCTGAGCTGATTTTGAAAACAACACAATCCTCAAGATTAAAATCTAAAAGTAAAGACAATAAACTTATAGATTAAATAATAAGTAATGAATACACCTTTTCATGTACACAAACAATTGTGTTTTTTGGTGTAAAACTGATGACTAGAGAGGATGGAACCCTCAGAGATTTATTTTTGTTGAAACACTTGGATTGGACTATGAATGCCCTAATAGTCATTGGTAGGATAATGTGCTTGATAACTCAAGATTCACTTGACTCTATGTTCACACAAATCAAGTTATTAAAATAGATTTTAATCTTTGTATGAATTCTACTATATAGTATTCTCATTAAAAATCGCTGAAAAACTAGTGTAAAAAGATGAATTAACCACTATAGATGGAATAAGATTCATTATGGTGTAAAACTACTGTATAACTAGTGAAAAATTAGTTAAAAAATAGTATTAATCTTGGTATGGCATATACAACATATATAATGACATGAATTACCATTCCTTCTATGAAAACTAATGTAAAATATGAGCAAGTAAATGGTCATATGTTGTGCACATGCCCCTAATATGATATCTGAGTATTTTGATTTTGATAACTAGGTAATATCAACTAAATTTTTAAGCTAGAACCTATAATACATGCTACACATGATTATCCTATTTGGATAAAAATATATGATAATCTTATGTATAAATATTAAAACTATTTCTAAGAAACACTAAAAACTATTTTGCAAATAGAGTATAATTCTATGAAATATTAAAAATGTTGTTTTGACTTCTAAGATGAATCACACTATTATGAACAACTATTGCCTATGATTTTTGCCTAATGGTGTGGTTTTTCCATCATCAAATACTCAATATCCCCTATATATACAAATAAATACAAAATAATATCTCTTATTTAAACATTTAAACCCAAAGTATATTACAAATACATTAAATGTCACTTACCTCCACTAACAAATACCTAATGGGGTGAATATACCACAACATATGCAATACCATATCCTCGAGATAGAATAATATTGACCATCAACACTCAATCCATCACATAATGTAAGTATAGGTATAACCTACATCATCCATGTCTAGGATATCTATCATTAGGACCCTCTCATCTACAGGTATGGGTGTGAGATTAACCTCAAATGGCCTACCTCTATATCCTAGCCTCACTTAGCCCTAACACTTTTATACCATACCCATCATGTTGGTGGCACATCCTACCTCACATCAAAATACCATGTGATTCATTTATACTAAAATCACTCATAGACATTGGGCCCCTTATCATGGAACCAACAACTAAACTAAATCACATGTAATTGTACACCATCCTTAAGCCACCTAATAAAATCTCTATATGGCCTACATATAATGGAGTCTAAATTAAAATAATATATAAATATCTTGAAACCCATGGTACTCTAATCTTATACCTAGCCTATTTAACCCATCTCTATGTGTATATTTGAGGGTGTGCCTACTCAACAAAAGGCATAATGATAGGTCGAGTCACAATAATGTGCTCATTAGCCCAATAATGTAAAAGAGTGGTAGGTCCAATCCCTCATCTACCCTCCTCATGAGTACATATGTACAAATCCTAATACTAATTCACAAACATAATGTGATTCCATGAGTACATGGTGTTTTTATCCTCAATATCCTGAATAATCACATGTATCCTATACAAAATAGGTGTTCCACCACCATCCATAGCTATAAAATATGCTAATAGTGTAGTGAAAAACTTCCACAAATGCAAAACATTAGACAAAACAATATTAAACAATAATACATCAAAATCACCAACCCAATATTGATGTCCACATGTTCTCCTAGTCAAGTACCTATGGGTGAGATCCTTGGGGCCTAGCCATGTAACACCCTATAGTATATTCCTTGTCCTTATCACTAAAAATTTGAGTATCTTCCACACATTATCTTATATCATTATCATCTCTTTGGTCAGTAACAAGAAATTACATGTGTCTATATCCCATCTCTATGCCAATGCAACCATTATATGCACATAATAGGGTGTCAAATCAAACAAACCCACATATCTCAGACCTTCCCTATTGATCATAGTCTTCATTTAAAAGAGGTAATGTATAGATAGTCTCCATTATCTGACCATGTTAGAACTCCTTATAATGAATGTCCTCATACAAGAAGCAAAAAACAAAAAAAAATCATTATAAAAGATGAAATCTAAGTCTCAAACTAATAATATATAACATAAACTAATTAAATATTGAATGCTATCCAAAATTGACACTACTACAACCTACAGGATGATAGCAAAGGACAATACCATAAAATTTTAGACAAATCTATATTATTGAAACATTGTTGACCCATAAAGGATGGGGTCACACTCAAAATTTAAAAACTTTAAAATAAAATTAAAACAAATAAAAACTAACCTAATCAAAAATTTCAAAAAAAACACTAATATTTGAGTTTAGTACTCACCAGCCCAACATTTTCCTCTTCCTAAATCAATCCCTCAACCTCCTTGAACCAGTGTTAATAAATTATTCATTTTTGAGGCATTTTCCTAATGTCAAAGCTCAAAAGTTTGAATATTTTAAATTTTAAAATGAATAGTAATTTTTAAATTAAAAAATATGTATATATAGGAGAAATACATGGCATTCCATATTGAATGGCTTGTATTCAATTATTCGTATCTCTTTTCAAAGCTCATTTATTTCATGTAGAAGATAATCATGTAATCTTATGTATCTCCTATATTTTGATCTCATTACAAATTTTTGGATACACCATTAATTCATACTTTGTTTCTCCATAATAATTTCTTGCATTCATGTGGTTATTCACACTAGTTTCAAAGTTAATAAAATATTTTACTAATAACAAGAATCAATACCAAATGTTGTAAAATCACAAACTAAGCTAGTAATCATAGGTACCTAACCTATTATTTTTGGTTTGATCTATTTACAATAGTTTCATCCCTCTCACCAAAATGGGGGCATACATAGGAATTATTTCTACAAACTCAATACACAAGGGACAATTTAATCATCACATAATCCTCATATTACTTAGTACATTTCATGTGTGGATCAAAACCTTACTTTAGTTATACAAAATTTTGTTAATACATTGCAATTTCACTCAAGTTATGTACAAATTGATATAAATTATATATTTTTTATACAATATGACACTAGGTATATACATGTTGATATAGTTACTTAGAACATGCTCAGTTGATTTTAAATTTTGCCTAGATTTTTTGTACTCGTACATGTCTTCACCCTAAAGATAGTAGCACAAATGTGCTATTTTCCAAACAACATGGTATTAACTGAAGTCACTCAAAAACTATTTTTTCAAACTATCACATATTATCAAAGTTACTACAGTGTTTTTTCTCTAACAAAATCACATATTTATTTAGATTTGATGACATATTTATACAAATGACCAAGAATAAAGGCATGTGTATAGCATATGCTCACATTTGGCATAATTAAGATCATTTTTTATGTATATTATGAAAATGGGGGAATGTGTATAGCACGTATCCACATAATTATAGAACTTTTTCTCAATATTAATATTTATTTCTAAGCTTGTATGACTCAGTATACTTAGTTTCTAGATTGGGGGCATGTGCATCCCACATGGTCTCATCTCTCAGTTTTTGCACCAGTTTATACATAAAAAATGATAATTCATGTAATTATATATGTTTTATACACAAAATTTATCTCAAAATTATATATACACAAATTTTTCACTATCTCACCAAAATAAATCTTATAGTCATCTGCAATAGTTGATTCAATTTTTGTGCTAGTATTTACACTAGTACCCAATATATTGAGTTATATGGGGATGTATTTAAATAATGTTTTGAATTGTAGGAACATATATAAAAATAAATATTGGGGGAAAGCTTATCTTGGATCTTCATACCATAATGATTTACTCAGATTCTACACATTGACTCCATATTACAGTTTATCTCCACATGTATCACTCAACTTTATTCAATTATCTATCCAAGAAGAGAATAATGTTAGATATATTTTCTCTATATGGGTTGATTATGTTTGACCTGTAACATCTCTACTCATAATCAATCATATGAGACACAAGTAAGCTTAGGATCACTTTCTTCCTTTTACCCTAGTACTTTCATTTCATTGCATTGTTATAATTAAAAGGGGTAAATATAGACACCCAAATTTGGTCAAGGGAACACAAATACTATTTATTTTTGTAACTTTAATTATAAAAGCTTAAAATATTGAATAATAACCTATTGGCACATCTTGTATTGGTCTCATATATTTAATCTCCTAAACCAATGTTTTCATTATGTTTTTACAACTATTATTCTTCCATTCAATTCTCAAATGTGTCATAGGAATCTCTAGTCCTTTTCCTCTTTTTATTTTATTGTCTTATTACTTTTAGACAATACCACTCCTTTTAAATTGTCACTCCATACATCATAACTCATAAGCTATGGTCCCTTCCTAACCTATCTTTTGACCCTTTTTTGAGTCTCTTTTTATTATCATTTTATCCCAATTGAGTTAGTTGGCGTGGTAGTAAAATTTTAGAATTTTAATTAGGATTATTATATTTATATAATCCTAAGAGGCATTTTAGATCTATCACTTGCCTATATAGGCAAACACTATTTATTAAAAGGCACAATACAACAAGCTCTACATATGATTTTGAATATCTAAAGTTTTACATTATTGCATCTAGATTTGCATGATTTTGGACCAAAAGAGGGCCTAAGTGAAAGAGATTTTACATTAAAATTCACATGTGATCTAGTCACACACACAAAATATAGGGAGAACTATATTAGCCTAAGGTCCCCTTTTAGGACTATGTAGGCAGTACTCAGTTATAGGGGGTTCCTGAGGCCAACTCATTCCACTTACCCATGGTCCCCATTTTATGTTTTATTTTCCTTATGCATGACCTTGTTATGGTTTTTAAAAGAAGATAAGATTAAAAAACATGTTATAATGCATGATATCATATATCTAGTAGGATAAAAATCATCTACATGTAGTGTCACATAGTTTTCCAATTTGAATATTTATTTCATAGTCAATATAGACAAGACTACACTATCAGGATAAGGACATTGGTTGTACTTGTCCAAATCCATCAGTCACATAAAAATTAATCAAATAATCATCCCTATATATCTGAGTACATCTTAATCATATCATAATCAACATTAATTATCTCTAGGCTAGTGTGTCTAAATTACATATAAGTACTCAATCCATTTTTTATCTCCTTGATTGAAACCCTAATTATTCCATATGCTTAAAAAATAGATTTGTGTGTGAATGATTAACAATATTACAATCTTCTCTACTCATTTTTTTATCTAAATTAGATTATATTTATTCCCCATAATATTAATTTTGCATAAAATATATTCCAAAAATCAAAATAAATAGTAGTTATCATAATCTATTATACATGAATGTTTGTTAATAAAAATTTGTCCTAGGGTTCTCCTATTATTTTAGAATTTTTCTTAGGGTTTTATATTTCATGTTTTTTATTTATGTTGTCTAATAATTTATTAATATAAACTGAATTTATGAGTAAGAACCGAAAACACATGCCACGCATGATACCCTCAATCCAAGCAAAAAATGTAATAACCTTATGTATAAATATAAAAACTATTTATGAGCAACACTAAAAATTAATTTTTATACTGAGTATAATTATTTGAAATTTGGAAAATGTTATTTTTTTACTTTTGGGATGAAAGTGTGATATTCTAGACAACTACCACCTACTTTGTTATCCAAATCATATGGTTCTTTTTTAATATGCTTTATGGGTTAAAATTGAGTATACACTATGATCAACTAAGCAAGTATTGTATTTTTCTATCTATGAAATTGACTATTTTAGTTTAGTATTATAATACAAACCTTTGTGTGTGCCCCCTATTTTGAGGTGAGTTGTGAATCCTAGGTAATAACTTATCTCAAAATAAAAAGTTATGCAAATGATGTTATATAAAATATTAATGTCTAGAGAAATAATGATAACATCGATGATCATGCCATCATATTGATAGTTTGAGCAAAGTAGTAGTGTGTATGATACATTTAGAACCAATCATAATAGTGTCATGTCTAGATATATGTTAGCAATTAGGCATACACTAAATAAATGATCAATAAAATGAATTAAGTGGAGATGATATATTTTGGAATTTTTTAATAATTGGTTTCTAAATAAAAGAGGTTTATGGTAAAAAGTGTAGATAAATGAAACCCATAAATTAATCTAAAAATAGGTACACCATTCATCCTTTACACCAAACTTACTAAAAATACTAAATTGCATACTTGAAACTAATATAGAACTACTCAAGGAAGATTCATGATATTGATCATGGAATCAACAAAGTAGGGGAATACATGAAATTTATCATGACATTGCAAACTATGCAAACAATAACAAGCAAGAGTCATGGCCATGATACATACATAAATAACACACACAAAATCACACAAATAAATAAAAAAGGCTAAAGGGCCACATATAAGGGACATGTTCAAATTTCATTCACACACATAGAAACACTTAATAAGGCTTAGATCCATAAACAAGGACATGTTTAAATGTCCATAATAAAGAGATATGAATACACAAAGCATGAAAAAAAGATAAAAAACACAAGAATCATGTATGATAGAGTGAAATTAGTCTACACAATCAATTTTTGACATTAGTTTTCAACAACTCAGGTATCTAGTAAGATATTAATGTGAAATTAGGTGAACAAATATGGAAATTTGTACACAATGTACTGTATTGTAGTAGTAATAAAAGAGGTAGTCATAGATTGATAAAACATGAATAAAATATTCCCCCAATGAAATTTTTGTGACATAAAAAAGTTATAAAATTCCTATGAATATTTTGGATCTCAGAAATTAGAGCTCATGTTCACTAGGAAAGTCCATTGGAATCAGAAAATAGCATAATGTGTTAGTGTCTATGAGAAAGAAATTTTGTGTGTAAATTTTCTACATTTGAGACAATATCACCACTTGAGACTGCATCTAAAATTGAAAACATATATGTTATATAACTCATTCAAGTACACTTTTGAAGCATATTTTATATAAAAAAATGGATATAGAGAAGTATTCAATACACTAAAGCACGCATCAACTGATGTGAACTACACATATCATGCATAAGTCATAATTGTTTTTAAAAAAATAATATTATATTTTTTGTATTGTTTAATATATCAATTGAAAAAGGAACATACTAACTAATGACTCTTGAAAAATCCTCAAAATAAATAGGTCATGTACCTAACATAGGAAGGATGACATATGATGGATGGAATGTATCATGCCACTATGAATTATCTAGTCTCAATTTAAAATCTAAAATTTGATTAATATTTGTAACATAAGTGCCATTAACATGATGGTAATATGTAGTAAGTTGTGTATATTTTTTAGCAAGGTGGGCTTTAAGACTCTTCAAAACCCACTATGGAGTATAATAACTTTGTGTTGGTGTTATTTGTGGAACATTCTTAATGCCTTGTAATATCAATCTAGGGCTTGCTAAAGTAGAGAGTGGCTCTCTAAAATCTATGACAAATCATTGATTAAGTGGATTTTCAAGGATATGTCTTTTTGGAAAGCTAATCACCTTCTTATAAACTTTATGAATAGGTAGAACATTTTTAAGTTGCTCAATCATTATCTATTGTGTGGGAATAATAAAATTTGGTTAGATGGGGTATTCATATGGAATACCATGAACTGTGATAACCTCATTAGTGAAAATGTATTTCAAACATATATTTACAATAAAATATATTACATGAAGTAGTTGAATTAAAGGACATCCCAATAACATATCTAAGACTCCTACACTAGGTACTAATATGAACTTGGTGGCCACATGAATTGGACTGACCTATAGTGGTAATGTGATCTCACCAATATAACTCTAAACATGTCCATTGAATCCTATAATTTCTATTATTATAGGAATTATATCCTTATCTATGTATCCAAAATGTGATATAACTATGATATTTTGCATATTCACACTTGGACCATTATCAACCATGACATTTTGTATGAGTTTATGATCAATGTAAGCTTGAATGAATAAACAGTGCAAGTCAAATTCATCATCAAGTATATAATGTTTTCTGAATGTGATAAATGGTTTAGATGGCACTAAAATATGATACGTACCAATGGTGTCATTCAAAGGACCGTGTGCCTCTATATGAGGATGATAATAAGTTAGTGGAGGGTGTAAATTGTATGTATGATGAACTTCTTATTTAGTAATTGTTTCTTGACCTATATGATTAGGAAAAGCATAAATGAATATCTTAATTTTTCTACTCTCACTTGGTTATGCCTACATACTATTAGTAGATGTACCCACATTATTGATGTTCTCATCTATAAAATCATGTATCTTATGTCTCAAATTTAGGCATATGTTGGTAGTATACCTTCATGCTCTATGAAAATCTAAAATAACTTTTTGATCATATCTTTTTGGAAGAGGTTTACTCAAATCAACCTTTTTAATGGAAGAAAGTGATAAGAGGTGGCATTTCAATAACTTTTATAACACTTTGTAAGAAGATTTTATAAATTTGTTAAACTATCTCCTTAGAGGAGTAGATAACATAATACATGGACTAAGTTCCTAAACTACATTCATTATTATCTTTTGGTCACTCTTATTTTCACTTGGTCTCATTTTTTTTGGTGGCTTACTCAGATTATTTGCATGAGAAATAGAAACTAGGTTGGTTGCATAATTTAGCTTATTTATTGACAAGAAATTAACCTCTATTTCTTTAATTATGCGACATAGATCCATGAATGTGTTTAAGTAGTTTTCATTTGATTTTTTATAAAATAGTCTACTAAAAATATAAATTAAAATATAGGTTTTTAAGTCTTACCTATGATTCAAAAGATTGTGTACCATTAATCTAGTAAATTTGGGAGCTCATTTTTGGCTAGGAAGGAATACCTGCACATAATTTGAAAAAGATTGATTAATAGGATATTTTAGTGGGTTGCTTGGTACTAGACCATTTACAAGAAGTGATACACTTATAAAGATGTTGGTCCACTTTATAATCACTTAAGTAGATAAAAACATTATTGGAAATTAAAATATTTATATAGGGATATAGATATGAAATTGAAATAAATTAAATTAATCTACATTTATTCCATGGAGATTGGCAAAAAAGAGCATTTCAATAAGCATCAACTAGGTTTTCTTTTACTTTTATAAATTTTAACTGATTAAAAATAGCCTCTATGGTGGGGAAAATATAATTATACAGTGCCCTAGTTCAAAATCAATGTCACTCAAGTTAGAAAAGAAAGGTTATCAGATTATAAGAAAATCATTAATGGTGATTATTTTATGCACAAATCTGGGCAATGTCATCTAAAAATGAAACTCATAGCTCAAGAAATAGATTATTAGTATTAATGCAAGGATTTTAATAGAAGTAAGTTCAGATTGCAGGTAGAAAAGGAATTAAATATGGATTGATGTCAATCCTTCAGGATTAATGATGATTATGTGAAAACATCAATTTTGATGGTATAGATAAAGTTATAAAAATAAGATCCTAAAGATTGGTTTGATGGGATCTAAGATAACTTAAGATAGTCTGGTAATGATAAGGGTGATAAACAAGATTTTAAAATAGAACATGAATAAATAGAATTGCTTAAAACAAGTAAATGTACTTACTTTCACAAAGTTATAAATCTATAGTAACTATAAGGTTGATGAGTAGATTTATAGCCTTCAGATGAGTACTAAGGGACTAATGTAGGAGTGTGGATTTTTAATAGGCAAGTAATTATCTAGCAAAAATATTTGATAAATTCCTTCAGTGTTCTAGTTTAAAATTTTAGTGCAAAATTACCATCCTTTACTCAAGGGAGGCCTATGGTTAAATTGATGTTAATTCAATAGAATCAACATCAATCATGGGGACCGATTCTAGACTATTTTTACCAAAGGCTATTGAAATATTTTCAACCATGAGTTTAAACTACATTTTAAGTTGTTAAATGGATTATGTATGGTGAGGGATTTGTTAAGGATTAAAACTATTTACTTTTAAAATTATTTGGGAGATTTGGAAATATTTTAATTGTAGGTAAGTAGTTAAAATAAATTACATAAGTGAAATTCCAGGTGAGTAAACTACTAGCAAGACATTTGGGCATTCCATTTTTTTAAGGTAAAATGGATCTGAGCTTTGGAACCTCCTCATTAATAGAATCTAAAGGAAAATTGTAGGGTGTAAGGTACACATCCTCAACTATGTAGGAAAATTTTAGCTACTCAAAGCCTCAATCTAGAGTATCCCCATATATCAAATGTCTATATTTTGGATACCCACCAAGGTTGCAGATAAAATTGAACAAATTCAAAAGAATTTTTTATGGAGGGGCACTGAGGATAGATTCAAGTTCCATCTTGTCTCTTGGTAAAAATCATGTCTTCCTAAATCAAATGGAGGACTAGGCCTTACAAGCATTAAGTCCATGAATAGGGCCCTACTAGAAAAAATGAGATGGTGACTTATGAAAGAAGATAGAGAATGGGAAAGAATTGTAAAGTCCAATCCCTGGAAGGTCTTGAAGTAGATAAATTTATATGGGAATAAGGTTTTGAGGATGGATCTACCTTCTGGAAGGCCATTACCAACTATAGATATCTTCTCATAAAAGGTATAAAATGGAAAATTGAATATGGAGAGAAAATTGGCTTTTGGGAAGATGACTGTATGTCCACTACCCCTCTCTCTTCACAATAAACTTGAGCCAACTAATATGTGGTCTTCATACAAATATTGGGCTCAAAATTTAAAGACTATTGGGTGGATAATGAAGGCTTGAAGAGTTGAAAAATCCTTACAACTAAAGGATACATAGTTGAATAAGTGCAGGTGATCCATCTTAACTCCTTCATCAAACATATTCACATTCTTTCATTCTCTAAGGAAGATCATTTTCTATAGGATACTAAAGACAATGGTATGTATATAGTGTCCTCAAGATGTGCTATAGATCATAACCTAGAAAGAGAATGGAATTACTGTAAGGACTTATGGATAAAATATCTAACCCCTAAGGTCAATTTGTTCTTTTGGATAGCAACCCAAGATAAGATCCTGATAGTGGATAACCTAGAAAAAAGAGGATTAATACTCCTTATTGGATTCCCATTATATAGGAAAGATGAGGACTCAGTTCACCATCTATTTCTAAATTTCCCTTTCAATTTATTTAATTAGATGCTAAATAAATTTAACCTTTCATGGGTAAAATTTGACAATGTGCTTGACCTCATCAAGAAATGGAAACCACCCTAGAATTCCTATGGTATTTGGATCTTCCACATTAGTTTTAGAGTGTGTGGATATCCCGTAATGATAGCCTTTTTCTCAAATAAAAGGCATCAACTTAAAGGGGTATTTCTCCAACTATGCCAAGCCATCATCAAGAATTGGAAAGCCTTCCCACCTATTGACAAAAACCCAGGACCCTCTTCAACACAAATGATCTTCATAAACTGGGATGTGGTTTAAAAAATAAGATCCCCCTCTAAACATCTAATTCATAAACACATAAAATAGAAGACTCCCCCTAAAGGTTGGGCCAAATTAAACTTTTATGGAGCATCAAAAGGAAACCTAAGACCTATAAGTAGGAGAATATCCATAAGGGATTCAAATGGAATGTTGATTACTACCTATGCAAGCCCTTTGGGAACACAAACAAATCATCTTACTAAAGCTAAGGTAGTATTTTGGGGCATCAAGCTTACCTTCAACCTTAAGATAGAAAGAATAGTTGTAAAGGGGGACTCCCTAAATAATCTAAAAGCCATAAAAGGCAAAATAACCCCTTCCCACATAATAAAATATATTATTGATGATACCAAGTAGAATTTGAGGGGCATGACATAATTCTAAATTATTCACACTTACCATGAAAGGAACGGGGTGATGGATCTACTTGCTAATATAGGATTTGACCTCCTTTTAACCAAATAAAAAAATAGGATGCCACATCCCCAAAAGCATCTCATTAGCATACATAATGAAAGTACACCAAGATAAGATGGTAATTAGGTAGAAACATGTACACACATCTCTCATCAAGAGATGGGTTTCAAATATTAGGACTCATAATTATATAAAAGTGAGGCAAATTTATTACTTAAGGAGGGAGGTAGCATGTTTTTCAAGTATTTTTTGAACTATTCAAACAAATCATTTATAGAACCTACTAAACTTCATCCTCATGTCCATAGGTGCTATGAAAATGGTGGTGATAGCAAAAATTTGGAACCAACCTCCTCTTCTAAAGTAGGGGGCTTAAAGAAAGTCTGGAAAAAACTTTAATGGGGTGGACTCACTGAATTGATGCTGAGGATAACCAAGTATGATGCTGATGTTGCAAGGGATTTTGTTGCCAACTAGAATAAGAGAATAGTAGAAATAAGAGGAGTTAAAATCATGGTCACAAAGGAGTTTATAAAAGAAGTTACAAGCATGCCATGTGATGTATTGAAGGTATACAATGCCTAGTCTAAAAAGTAGAAGTTATTCCAAAGTTTCTTCTACACTAATGAGTTTGTCAAAATAGACAATAAGGGGTTTCCCCATGCTGACCTCCCATGTCAATGGCCTGATGTGTGCCTACAAGTGATGAAATACATTACACTTGAAGGTAATCACACTTTAGTTTTATCCCATCATTTTTTACTATTAAACCACTTCTAGGTGTAAAAAATTAGTCTCCCCTTCTATCTCTTAAATTCTCTAGAGAACACCACTCTCACCCATTATGTTAATGAATCAAACCATATAATCTACCAAGGTCTCATCCTACTTTTGGTAAATCATGGTCAAACCTTATGAGGTAGGGAGGTTCTTCTATGGGGGTCTTCTAGTGAAGAGGGCTCCCCTAAGGAAGACCCTACCTCATGGTCCTACTGACCATCTGTCAATACCCCCCAAGCTAGTCTTTCCAAAATCTCCAGTGATGACTTCCCATTAAATTTAATTATCCCTAAACCTGAATTGATAATACTAGATGAGGGCACCTCTAGGGAGGTCATTAGGAAATTAAAATTTCTCCTATTAGAAAAATAAAAAATAATAAAAATTAGTTGGAAATTTTCAACAAATTACATGAAGCCAAGATGAATCTAGTGGGACTCATACAAGAATGGAATGCCTTGAATAGATAATTGAACATGACTATCCAATATTTTTCCCATTATAAAAAGTTTGATAGGACTCCCATAAATCATTAATTGAAGGTGAAGGAGACACCCCTCCTAAGATCCACAACATTACTCCCATCAAGAGAAACCCACTACATGAATAGGGGATTAAAAGGCCATAGATGATCCTTCATAGAGATGACATTGAAGGGCCTGATAAAATGAGGGCTAAATTTTCTAAGAAAAAGTAGGGTGCACCAAAGAAGAAGACTGAAGAAGAGAAGGAACCTTTAGGGGGCCCCCCTCCTGATTTTTTTTATTTTTTTGTGGTTTTCCTCCTATGGGATTAACTAGCTAGTGTTTGTTTCTTTCTATTATTCTAGCCTTAGGATCCTACTACTCTTTTTTATAACTCATTACTATGGTTTCTAGTCCCTATAAAACCAAGTATTTTACCGTATCAAATAAAAAATTACATAAGTGAAATAATAATTAATAAAACTAATTACATGAGGTAAGGTTAAAATAATAATTAGATAAAACCTAATTACATGGGTGAAATAGGGATGGAATAAGAAAGGGGAATTAAGACCTACACTAGTACAAAGATTATTGTGTGAAATCCTAGTGCCTACATTTTCCCCGTTTTATTGAGTGGTTTTTAATAACATGAAACAAGAAGAAAACCTAATAGATTTCTAATTCCCCAAGTCTATGTGAGGAGTTATCTCCCCTCAAATCAGGAGCCAGTGAAGGATGGTGAATCAGTGATGGGTTTGAAATGATGTGGTAATGGGTAAGATAGATATCAAATGAGCATCAAAGCTACAAGGGTAGAAATAAAGTACAATTTTGCATGGATAAGATGTGAGATATCTAATTAGTAATACCCTAAGGGAAACAAGTAATAAATTGCCAAAACTATGAATAAATTGGATCAATTGAAGGTAATCAAGAGAATAAAGGCTAGGATGGGCATCTAGTGTGCTCAGGACATGTACGCTACCTAAAGATAGTTGTTATCAAGATGAGGTACACTCTTAAGATCCATAGGGGATATTATCCTAAACAAGTATATGCCTATTAAAGGCTTGGGACCAATAAGGTATATATTTCCACTAGTTGGTAATGCAAGGTAACAAGTAATGGGCATAGTTGTAACAAAAGATAACTTACCTAGCCTTGGGTCAAGACTAGAAGGATGCAAAAAATTTACAAGTAGTGCAAAGAATGAGCCAAATGGAGCCAATTGATATCAATTCATATGGATCAATGTCGATTCATAAAATAAATGTTAGTTATAATAGAATCAATGTCTATCTCTAAGGGACATAAATAGTAATCCTAACATGTTAGGCACTTATTTGTGATCAACACTATGTGCATAAGATTAAAAAATTTAACACATGCTTACACATTTTGGCAAATTATGAATGATGAAGGCTAGTAGAAGTGAACAAAGGAGGAGATGCCAATCTCACAATGAGGTGGGCTTTAATTTTTTCTAAATTTTTTGGTGTAATTTAAGATGCTATATACTAGAAAAAAAATCAAATGGATAAACATCAATTGTTATCATATCAATATTAATATTTAATGGAACATTATCAATCGATATAAAATTGACATCAATCCTTAAGAAACGGTATATTAGTACTAATTTAAGCTAAGATAGGAAAATGTTAAGAGAACTTAGGAATATATGAAATAAAAGTATGACGGCTGACGTACAATTATAGGCATGGACTCGAATAATGATGTGGGACTATGTACCACCACTATTGGAGTAGTTATGGGACCAAATGGGTGATGAGGATTGGGAGTACGTGGAGACTATTAGTTTCATAAGATTACACCATATCATTACATGCATAGAGATGTGGGGTTACTATATTTGATGGAGTGGTGGAATGTGGCTATAGGGATCTTATGGATCCCTATAGGGTATATTTCAATGATGATGGAGGACATATAATGTATAGTATGGCTACCAATGTAGGTGTAGTGATTATGCCTATGGATGAGAGGGGGCGAGCAATAATACTAGCATGATTATATGGAAAGGATGATATCGACATCACATTCACTTTTGGGCATTTCATTTTGAGGGACTATAGAAGGAGTATGCAGAGGGGATACTAGTCATGATGATGATGATGTTATCCATCTCAGATTATGCATTACCATATTTAAGGATGGGTCAATTTCCTTAGAGCTTGATATGTGTGTTGGGTGAATATTTTGTCAGCCAGCTAACTGGTGACCAAAATAGTTCCTATCACCACAGCATAGGGAGATCAGTCAGCCAAATGTGTAGGTTTACTGCATCAGTAGGGGAAAAATCTCTCCGCTCATTAAGGGGAGTTTCCCTATAGATATGCAGGAGATGTAGGAGGCTATATATATGTGTGTGTGTGTGTGTAGAAAGTAAGGCACAGGGGGTAGGATAAACCATCCATCTCTCTTCTTTCAGAGATGATGTTGACAAACAAAAGAGAAATACTGGGTGATGGGGAAGGTGATTCTCTTCTTTCATAAGCAACTTTTAGCCAAGAGCTAGATTCCTTCCTAAATAGTAGAAAGCCTGATGAAGCAACAGAAGGCACTTCTCTTCTTTCAACTTGTTCTTGCAAGCAACAGGAATCTTTTTGGTAACAGGTACCAATAGCCTGAAATGTAGTGCAAAGTCTCCACCTCAACTACCCAAAGAGTATATCACAAAGGATAATGGGGCCACAAAGTCTCCCCAGAATCCTCAACACAAAAAGGAAAGGAAAACATAGACTGAAATCAATTGTGAAAGTACAAAGTCTTCTCATAGTTGGTTTCAAAACACTTCTTTATTACCTTTACTAATTATGCACACCAAATTAAATGAATAAGGACACCTTCAAATGACACAAGTCAGAATAGCACAAAGTCTGGAAAAACTTGCTTTCTCATTCAAATAACAAGGAAAATTAAATTACAACCTGAGCTCAAAGTCTCAGTAATGCCTTTCAAAATGGGTAGAGTTTCATTTTTGTAAAAATGAGAAGTCTCCCTGGTGCAAAATGAGAGATTACAATATATAGAGTCCCAAGAAAGACTTGGGCATTCATTTTTCAAAGAATGGCCCATGCTGTGCATTTAACACCTTGAATGTATTTTTAGGTTTGTCAAAGGATTGTGTTAAAAATAGGGTAGCTATCTTAACTATGGCATGCCATTTCATCCCATATGTCTTCTCTCGAGTCTAGATCATCTGGTTTGTCCCCTCTGATGTTTGTGCAGCTATTCATTCATCTTTACTTCTTGGAAGAAAACAAGTCGTGTCCTTGGTTTGGTGTGCTTAGAAGTCTACTCGATCCACTGTTTCACCTACTGGAAATAACTCTTTCGAAGATATTTCTGATCTTTTAGTCTTGCTCCTCTCTTCACTGCTTAAGCGCTTCTTTGCTCTTTATAGCCCTTCTTGCCTATGTCTTTTGGGGGGGGCCTTTCTACGTCTTTGACAAGTGGCAAGCTCCGTTGTCATGAAACTCATTAGAAACTCATGAAAAAATGGAGTCCACGACATGTTTTGCTCGAGTAACTCAAAAGGGGAACATGGATCCAAACACTTGTCATGTTTGCTACACTTTGTCTTTTTCCATAGGGCACTTTTCCGTAGGCTTTTCTCTTCAGTCAGGCTTCTCTAGATTTGTCTCTTCCTGCTACAATTTGAGCTATCAGGCTATCTTTTCAACCAGTCACTTGGTTCTTCCTTTGAGTTCTGTGCTTTATTTGAATTTCAACAGATATTCCCTTACCTTAAATTTGATGTTTGTGGGGATGTCATTGGTTGACTGTTACTTGAACCATGTTGAACTAAAACATTGAACCAATCGGTTGAACTAAAAATGGTTCAAGCCAATGGTTTAATTGAATGAACCAAGCCAATGAACTAAGTATTGAACCAAAAGATGCTAAAACAAAGGGAATGAACCACCTGAGTGAAATAAAGTGTTAAACCGCTTGGTGAACCGAGCCCATTCCTTTGGTTGAACCCGCCATTGAACCACCTGTTTGCTGCTTCTCTCTTTGACAGAGGCTACCTTTGAACCTTTGAACCATGTTGAACCATTGAACTTTCAACTTGTTGAACCTATTGGTTCAACAGTCTAATGGTTCATTCTTCATTATTTGACAAAGTGTTGAACCCTTTTCTTTCCTGCAGAGTCCGTAGAAACCAACCTTTAGAGTCCATAGATTTGAGCCTGCCTATAGAGTTTGTAGATTCAAGCCTATAGAGTCCATAGATTTGAGCTTGCCTATAGAGTTTGTATATTCAAGCCTACAGAGTCCATAGATTCAAGCCTGTATAGTCCGTAGATTTGAGCCTACCTACAGAGTTCATAGATTCAAGCCTACAAAGTCTGTAGATTTTTGGAAAGCTTGAAAAGTGAACCTGAATGCTCAGAACAATTTTATGAAAGGGAAAGAGAGGATTTTGGTCTGTAGGACCAAAATAGTTCAAATGTTGTCCCAAAAATGAGTGATATTTTTGGGGGACAATAGCTGGCTCCAGTTGGGGAACTTCCTTCTATTGCACAAAGCGATTGAAGGGAGTAGAATCCAGAATCTCCAGTGCCTTGAAGTGTGCCATTGGGCAATGGAGTCATGCTACCCAAAAAGAAAGGCTCCAAAAATGAAAATGAAAAGCACAAAACAAAGCAAGAGACTATACAAATATACAGATATACAGGGGGGCTCATCCAACACTTCAAGAGTTGAAGTGCTTCAGATGTTTCCCATTGTAAGGCAGAGAGAAGAGAGTGTCATCTTGATATTTCAACAGGAAACTATTTTTACTGTTGAGTTGATGAATAGTAAAAGGGCCCCTCCATAGGGAATCAAACTTTTAGTGCATCCCCTTTGGTTCTCTTCTCTTGTCCCATAGTAGGACTTGATCTCCAATCTAAAAATCATGATTCTTTGTTTTCTGGTCAAAGAGCTTCTTCACCAGACTTTGATGGGTGGAAATCCTATCTACCACTGCAATTCTCTACTCATTCAGCTCAGCAAGGTACATGATCCTCTTCTCAAATGAGCTCTCATACGTTTGATCCTCAATTGCCTTAGCCAATTTTAATGTTGGCAATTCCAAGGTGATTGTTATCTCAGCATTGACACCATACAGAAGTTGGAAGGGAGACATACCAATTACTCTTTTTGGTGTAATCCTATCTACCCACAGAGCATCAACCAATGCCTTATGCCAAGTTCTTTCGTTGTCATCTAACAGCTTCTTGATGATAGTTATTAAATTTTTATTGCTTGACTCAGCTTGTCCATTCCCTTATGAAAAGTAATCAGAGGAGTGGGAGAGTGTAATTCCATAGCTGAAGCAGAATTGAGTAATCTCCTAAGAAGTGAAATAGGCCACATTTTTAGGGACAATTTTGACTGGGACTCCAAACCTGGACATGATGTTCTCTTTGAGGAAATTGCGTACTACTTCAGAAGTAGCATGTTTAGTTAGAACTGCCTCCACCCATTTAGTGAAGTAGTCTGTCGCTGTAAGGACATAATCATGTCTAGCACTTGATGATGGGTTTATAGCACCAATAAAGTCAATTCCCCATTGCTAGAAAGGTTCTTCAATGACCACTGGTTCGAGAGGTAGAGTAGCTAGTTTGGGCCTTCCAACTAATTACTGGCACAGTTCACATCCCCTGACCCACTTGTATGTATCTTGAAAGAGAGTCGGCCAATAATACCTAGCTTGTAGGATCTTGTGGGCAGTCACAGGGTCAGAAAAATGTCCTCCACAAGCCAAATTGTGGAAGGACTTTAGAAGGCAGCTTTGCTACTCCTCATCCACACAGTGAAGGAACATTCCATCAAGGCTTCTCTTGAACAGGCCGTTGTCCCAGAGGACAAAATTAGCCACTTTTAGCTTGATGGTTCTCCTTTCTTTATAAGATAGGTTTGCAAGACATTCACCATAAGTGAGGAAATGAGCAATACCTAAGTACCACTCATTTGTGGTGGAGACAAAGAGGACTATTGGTGTGTCATCCTCATCTACTTCTGGTTCTTCATGCTCTATTCCTCTTAGCTTGTTATCAGCAATTAGTTGGCATAGCCCTTTTCCCCATACCAGCTTTGTTGGCCTGATGATTAGATCAAACTCCTAGATTTTTGCAACCCAATTGCCTCTTTTCATCCCAAACTCCTACTGAGTTAGTATAGATTTCACTGTGGTGTCGAGGACCAAGGTAATAATTTGAGAATTGAGGATGTAGAAATGAAAATGCTTCACGGCCTTCACCACTGTGTAAGCTTGCTTCTCCATATTTGAGTATTTTAGCTCATGAGCTTTGAGAGGGTAGCTCATGAAGGAAATGTGAGATTCCATGCCTTATTTATTTTTTTGAACCAGGATTGCTAAAAGTGTATGTTCTGAAGCATAGCTGTAAATGGTAAATTCTTTGCTATAGTCTAGACAAACCATAATTGGGGCATGGGCAATGGCAGCTTTTATATCTTCAAAAGTTGAATTGCCTTCTTTAGTCCAGCTGAAGTTGGGTTTTCCTTTCATCATGTTTATAATGTGTCTGGTCTTCTCAGCAAATTTGGGGATGAATCTCTGTAAGAAATTCACCTTTCTGAAGAAAGAGTGAACAACAGTCGTGCTTGTGGGCAAGGAAAGTTATTGAATAGACTTGACTCTATCTAAGTCAATCTTTATGCCTCCTTTGGACACGATGTGTTTGAGAAGTTTCCCATCTGTTACTCTAAAAATTGACTTCTTAGGGTTTAAGGAAATGCCATTCTGGTGGTAGCGTTCTAGCACTTGCCGCAAATGGTTCACATGATCTAGGCGATGCTTAGAGAAGACAGTCAAGTCATCAAGATAAACTACGATGAACTTACCCATCTCATCCTTGAAGGCAAGGTCCATTGCTCTTTGGAAGGTGTCACCAGCATTTATTAAACCAAAAGGCATCCTTTTATATGCAAATGTGCCCCAAGGTGTGGTGAAAATAGTCTTATGTTGGTCTGCTTCACCAACTTCAACTTGATTATATCTTGAGAAGCCATCAAGCATTGATAACATCTCTGACCCTATCACTATCTGCAGCACTTGATCCATGATTGGTAAAGGATAATTATCCTTCAAGGATGCCTGATTCAAATTCCTAAAATCCACACAAAGGTGAATTTCACCATTTTTCTTTCTTACGGGCACTATATTGGCAATCCATGTGGAATGATGGATTGGAAAGATTATCCTAGCATTTAGCATTTTTTGTATCTCAGATAAAATTATACCTGAGATTTTTGGATTATAATGCTTGGTCTTTTGCCTGTAAGGTGTTGAATTAGCCTTGAGAGGAATGTTGTGTCGGATTTCACCAAGCCAGAGTGATTTCAGATCAGCATATGAATACGTTAGGACATCCATGTATTTATTGAGCAAAGAGGTGAACTTGGAACGCTCTACAAGAGTACTGCATTTCTTGATGTTCACCATCTTGGGGTCTTCCTTGGTTCCCAAATTTATTTGATCAAATCCCTGAGATGAGCTTGAATCTATTGGCTGCTGTCTGATAAATCTATCATGCTTATCAAATAACTTCTCAAGGGAAACCAGGCCTTTAGGGATCTTATTCCCTTTTAGTTGCAAGAACTCCTCACCTATGTCTGCATTCAATTTAGGAGCTGTTTCATACTTTTGAGATTCATTGCCTTCAAAATGCAGATGTTTAAAGCTGTCTCTTTGCTCCAGGAAGGTAATGATGTGGCTATCATTGTTAAATACTTGCCAATGACTGGCATTATCAGGTACACTTGGCCAAAAGAGCAGCGCAATTGTGTACTTATCTCCTTTAAAATCTAGGTGGGGGACCAAGAGAGTAGCTGAAATAGCCAATGCATCTGCCTAGTTATTAAACTCTCTGGGAATTGTAGAGATGCTGAAAGCATCAAAGTCTTCAAGCTGGTCCCAGAATAGATTGTGGTAATGGTGCAATCGTTCATTCTTGATTTGATACAGGTTCTTCACCTGACAAACCACTAGTTTGGCATCTCCTTTAGCATGAAGGAGCTTGATGACTTTATCCTGAGCGGCTCTCAATCCAAGTAGTAGAGACTCATATTCAGCTGTGTTATTCGTGTTGCTAAATTTCAATTTATAAGATGAGGGAAAAATATCTCCTTGAGGAGAATTAACACCACCCCGGCTCCTAAACCAGTGGAAGAGCAGCTGCCATCAAATTCAAGAATCCATACCTTATTTGATCTTGATTTCCTTTTAGATTCTTCTTCATCCGGTGGTGGAGAAAATTCTACACTTGCTTGGTGCTCAGCCAATTTCTCTATTGTTCCAACTGACTGCATTTCCAGGCTGTCATCAACAGGAGCTTCATCAGATGTATCATGAGCTCCATCTATGTACAAAAAGTAGTTACCCATGTCTGAAGATTGAAATAGAATTTGGGCTTTAGGTGCTGAGGTCTGGGTAACAACATATTTCTCTTCCTTCTTAGGGAGTAGTCTCTTCATAACACCCTTAACTGGAATCCTCACCTCAGATAAATCCATGCTTAATTTGCCACCGACATCTCTATACAAATTCCACCCAAGAAGGATGCCATATGGCACTAGAACGTCTATTACCAAGACAATCATCTTGATTCTTTTGTCAGGAAATGTAACAAACACAAATTGGGCATCTTTAATTTGTCCAAAAAAAGGCACTTGCTTGTTCTCCATGGAGAAGCATCTACCAAAATTTTTGGTCACTGTGAGATCAAGGGATTTAGCCACTTCAGCAGGCATGACATTGTTTGAAGCTCCATAATTAATGATGTAATTATTCCGTTGATGTCCATTTATTAACAATGAGACATAAAAAGGTTCAGTCCTACCAGGAGCAGCAGGGGGAGTAGTGACAAGGTTTTTCCTAGTGGGTGTGTTCCTGGCAGCATCATGCGTCATTTTGGGAATTGCTTGCTCAACAGGGATGTCCTTGTTTCTAATACAGTGAACCAATCTGTCTAGTTGCTCAGGATGGGACTGTAGAAATTCAAATTCTGACATTTGAATTTTGGTTCTCTTTATATGGTCAATGATATCAAATGTCTAGAACGAGCTAGGAACAGAGGATGGGAGTTCATCCTTTTAATTTTTTAACGGGGGAGGACTGGGCCGCAAAATTAAAGTGGAAGGTGTATGGGCATTTTGGGTATTTACCTCTTTTGAAATCACTGGGTCCTTTGGTTGGAAAGGAAGAGTAGATCCATGCTTAGCAATCAAGACTGCTGTTTGAGGTCACTCCCCTACTTTCTCCTTATTAGCTTGTTGGGCTGATTGATTTTTGGACTGGGTGAATACAGCATATGACCCTTCAGCTACATTACCTTCATGCATGGGTTCATCCTAATAATTTAGGAAACCAATATGGGAGTCACCAGCTAATTCTTCTTCTACCTCAGTGAAGAGATTAGTATCATCTTCAAAATTTAACTCAAGCTGGGATGAGAAATCTGCTTCAGCTTCTAGATATCTGACTGCCGAGTTGTTTGGAGGCGCTTCAAGGGCGAGGTTCCTCTATGGAGGGGGAAGGTGATTTTGCTATCCCTAATTCCTGGCAGCATTGCCTTGGTATGCCTAATTTTGAAATGTCCTCCTGGGCATATCTCTATATGTGGGGGCAGATGACATTCCTTACACCATTTGCTTTCTGAGAGCTAGCATTTCATTTTCTAGTTTTTGTACCATCAGGTTGGTGGTGACTGTAGGTGAATACTCAGAAGATGAAGAGGATTTACCTTTATTAGGGTCTCTCCTAATCTTTCCAGCCAATATAAAGTCATCTTCCACTTCAGTGGCCAGGTCTTGATCTTCAGCCAGGTCTATTTGGCTAGCACGCCTCAATAAGAAACTCACTTCAAGAAGCTGCGAGTTGATGAAGAATCATTTGAGGTTCTGAGGTGTTGGTTGGGAAATTATAGGAATTCTATTCCTCAGCTTGTCGAACCTGGCAATGAAGTCCCTCATAGGCTCCTAGGACTCCTTCTTCATCTGAGTGAGCTGGGCTAGCAAGGCATGTGCATCCTCTGCAGGCTTAAACCTTGCTTTGAATTTGGCTTTGAGCGTATCCTAGTCAGTCACTGACCTAACTTACAGGTGGTAGAACCAATTAGTAGTAGTACCTTTTAGTGTTTCCACAAATAGCCTGACTGTTATATCTTCATACTCTACTCTAATCACGCCACAGGCTATGCTGAAGGCTACAAGGTGTTCATTCGGGTGAACTTTCCCATCACCCAAGAATTTTGGGAAGTTCTTCCTTGAGCTGCATGGAAGCTCATGTAGAGGTGGAGTAAGGTTGAGTGGACCAAATGAGTCACCCCAGGGCCCTTGAGCTGCCATGATTGGATTATGGAAAGTGGGGGTAACAAATCTAGGTGGAATATTTATGGGTAGGGATTTATTAATAGTAGGAAAAGAAGCTTTACTTTGTGTTGGTGACTTGATAAGGTCAGGAGGAAGACTCCTAGATCATTGTAGGAAAGGTGGTGGAGGAAACAGATCAAAATTGCTCTGCTATGCCAACTCAAACATATGGTCAAAAACACCCTTAGATCTCTGGCTTCTTGTGTAGCGTGGAGTTGCTAGATTTAAAACAAAAGAAAGGAAAAGGGCTGGTCTTGCTTCACCCTGGAGCTTGAAGCTTCAAACTGCTTGTCTTTCCTAGCGGATCTAGTTTGCAGACCAGATGATGAAATGGATATGGAGGATGGAAGGAGATAATAAGGCTATAATGATAGTGGGTAAGACCCAGATGGGAGTCGCCAGACTCTATAATGGATAAGGTGATAATGATAATGGGTAAGACATAGGTGATGTTTCAATCTGAAACTTAAGGTTCCAAATTGCACAAAATTATTGTGTCCCCAGCGGAGTCACCAAAAACTGTTGGGTGAATATTTTGTCAACCAGCTAACTGGTGACCAAAATAGTTCCTATCACCACAGCATAGGGAGATCAGTCAGCCAGATGTGTAGGTTTACTACATCAATAGGGGACAAATCTCTCCTCTCATCAAGGGGAGGTTCCTTATAGATATGTAGGAGATGCAGGAGGTTATATATATATATATATATATATATATATATATATATATAGAAAGTAAGACACAGGGGGTAGGATAAACCATCCATCTCTCTTCTTTCAGAGATGATGCTAACAAAAAGAAGAGAAATACTGGGTGATGGGGAAGGTGCTTCTCTTCTTTCATAAGCAACTTTCAGCCAAGAGCCAAATTCCTTCCTAAATAGTAGAAATCTTGATGAAGCAACAGAAGGCACTTCTCTTCTTTTAGAAGTGCTTGTTCTTGCAAGCAACATGAATCTTTCTGATAACAGGTAACCAAAGGTGTAGAGTAACCAACAGCCTGAAATGTAACACACAGTCTCCACCTTGACTGCCCAAAGAGTATATCACAAAGGATAATGGGGGCACAAAGTCTCCCCAGAATCCTCAACACAAAAAGGAAAGGAAAACACAGACTGAAATCAATTATGAAAGTACAAAGTCTTCTCACAGTTGGTTTTAGGACACTTCTTTGTTACCTTTACTAATTTTGTACACCAAATTAAATGAATAAGGACACCTTAAAATGACACAGGTTAGAACATCACAAAGTCTAGAAAAACCTACTTTCTCATTCAAATAACAAGGAAAATGAAATTACAACCTGAGCTCAAAGTCTCAATAATGCCTTTCAAAATGGGTAGAGTTTCATTCTTGTAAAAATGAGAAGTCTCCTTGGTGCAAAATGAGAGATTACAATATATAGAGTCCCAAGAAAGACTTGGGCATTCATTTTTCAAAGAATGGCCCATGCTATGCATTTAACGCCTTGAATGCATTTTTAGGTTTGTCAAAGGACTGCATTAAAAATAGGGCAGCTATCTTAACTATGGCATGTCATTTCATCCCATATGTCTTCTCTTGAGTCTGGATTATCTGGTCTATCCCCTCTGATATCTACGCAGCTATCCATTCATCTTTACTTCATGGAAGAAAACAAGCCGTGTCCTTGGTTTGGTGTACTTAGAAGTCTACTCGATCCACTATTTCACCTACTAAAAATAACTCTTTTGAAGATATTTCTGATCCTTTAGTCTCACTCCTCTCTTCACTACTTAAGCGCTTCTTTGCTCTTTATAGTCCTTCTTGCCTATGTCTTTTGGGGGGGGGGGGCTTTCTGCATCTTTAACAAGTGGAAAGCTCAACTATCATGAAACTCATTAGAAACTCACAGAAAAATGGAGTCCATGACACGTTTTGCTTGAGCAACTCAAAAGGGGAACACGGATCCAAACACTTATCATGTTTGTTGCACTTTGTCTTTTTCCATAGGGCACTTTTATGTGGGATTTTCTCTTCAGTCGGGCTTCTCTAGCTTTGTCTCTTCCTACTGTAATTTGAGTTATCGGGCTATCTTTCTAGCCAGTCACTTGGTTCTTCCTTTGAGTTCTGCGCTTTATTTGAATTTCAACAGATATTCCCTTACCTTAAATTTGACATCTGCGGGGACGTCATTGGTTGACTGTTGCTTGAACCATGTTGAACTAAAACGTTGAACCAATCGGTTGAACTAAAAATGGTTCAGGCCAATGGTTCAATTAAATGAACCAAGCCAATGAACTAAGTATTGAACCAAAAGATGTTGAAACAAAGGGAATGAACCACCTGAGTGAAATAAAGCGTTGAACCGCTTGGTTGAACCGAGTCCGTTCCTTTGGTTGAACCCGCCATTGAACCACCTGTTTACTGCTTCTCTCTTTGACAGAGGCTGCCTTTAAACCTTTGAACCATGTTGAACCATTAAACTTTGAACTTATTGAACCTATTGGTTCAATGGTTCATTCTTCATTATTTGGCAAAGTGTTGAACCCTTTTCTTTCCTGCAGAGTCCGTAGAAACCAACCTTGAGAGTCCGTAGATTTGAGCCTACCTGAAAAGTTCATAGATTTAAGCCTACAGAGTCCATAGATTTGAGCCTACCTATAGAGTTCATAGATTCAAGCCTATAGAGTCCATAGATTCAAGCCTATAGAGTCCATAGATTTGAGCCTACCTATAGAGTTCGTAGATTTGAGCCTGCCTACAGAGTTCGTAGATTCAAGCTTGCAGAGTCCATAGATTTCTAGAAAGCTTGAAAAGTGAACCTGAATGCTCAGAATAATTTTTTGAAAGGGGAAGAGAGTATTTTGGTTTGTAGGACCAAAATAGTTCAAATGTTGTCCTAAAAATGAGTGATATTTCTGGGGGACAACAATGTGTAGTGGCAAAAATGTGGGAGCAACCCATAGTATTTGCATGGGATCTTACCCTATTATCACAAGTGTATAAATATATAGGGGGGTGGAGGATATAATGAAGGTATAGGTTGGATGTGATCTTTTTTTTGCAATGTTGGGCTTATGATCAAATCTAAGTAGCTCACCCACTTGGCACTCTATAGGTGTAATGGCACCAGATAGCTTTTAGTGTGGGCTTCCTTAGTGGAAGGAAGACCTTGTGAGACCTTTTACTAATGGTATTTTACATGACCTATCTTATTATTAGTGGGTGCTAAAGGGACTACATGATGGAGATGTGATCTAGAGACCATATGTGGGGTTTACAACGTGGCCTAGGGTAGAGGGAGATCTAGTTGGGATACAATGGGACATGTAGTTATGGGGGAGGAGATTATAGCACCTAGAATTTTTACCATTTGAGAGGGTGAGGAGACATTTTGGGTTGATATAGGGTATCCCAGATGCATAGAAGCTATATAGGTAGGATGATATAGATACTAGGCTACTATAAGCCCACTATGTTTATCCACAAACAAGACTAAATTAGGAACCAATAACCATAGATGTGAATGATGCATGATGTACTTTAGCATAATCGATGTGGTAGGGGACCAACTAGGAGAGAGACATGAGAGAGTACTATGAGTGTTCCAAGATGGAGGAGGTGAGGGAGGAGGGGCCAGGAGAGGCAGATATACAAGTGATTATTATAGAGCATGATTCACTGAGGGTAAAGTTTGATACATTACAGGGATAGGTGGCTATACTATAAGGGACTTTGTTAGATATATAGGGTAGTTATGATTCCCTATAGACCTAGCTAAAGATATTAGGGGATCCACAATCAGGTAGTGTAAGATCATGATAGATATTGGGTAGAGAGGAATAAACTAAGGAGAGGTGTTATGTTAGTTTTAAGGTAGCTAGGTAAAGAGGGAGTAGGACCTATCACAAGGTAGGGAGGGATGGTGATCCTAGATAGATTCTAGGGTATTGTTAAAGAGCTTTGATACTATGAGAAGATAGTATTAGAGTGGCTACTAGAGGTACCTTACTATGCTACTTATGTACTAACATAGGCAAGATGATCACCATGGAATTAGGGTGGGTTATTTAGTTTGGGGATTATAGTTTGAGGGAGAGATGATAGGGATAGAGGGAGAGACAAAGGAAGGGATCAAGGTAGGGATGGAGGTAGTTTTGGAGGTAGGGGTGGAGGTAGTGAGAGCATCCACTTAAGTCACATTCATTTTACTAATTTGTTATATTTTGTACATTGTACTAGCTAGAGAGCCATTTTTTATATTGTTTATAATTTGAGACTTTAGATGATGTATATTCATGAGTTATATGTATACATATTCCAAAAAATTTATTATGATTTAGCATTACATTATATGTTTTTAGATTATGTTGATGTGATGTGATTTATAGATTCAAATTATGTGATGTATTTTAATTTTTGTCATGGTTATGGATTTATTATGTGATTTATATAATGATAAAAAAATGATGTATTTTACATTTTTATTAATTTTTTAATGGATGATAATAATGGGATAAGTTATAGTGATTAATGATTTTATAGCTTTATTTTAGGAGATTTATGGATAGATAATAATATTAAACAATGGATAGTTTAATTAGATTTATATTTTTAATGATTATGATAAATAATAATGGAGTTTTTCATGACTCATTATTTTAGACCCTAAATAGAGATAACAAAAAAACTTGATGCATCTACATGCATGTCCTTTGTTTATTATTAATAATTATTTTTAACAACCCTATGTCAATTAAGTTCATGACCCCTTAGAAGGGAATTAAGATGGATCTAATTTTAAAACAATGTGGGTCAAAGCTTATTGAATTTTAGGAATATAATTATTGTCTCATGTTTTTATCGATAGAATTATAACCTAAGAACCTTCCATGTAGATTGATCAATGCGCGAAGTCTACAACTTTTGAGAAAGTTGATTAATGCAAGAAACTCTCTTGGGATACTTTAGATTTTTCTTCAAAGCTTTTATTTTAGAGGCATGCTTTAATGTGGGAATTTTTCTAATGTATTTCCTACTTTAGATAGCCATATTTCGAGGGAGTGGTCTATAATTTATGATATATGCTTACACAGTTGTCCTTTAAGGGATTAGTCTATGATTTTATGCCTTTTTATGAATAGTTATCCTTTAAAGGAATAGTCTATAATATTTCCCCTTTGATTTGATGTTTTTATCCCAAATTATTGAATTAGATTAAGGTAAATGAGGTTTTCTTAAATTTTTTTGCATGAGACAATATTTATATCCCTAAAATAAACTTTTTTAGGTGAGAGACTTTAGGAAAATAATTATTTGGGGATCCTTCCTATTATGGGTAGAATGTGTCCATTTAGAACATGATATGAATAGAGCCAAGATGTTTATATTTAAGGTGAGGGTAGGCATGTTATTGGATAACCACATGTTTATTTATCATCATTGGGTATTTTTCAAGTGATAGGAGGTGTGGTTTTTAGTTTGTTCTTAAACCAAGGGAGAAAAACCTTTGTTGACTATAGTTTGTTTTAAGCTAATTAATAATAGAAAGGATGTAGATGCAAAGCATTAATAGGCTCATATTCTTGTTTTCCTTGAAGAGAGGCCAAACCATATTCCCTAGATCTATATTTATGAGTGATAATATATGGTCCAAGCCAATTTGGAGCAAATTTTCCTCACTTCTTTCTAGGTTTTTCATATGATAATTTTATTTAAGGACAAGGTCACTGATATTTAACTCTTATAATTTTAAATGTTGATTATATCTGTATTTTATTCTTTCTTGATATACATGGAGATAATTTATTTCCATGAATCGATGCTCATCTAAGATTTCAAGCTATACTAATCACTCTTGATGATAATCCTCTTCAAAAATAATATCTCTAAGAAAAATCTGAAGAGAAGGAATTTGTATTTATAGAGGGATGACAACTTCTATGCCATAAACCAAATAGAAATGGGTATCACCTATAGGGATTCAAATACTAGTGCATTAAGCCTATAAGGTGAAAATAATGTGAAAATGCCATTTTTTTTCCATCTTGGTTGATGACTTTGGTTAGTGTTTTGATAAGTGTTTTTTTGGATGCTTCAATGTGTCCATTGGCTTGTGGATAATAAGGTGAATAAAAACTTATCTTAATGTTAAAATAATTAGAGTCTTTAGACTTGCTTATTTTTAAACTATTTTCCATTTTTTGTGATGATTTTTTTAGGGACACCAAAATGATGGATAATAAGATGATTAATTAAATCAATTATTTTATCTACTTTGGTTGATATAAGGGGAATAGTCTCCACCCATTTAGTGAAATATTCAGTAGTGGTAATGATAAAATTATGTCACTGGGAATATTTGGGATTAATTTATCCAATAATTTCTATCCCCCACTAATAAAATGGCCAAAATTCTTTTGCTACATGTAATGCATGACTAGGGATGTGTGATAAATTAGCATGTTGTTGACATTTTACGCATTTATTGACATATTCACAATAGTCCTATATAAAGTGGGCCAATAATAACATATTTAAATAATTTTCTTGGAACTAACTAGTCCACCACATAACCCATCATGTGTTTATTTGATTGTAAGAGTAGCCTCATAGTTCTGGATATATCGAAGGAGTAGATCATCGAATCATTGCTTATAAAGAACACCCCCTAGTATAACATAATAGGTGGTTAGCTACTAAAAATCATGCTTTCCATTATTAGATAAATTGAGAGGCATAATACCTTTAAATAAATAATCAATCATTTATATGTGCCATAGATCTAAGTGATTTTCTTCAACATTGTGGATAGAAGGTAGATCAGTTTGAAGACAAAATGTTTGAATTATTAAGAGGAGGATGGGATAAAGGAAGCTAGGGAAGCCATGGTATCTATAAATTTTTTGGTTGATTAAGGAGTGGCTTGGATGGAATAGTGATCGAAGGTGGCTAATAGTTGATCTGCTAACATTTTATACCTCTCAAAGATGTCATTCTTACACTAATAAATGTCATTTATCTAATTAACAACCAAGTAAGAATCCACATAGATACAAATTAATTTAATGCCTAGGGTTAAATTAGTTTGAATACCTATGATTAATGATTCATACTCTATCATGTTATTAGTGTAGTCAAATTTGAGCTTGAAGGATAAAGGTACAAGAGTGCCTTTCAGAGGTATCAAGATGATTCCAAAACTCCCTCCATGCTCACATTTAGATCCATTAAATAATAAAGTCATTTGATAATTAGGATCTACATGGGATGTGGAAGTGATAGATTCATTAGGGAATTCTAATTTAGAGGGTTGACCACCTATAAGAGGTGCCTTAGCTAACTTATCAATGACAATCTAGCCTTTAACTGACTTATGATGGAGAAAATCAAGATCAAATTTAGCTAAAAGCATGAACCATCTAGCCATATGTTGATTTTGGTAAGGCTTAGAATGCATAAACTTAATAGGATCGGTGATCATGAGTATATATCTCTTCTGATTAAGTAGATAATGAAAAAGTTTAGAATCCATAAAAACTAGAGCTAGGCATAGTTTTTCTATATGTGTATAACATTTCTCATATTCAATGAGAGTATGACTTATGTAATAAACTATGTATTCTTTATGTTACTCATCATGATGGGAAAGCATATCCCCCAAAGCATGATTTGTCCCTGAAATATATAAAAATAAATGTTTCTCTTCCTCAAGAATAATAATAACTAGTGGGGAGAGGTGTTGATTGTTTATAGATTCAAAGGCTTCTTGATAATTAGAGTCCCAGGTGCACTGGGTATCTTTCATTAAAAGGTGATGGAATGATTGACATCAATTAGATAGATAAGAGATAAAATGATGAATGGACTATAATTTTCCCTACAGGCTATAGAGTTGCTTAAGATTAGATAGGGGTGGAATATCTATAATATCCCTAATCTTAGTAAGATTGACCTTTATACCACAAATGAAGATGATAAAACCTAGGAGCTTACCGGTCAATACTCTAAAACACACTTTTTGGAGTTGAGACAAATACAAAACTAGATTAGGTGGTCAAATATTACTTTAAGCATAGATAGATGGTATTTTTATAGATTTGACTTGTTGAGATCATCATCATAATATTTAAAAATCTAATGGATTATATCATGAGAAATATGCCGTAAATCTTTGATAAGTGTCTCCCACATTCTTTAGGCTAAAATTCATAACCTTATAGCAAAAATTTCCCCAAAGGGTAATGGAGGAAGTCTTATGTTGGTCCTCTAGGGTGATAAGGATTTGATTATATCCAAAAAATCCATCCATAAATGACAACATTTCATGACCATCTATCAGGTCAACCAATTAATTGATGTTAGGAAGAGGAAAGTCATCTTTAAGACAAGTGAGGTTGAAGTCTCAAAAATTGAAACAAAGATAGAAACCCCTTATGACTTTTATGACAAGTAAAATATTGAGCACCCATTAGGGGTAATCAATTGGTTAAATTAAATTAATAGATAAGAGGCACTATAGTTCTTATTTGACTAAAATTTTAATGTGAGGATGCATTTATTGTAGTTGTTGCTTCCTTGGCTTAGAGTCAGGGATGGTGACAATATTTTAAATGATGATAGTAGGGTCGATACCTAGCATGTCACTATATGACCAAGTAAAAGCCTCATTATGGTATGATAAAAATGTGTTTAAGTCTTAATTCTCCTGATGATCTTGATATTTACTAACCTTAATAATGTGCAGGGCATCTTGAGACCCTACGTTAATGTTTATGGTGGCTTCGTTCATCAGACTATATTTTTTAACCAGTGGAGAATTGTGTAAATGTGAGTTTTTTATGCCTAAGTAAGTCAAAAGAGAATCATCATATTGACACTGAAGAATGAGGATGGTAGGAGAATCTTAATCTATCCTATTAGGGTAGGTAAGAGGTATGGATTTGGTTTATCCATTATTATGATACATGATAGGTCCTAGGTCAAAATTATTGTCTAAAATAATTTTTGGGGGATAAAAATGACATCATTTATTTTAGGGGGAATGTTAGATGACAACCCTATGATATTTTCTTCAAGATTAGATAAAGGGGTGACTTAAAGAATGGATTTAGGAGTTTTATTAAACCTAAGGCCATGTTTTTTGTGGGGGTTCTTAAAATCTCCTAATGTGACATCATGTGGTCCCTACTCATAATGTCCCATACTAAAGCCTTTCTAGGTGTATCATTGTAAGTACATTTGAGAAAAATGTGGTTTGCCCAGGAATGATAAATTTAAGGAGAATGGTTTGGCATGAGAGTAGACATCAATACATGAAGAGGATTGATCAATCCCTCTATATACTAAATGAGTCTAGAGGAAAGGAGGACCAAAAGGAAAAATGTCTCTTAGGTTAGGATGATAGTCACACTATTTATTTGGGTGCCCATACTTTTGAGGGGTAGGAAGGGTGTTAATCAATAATTGATACTCTCATACCAATAGTTGTTGGGATATGGAGTCAAGAGAATCTTTATCATGGATTCATGATGAAGGGATTGTTGAAATAGTCAATGCTTTGTTGGATGATGTCTATGGGGTTTCATTTTTTAGAGGGAGAAAAACATCATTAGGTCAAAAGGTTAGATTACAAGTTTTGAATGGATGAGGATCAATTGAGATGATATGGATTTGACACTCATGCTCATATTTGATGCATCAGTGCAAGGTGGATGGAATATAATGCATAGTGTAGATCAAGGATTCCCTAAGATGATATTATATTAGAAATTTCCTTATATAAAATAAAATAACTCATGAAGGATATGATAACCTACTCAGATAGTGAGGATAATGGTTCTTAGAGTAAGATCCACTATATCATTGAAATCTTACAAAATGGCTTGGGATTGAGCCACAACCATTTATAGAAGTTAAAGTTTCTTAAACATGTGTGAAGAGACAATGTTAATGCTAGCCTCATTGTAAATCATAATTCTTTTGATATGAGTTTGATTAATTTTAATAGTGATAAATAGGGGTGGGTCATGATCCTTAGATAGTAATGGGACTATATATGAATCATTAAAATTAATAGATGAAGCCATCTTCAAAGCTCTAATGGATGTTTTCAGATGTTGGAGTTCATCAATTTGCACTTGGATGGCCTAAAATGCTTCTATAATTATTATATGATGTTGTGGGGAATTCTCAATGAGTTCATATACATACATATTGATGTGGGTTTAGTGGAGTTACTTCAGAATAGATATCTGTATGATTTTTGAGGAATTATTCTTTTTTATTTTCCCTAAAATGGAGATTTTTGATTTTGTAGTGGAGGGTCCATAGGTTTATGTGGTTGGGACAAGCGATTTGGATATGTAACTTTGGATTTATTTGGTTTTGGGGTTTTGGGGGCCTCCATTTGAGATTGTGTGGCTATGTTTATTATATCAATTTGAAATATTAGGAGACTTGTCGAAGTTCTCAAGTTATCCATAGTTGACCATCCCAAGGGGAAGTTGGAAAAGGGTTTATCAAGGATGGATTCAAGATTATTAATCATGATTTTTATGCTTGTTTTGATTTTCATTATAAAAGGATTTAGGTTATTTACTATATTAGTTTGAGGACTGGTTATGGTTTTAATGTTTGGGTCGAAGAGGGGATCATGGCAAGGTTGTTCAATTAAGAGATCATCCTCATCTAAAATATTTTGGATTATGAATTTGGTAACATTTCAACTTTTAGTGTCATGTCTAGGTATCCTATGGTAAGCAAACACCTTATTCTCCCTTTATCATGCTAGTTTTTGGATATGGGGATTAACTAGTTTGATAAGAGGTAACTTGATAAGGGGGTTTGTAGAAGTTTATCGAGGATGGTGAAATAAGATCCTCACAAAGGGTCTTGGTATGGTTTTGTCATCTTTTTGGGTAATAATTTTTGGATCATGTTTACTTCTATACTTTATTTTTTTTATTAGTGGTATGAGTGGTTTTAATGGGTAGTAGCGGTATTTTAGATAGGTTCTGGGGATAATAAAAGTCCATAGGGTTAATATGAGGTATTCATTTTGGTAGTATAGGTGGAGGTTTTGAGCTAACTTAAATCCTTTTAGAGACGATTCTATGATTGTGACCTTAATTTTAGAGTAAGTATGGGGTCCTACTATAAGTGGCTTAGTTTTACCATGGGGCATATTCATTTTGCCATTTTGAACGTAGTTAGAGGTTGTAAAAGCACTTTTAATAGGATCCTCATTTTTAGATGTTTAGGGGAGTTCTAGCCTTATAAGAGGTGTTGTAAATATTTAACCTTTGGCATACCAAGACACTTATCCCATGTGATTGGGATACCTTTTTATCTTCCACTTTTTGTGGATGAATTTTAGTATATTTGGATGACCCTTATACTATAGGATCCCATTTAATGAGATCTCAGAAGGTTGAGTGGATGGTATAAATGGGCCTAGTTGGTTTAGATGGTTCAAAATTATTTCATGTAAGGAGGTCCAATATTATTTTTTAATGAAAGATTATTCAAGTTTATTATCAACTTATTTAGGTAGAAATTAATTGTGAATAGTATTTATTACATGGGCATCCTGATCGGGGGTACCTCTTGTATTTGTTTATGTTGAATTTGATGAGGATGGTTGGTTTGGGAATGGTTATCTAAAGATGTTGATGGATTGATTTTGAGGAGAATTTGGATTATCCAAATATAACTCCCCTCAATCAATGAGGTTTTGGACCAGGGTTTTGAAATAGTGACATATATTGATTTTGTGACTGGGTACATGAAGGTAAGTGAAAAAATCATTTTATTTATATTAATTAGGTTTCAATTGGGAGTCATCAATACATATGATTTAAGGGGGATCAATAACCATTGTTTCTAATATTTTTTCCAAATTATCAACATAATATTCCCCCAAAGGTGTTTATTTCTTGAGTGGAAATCATGTTATGTTTCTCTATGGTTATGTCTAGGAAGAGGTTGATTATTTTTTCATCAATGGGGAAGTTGACTTTAGGATAATAACATTATATGTGCCTTTTGGCTTAGGATTGTTGGTTTTTTTAAAAGGGTTAGGTTTAAAAATTTTGTTTTGTAACTTAACTTTCCCTTTTTCTAAATCTCATATTTATATCTTATGGGACATAATAAAGGCTTCATCAAATGTTCTAAATGACCAAACTTGGAGCATGGATGAGAGATGTTTGGAAAATGAAATCAAAAATAAATCAATCAATTTAGGTTGAGGAAGGGATAATACTAATTGATTTATAAGGCCTCGCCACTTAGTAACAAATTCTAAAATGGAATCATCTTCAAATTTCCTAATGGCATAGAGGTTGTGATGGTTATTTTCCTTACTATATTAATAAGAGAGTGTTCTAATAAAATTTGAGTTAATTACCTGAAGGAGAATAGAGAGTGTTGAGGGATAGAGCTATACCAATCTAGAGATGGCCCCATGAATGACATAGGGAAAGTCTTCAAAAGGAGGGCATCATCATGGGATATAAGGTAACATACATGCCTAAATGCCCTAATATGTTATTGGGGGTCTTCCTTATTTTAAAACTTTTTAAAATTAGGAATTTCCCACTATGCGAGATATGGTCTGATTGGGATGGTGGATTAATAGTTTTATTATAGATTTATTCATATGTAAACATGTTCTTTTTCCAAGAGGTAGAATCTTTTAAGTTTGTCATCATATCCATGAGTATGTGCATGAGGTCAGGCTCAACATTGTATTGAGGGATACCTCCTAAAACATTTTGTTGCAAATGTTGATAGGGAGAAAGTGAAGTTAGGAATGGATACATAAGGGGATAGCTCATAGACATGGTAATGATTGGTTGAGATGCAACTACATATTAATAGAATAGTAGGGGTAACCTTTTTTGTTGGGATGGATTAAGATAAGTACTCACAAGGCATTACAATGAAATTTAGTATTGAGTAATTAAATAGATTTGTTATTGGAGTGTTTAACTTAGGGGGTTTGTTGTGTGGATGGTGGAGGTTGAGCATTATGTTGGGGATTTGAGGTTACATAAGTTTGGATAGGAGGGAGGTCACTAGTATGGATACTAATAAATTATGAAGTGTGGAAGAGGGTGGTTGGTTGGCTATAAGTTGTGATGTAGTAATGTTTTGAGTTTGAATAAAAATTGTCTTGGGGCTACTAGATATTAATGGTAATTGGGTATCTAGAGGTTATTTCATGATAGTATTTGAACCTGTTAATGGTGGTGGGTTGATGGATGAGGAAACCATGTCCATTGTGTTCCTTTAGATGTTTTTGGTGGCATTCCATAAAAAATTTGGGAGGATTGACCATGAGGGGAAATAGGGATTTGTATGGCTTGTGTAGTAAGATAAGCGTTTAAAGTGATCAGATTGTTATATAGTATATTTGTAAAATTAAGATCACCTAGAGGATAAAATTGAGGTAGACCATCCTCAATAAAATTGAGAGAGGTAAGGGGTCTTGGTGAATTTGCTATTAAGGAGGATGAATGTGATGATTTTATTTATCTCAATGACTGTTGTCACATTACAACCATGCAGTAAAAAATAAAAAAATAAAAGATAAATGTAAAAGCACACAAATTGTTTTGCTTATCTCATTTTAGTGAGGATTAAGCACACACTCTATTAAATATACTTAAATATTTTTACTTTTATTAAAAAATAATATTTTATAATGTGATGGGTTATTAGGTCAACAAAGGTCTTAAGAAGTGGCAAGCTTAGTTTTATTTTGGGTTTCTTACAAGATGGAATCCTTGAAATACGTAAAGGTATAGTGAGACCTAAATTTATGTCAATGGTAGTATATGGTTTGGTATTGGGGCCTACCCCCTCACTTCATGACCCCATAATAATAAGGGCGTCAATCATTAGCCTTTATATAAACAACCAATTATTTATACTTGGCCAGAACACTAAGTCAGATTTCTCTTTGGTGATGAAATCTAAGTGGGTCTACCTAGGTGGGATTTGTTTGATTTAAAATTTTATGATTATCATGATTTAGTAGTCTGTGTAAAGGAATGTGACTAAAAAAGTAAATTAATCCTCCTACTTACACTAGATGTGCTTATTAAATAGGCAAACTCAAAAAAAATCTTTTAAAAGGAAAGCAATTTATATATTTTTTTACTTTTTTTTTTTTTTTTAAATTTTTGTTTCTTTAATGAAAACAAAGAAATTTTTTCAATTTAAATAAAATAAAAAAAACATAATAAATAATAATGAGGCCCAAAAAGGGTCCCACTAGGTATGCCATAATGTTTAACTAGTTTCCATTAATTATTTTATATAATAAACTACTAAAAATGTAAATTGAATTACAAGGTTTTAAGGTTTACCTAAGATTTGGGAGTTTGTACACCATTGATCCAATAAGCATGGGAACTCATTTTTGGCTAGGAAGGACTACCTACACACAAGAGAAAACTCAGAAAAGATTGATTAATAAGATATGTCAGTGGGTTTCCTAGTACTAAACTAGTACCAAGAAGTGGTACACTTCCTAATAAGGATGTCATCCCATTTTATAAGCACTTAAGTAGATAAAAATAGTAAAATAAATTATTATATGCATATAGCGATACAGATATGAAATTGAAATAAATTAAATTAATCTACATCCATTCTATGGAGATTAGCAAAATGAGCATTCCAATAAGCTTTAACTGAGTCTTTTTCTACTTGTATTACTTCTAACTGGTCGCAAATGTCCTCTATGGTGCGGGTGAATACAATTTCATAGATTCCTAGTACAAAATCAATGTCACTCTGGTCGAAAAAGAAATGTTGTCAGATTATAGGCAAATCATAAATAGTGATTACCTTATTCACAACTCTGGGAAATATCATCTATAAATGAAAATCATAGCTCAGGAAATAGATGATTAAGATTAATAAAAGGATGATAATAAAATCAGATTTAGATTGAATACATAAAATAATTTAAATAGATATCAATGCTGATCTTACAAGATCGATGTTTATTTTGTGAATTGACATTGATTTTGATAGTATAGACAAAGTTCTAAAAATAAGAGCCTAAATATTAGTTTGATGGGATCTAGGATAGATTAAAATAGTCTAACAATGATAAGGGTCATAAACAGGACTACAAAATATAACATAAATAGATAGATTTCTTAAAATAAGTAAATGTACTTACTTTCACAAAGTTATAAATCTACAGTAACTGTAAGGTTGATGAGTAGATTTTTGACCTTTGTATGAGTGTTAAGGGGTTGAGGCATGAGTGTGGATTTCCAACAATAAAGCAATTATCTAGTAAATATATTCAAAAAATTCCTTCAATGTTTCAATGTAAATTTTCAATGTAGAATTACCATCCTTTGCAAAAGGGAGGCGTGTAGTTAAATTAAAGTCGATTCAATAGAATTAACATCGATTGTGGGGATCAATACTAATTCTAGACTATTTTTACCAAAGCTATTGAAATGGTTTTAACCATGAGTTTAAACTAGGATTTAAGTTGTTAAATGGATTTTTTATGGTAAGGGAGTTGTTATAGGGTTAAAACCATTTACTTTTATTATGCTTTGGTAGATTTGGCAAGATTTTAATTGCAGGTAAGTAGTTAAAATAAATTACATAAGTGAAAAAGTAATTAATAAAACTAATTACATGAGGCAAGGTTAAAATATTAATAGGGTAAAACCTAATTACATGGGGTGAAATAGGGATGGATTAAGAAAGAGGACTTAAGACCTACACTAACACAAATATTATTGTGTGAAATCCTAGTGCCTACAGAATGATATAAATTTATTAAATAACATAGATTCATGTATAAGTGGAAACAAGATTTATTTTAATATGTATTACAATTCATTATCTTCTATGGGATTCATAATTTTAGATAACATGGTCTTATACCATAATACATAATCTTTCATAGGCTTGTTCGATTCTTGTTTCAATTGAACAATCTAAATATATGAAATCTTTTCACTTTTTGAATTAAGAAATTGGAAAGAAAAAATATGACAAAGGATTGAACATACTCTTTTAAAATATTGGGAAATAACTTACTCAAAAACCTATCATTAGACACATAGTCCAAATATTTTGCATAAAAAACTCTCAAATGTTACTTGGGGTCACCTTTCCATTCATACAATGTGACCTTAGGTGTCCCAAAACTAGGTGGTAAAGGATAGGATAAAATATAGTGATAAAATGGAGTATGTAGTAAAGTCTATGATTTAAGTGTCTAATTAGGTTACAAATCACCTTACTCCAAATATAAAACCTTAGTTTGTAGAGTTGAAATGCTCTACATAAGGGATTGTACATCAGGGATAAAATGTGTGTTAACAAAGGTGGTGTAAAGAGTGGCTGAGTAGAGATTGGCATATTGATATGTTGAAACCCTTGGGTTTCCCATATAGTGTATGTTGGTATACAATTTGTATTAAGTGATGTATATAAATTTAAGGAACCCATAATATTAGATGTCTCAGATGATTGATCTATGCTTACACTTTTTATTTCCAGAGCTTGTAAGATATAATGACAATCTTGAGGTTTTTCACGAATTGTTTGTAAAAAAATATTAATAACTTACATTTTATTAATATCTCTTAATTTATTATTAATATCTCTTAATTTATAATTAATATGTGTAACTACATATTGATGCTCATTTTGAGAGTCAATGTTGACCTAGTTATATTTTTCATGGTCTGAAATATTATCAGAACTTCTATAGATTCAACTTGTTTATTACTATGTGAAGGTCCTAATATAACCTTGTTCTTATCATCTTATGTTCCTTATCAAAATAAATTTGAGTATGCTCAACTCAAGTACCACTTAGTCTAGCACTTCATTCTAAAAGAGATGGAAAAAACTTTCTTAGATTATGTAAAATATTAAATACAAACTTGAAATATTGTTGTTAATAGATAATTTAATAAATCCAAAAACCTAATATAATAATTGGAAATAATAAAAATAAGGAAAGAAACCCTAGCAACATGAAATTAGAGCACGGCCGTGGGCGGGAAGAGGGAAGAGGGAGTGCGGCCATGGAGATGACTGTGCTGAAACCCTAACCGTCGTGGCCGCCTCTCGAGCTTTGGAGACCAGATCCCTGCAGAGGGAGCCTGGGTGTTTAGCGCGGCGCGGAAAAGAGTTACCCTTATTGCGCGGTTTTTTATTTATTTTGCTTCGGATCTCTATTTAGTGGATGGAACTTGGACTGGTTTTCTAATCTGAGTTGGATGGCCACCACGAACTGGTTTTCGAATGGGGGAAACTTTGTTTCCTCTATGGTTTATTTTTGAGACGTGGAGCCCTGTTTGGGGTAATGGAGATATCCTCTACTGCGGAGGAGCCCTGCTCTTGAAAATAGTGCAGATCTATATTTTTCCTCAGTCTTTCGTTTAGTGGCTGTCGTGCTGACCACTACCCTATTCTAAGCAGATCGATGTTTTTTTTGGAGAAATTTAGATTGCCATGGTGGCATTTCCTCTAGGTGTAGGGGGTGATCTTTGCAGACTTTAGGGTGGATGGGTTGGGTGGTGGTGGTGATGGGACCAGGGGTTTGGGCTGTGTGTTTTTCAGGGGTTGAGGGATCGATCCTGGGTATGGCCGTCACTCTTGCTGGATCTGATGGTGTTTTCTTCTTTCTAGGTGACAGAGAATCCAAAGGTTTTATGGGGTTCTTTTGTCATGGATTATGTTGGTTGCTAATGTAATATTTTTTTAGCATGGTTTTAGGTTGTTAAACCTAGTTTTGTTGAGGTTTCAGGTCCTTTTAAAACCTAGTTTTGTTATTGTTTTTTGGTAGGTTTGCCTTCCTTGGCAGTTTGTAACATTTTATCTTTCTTGATTTGTATAGGGTTTCGGGGCCCCTTCAAAACCTGTTTTTACCTTAATCTAAAACATGAATGTTTAGGGTTTTGAATAATTTGACAATAAACATGTTCACCAATATATTTTATCAAAACTAGGGATTAAGTAATTGTTAATCTAATTATGATAAATTATTGAGTAAAATAAAAATGTATAAAATATGTATTAATTATACACTCTTAGCATAGGATATTTACCTTAGCTCATGGTCACCTAGGTACTTTATTTTTCCATTTATTTATTTATTCCCACCAACTTATGTGTGGATATTTCATTTATCTTATTTTATATATTATGAGTTATTACATATTTATTGTGGAGATATTTTTTAGTAGTTTATATTATTTAGGGATAATTATCTCTTGGTCATATGTTTGGTCTCTTGGCTTGATCTCTTAGTTATGATTGATCACTTATCTTGATATCTTAGTTATGACTAATCTTCCTTGCATATATATGCAAGGCTCGTTCATTGTATTTGGCAAGCTTTAGAGATATAATATATGATATTGTTGTTCTTATGTTTTGCATATATATCTTAATTATATGTTGTTAAATTAATTTAAAATTATTATTTTCATAAATGTGATGTTATACTAACACCATAGATCTTTGCGGCTTGAAATAATTTGATTTCCATTCCTTTAATTGTATCAAGAACTCAAGGTGTTTTAGACATTCATTTATAATCCATTTCAAGAGTATTTTTTCTGTATATATAATGTTTTTAATTTTATATGAAGTCTAGCATTAAGATTTATGTATTTTTATTATAGGTTTTGGATCACTGTGTTTTCAAAAGAGATATAAAAGGAAGTAAGATCATGATTATTGTGTAATTATATGTTTGGGTTTGTATTTTCTATGGTGTGGGAGTTTTTCATGAAACATTCAACATTTATGTGTATTGGTTTTGTTGTTTCTATGTTTTTTACATCATGGGTGTGTTTATTTTATAGATCGCACACACTACAATGATGACATTCAGATGAGTGTCAATTTTAGATCAATAGATAAAAACACTATTCATTTCAAGTTTCCCTCTCTTTTTAGGTGATGCCACTCCTACATAAATAAAATAAATCAAAAGGGAGATAACTCATCCTCATTATTGTCCCCTTGGTCATATAGTATGTTCAATTTTACTTCCTATGACCCTACTCTTCCTGATGATTACATATCAGCTCATGTGTAGACTACCAACCTTGTCAATCCCATTTGAGACTATTTACATGATTAGACATCTTCTCAGTATATGGTGCACACCTCCAGGAATTCATTACACTATTTTACCCCTATAATGCCTCTCAAGACCCCTCAAGAGACTCATTGACCACCCTAAGGCTCCCATTGACCCAAACCATGGCTTTTGTGGCTAACCTTGCCCTAGGCTGCAATATGGCTAGAATGCCCATTTTCAAGTCCACTTGGTCTCCAATGCATAAAAATAAGCATATTTTTGTCTTTTTGGATCTTAGGTGCCCTATATCACTCTAAACCACTCCTCTTTACCCTTCTTCAACTTTTTCACTCTTTTGGCTTCACAGCTTCTTGAATTTCTCTTGGTTCATTCTTGATGATCTTGAGCTTGCATTATGATAGATATTTTCCTACACTATGACATATTGATTTAGAGACTCCATTATTATTTCCATTTGTTCCTAATCTATTATAGCTTGCTCCTAGATTCTAAAAGTTGCATTGCACCTAATTTGTGCACCTATCTTGGGATTACACATTGGTGTAATTTCTCACTTCACCTCCTCCTTGTTGTTTGGATGTTGGTTTAAACTTGGGCATATATTACCTCCTTGTCTTCCTCCATAGATTCCTCATACTTGGATTCCTATTTGGTAGAACATTTGCACAATATTTTTATCTTGATCTAAGGACACTTTTTTATGCAAATTGAAACTATATTATTTTAGAGTAGTGTATTTGTTATGGTTTACTATTTCATGCTAGTTTAACTCATTTTGAACATGTTTTAGAGTAGATTATAAAGTTTATGTATCATCTCAAACCTAAAAATATAGTTCCCCTTTGAAAATGTCTTTCATTCTGTAAGAATACTTAATTTTGAATCATTTTTCTACTTGGTAGATGCTCTTATGTTCAAATAACTTAGTTTACTTGGTTAAAATGGCATTCCTTTAGTTACTCATATGCTAGAGATAGTTTTGTTTGAACAAAGTCATTAGCTTAAGTTTTTGAAAGTGATTCCCTTCCAGAATCATCTTTCAATTATTAGAGTTACATGTTATAGAAACACTTTTCTTGCTTGGTAATGCTCTTTCATTCAAGTAGTTTACTTTCTCATTCATTAAGAATTGAATTATATCCCTTTATTACTTGTTATTTTGTGTCTATATCCATTATTTTTATTTTTTTATTTTTTGCACTCAACCATGCTAACCCTACCCTGGTCTACAATTCTATCTATAGCTTGGTGCAAGTCAATATACCATATAGCCTCTATCGATCTCTAGTAGCTGATATTATCCTTGAGCCTAATGGGGGTTTGCTTAGTACCCTATGTACCCCCTCGATAAACCATTATGGCTCCATTTATATTTTTTGATCTATATTCTAGTATGTCCAATGAGACCTCACATATGGTCTCACACTATTTCTAACCCATTTAGATCTCTCTTAGCCAATTCCTCTCTGATAGACACAAGACTTTGATTTCAATTGTATTTTGGCTCTCTCTATGGTTGTTTGATATTATTTTAGTTTTGTGTTCTTCTCTCTACTAGTTTTTCAACCATTTACCTTTTTTATTGTCTCCCATGTTGTTCTCGTTTCATTTCATCCATGTCTGGTCTCCCACCATTGGGACATTATTCTCTCTAGATTCAGGGTCTTGTCCCTCAACTCACTCATGAGCAGGCTAAGGCTAAACTAGAATGCCATAGACATCATAGGACCCATGATTGATCTGTAAACTAAAAATACAAGTGTAATGTATTCGAAAATCACTTGTTCGTGTTTATGAGATCCTTCAAATTTTCACTTTCTTGAGTTTAATTTTGCATAAAGAAAGTAAAATCAGAATTAAAATGAAGATTAGAATGTAATAATAATTAGAGAAAATCAAAGATAACACTAGCAAGTTGATAATGGAGTTTGGCTTCAATAGCCTACATCTCCGGGTCCGCCCAATGGTGAGGACCGTTCTATTAAAATGTTGCAACAAATGGCTTTAAAACCTTTACAAATCTTCAATTTTGCCTTCTCTGATCTTTATATGCCTAAAAATATTTCTCTTAGACCTAAAAACAAAAGCCCAAGGCCGTACAAGGCAAAAACAAAGCTCTAATCCTCTTAATTCTCTTTACACAGTCAAAAATCTGTGTCAATACAAGTGAAAATAACTCCCTTTTATAACATTTCAGCCACCATCGCTGAAGTGGTCAAGGCTATTCAATTTTGGGTGGTAGGTCAGGGGTTCAAACCACCTCCCACCTTTCTAGGTGCCTTGATTGAGTATGAATCAGCCTCTCCTTGTTGGGCATGCTCAAGCTCTCCTCCTTAGGTGCCAAGCATGCAATTTGAATGCTTTAACTTCTTCTTCCCTCATTTTTGGCACCTTGGACTTTGAAATTTTCCTTGGGTGGCAGATAGCCATGGCACCTTTAATACATTTGAATTTATAAAATACCATGTGCATAAAAAAACACCTAACCAATATTTTTTTGCCCTCTAATTATTTGCCATGTGTTAAATGGAGATTGGTCCACTTGGCATTCCTCAACTATGCCACGTCACTTTTGACATCCATGTCACATGATTTCTTCAACTGGCTATATCTTGAGCATTCAGACTCCATTTTTTAAATCGTGAAAAGTGCTAGAAAGCTCTCAACAAGTACTAAAATGTGTAAATAATTTGAACTCAATTTGAAGACTTTGAAAAATAGAATAGTACATGGATCCACCTGGATCATTCCTCCCCACTAGGAACTTTTGGACCTCCAAAAGTTGAAATTAATTGGTAATGAAGTGAGGGTATTTTTCCCTCACCTTTTCGACTTCCATCCAGCTAGCCTTGCTTGGGTGCATCCCTTTGAGACCAACACAAAGATATTCAACATTACCTCTTCATGAAGTCCACATATTCCTATCAAGTATAGTATCTTATTGTAATTCTATTAGATATTCAGGAGAAAAATCATCAACGAAAGGAATGGATACACTTTCATCATGATCAATGATAATTAGAGGCTCATACAATTTCAAATTTTCCACATTTACAACTAAATAAATCTGCATGTAAAATGGTAAATCTAATCGAAAAGCATTTGTGCCAATTTTTTTTGTTATCCGAAAAGGACCATATTAGATTGGTTTCAACTTTTTACCTTCATCTATCAGTCTTTCCTTACTAATGTGAAGCCATACCATATCACCTACAACAAATTGGTGATCAATACGATGTTTGTCATGCATGGCTTTGTACTTGGCTTGACTTTTCTCCAATTGAGTACGAACAGTCTGATGAATGAGTTGTATTTTTTCAATGAACTTCTTGGCTTGAATGGCTTCTTTTGGTTCACCAACAGCTATATCCTATCCATAACAAACATCTAGAGGAGATTTAGGCAAGTATCCATAACAAACTTCAAATGGAGATTTCATAGTAGAAGAAGGAAGTGCCTGGTTATATGCATATTGTATGTAACACAATTTTTCATCCCATAACTTTGTATTTTTATTGTTATAACCCCTAAGCAAATGTACCATAGTGCGGTTCACAACCTCTATTTGTCTGTCAGTTTGTCGATGAAATGCAATGCTCTTTTTTAATTTAGTGTCCATTAGTCCCCACAAAGTTGACCAAAACTCACCAATAAATCAAGAATCCCGATCAGAAATAATTGAAGTAAGCAAACCAAAATGAACCCATACATGTTGAAAGAATAAATATGTAGTGCCTTCACCAGTAATTTGCTTAGTGTAAGGAATCAAAACACATATTTTGCTAAATCTATCCACAACCACATATAAATAGTCATGTTTTCTTTGTGTCATAGGCAATTTCCCCACAAAATCCTTAGAGATACTTTCCTAGGGGCAAATAGAACATGTAGAGGAGTGTAAAGTCCCAATTTCCTATTACTAGGTTTACTTGTGGCACAAAGAGTACATCCCCTTATATATTTAGCAACATTTTCCTACATACGAGGCCAATAACCATACATTTTCAAATGTGCAGCCATTTTATCAACTCCAAAATGACTAGAAATAAGAGAAGTATGTGCTTCTCTAATCATGTGCACCCTCTCATTTTGAGGAATACATAGTTTACCCAAATGATACAAAATATAATTGTGTACATGATAGTCCAATTCTCCTACTTGTCTACTACTCATCAAGTCTTTATAAACATCCTACAAATCAAGATCATTCACATATTGTTCTTTATAACTTTCATGAGACAAAGAACCATGTTGTAAAAGAATAGATGCAACAACCATAGGAGGCCTAGATAGCATATCTGCAACCTTATTCTAAATTCCTTTTTTATACTTGATCACAAGATGAAATTGTTGTAATAAACCCATCCAATGAAAATGTCTAGATTGTTGTAGCTTAGTTTGTGATTAGAGATACTGTAAGGGCTGATCTGTATGTATTATTGTTTCTTTGCCCATTAAGTAATGTGTCCATTTTTTAACACTTTGAACTAATGCATACAATTCCTTATCATAAGTTGGATATTTTCTTACTACACTTGTAAAGGTTTTAGAATGATAACAAATTGGTTTCTTACCTTGCATTAAAATAGCTCCCATAGCATACTCACTTGCATCCATCTTGATCTCAAATGGTTGTTGTATATCAGGAAGTGCCAAGACTGGAGGAATACTTATCTTTTCTTTCAAAGTTTTGAAGGCTTTTTGATGTTTGCCTCCCCACTGAAAGACCTATTTCACACTTGTCAAAGAATGCAAAGGTGATGCAATATATGAAAATTGAGCAATAAACTTCCTCCAAAACTGTACTGTACCAAGAAAACTCCTAACCTCAGTTGTGTTAGTAGGTGTAGGCCAATTAACAATGACTGTTACTTTTGTAGGATCAATTTTCAATTTACCATGTCCTACAATGTAACCCAAGTATATCAAAGAGGTCTTGCCAAATTCACATTTTGACATTTTAAGATAGAGTTTTTCCCTTTGTAATGCATCCATGACTTTCTTAATGTGGATCACATGCTTTTCCCATGACGTGCTGAAAATCAATATATCATCTAAGTAAACTATAAAAAATTCATCAAGGAACTATCTAAAAACATCATTCATCAGTCTCATGAATGTATCCGGGGCATTACACAACTCGAAAGGCATAACAAGCCATTCAAACAATCCCTATTTTGTCTTAAAGGTAGTTTTCCATACATCACCTTCATTAATTCTTACTTGATGATATCCACTTCTCAAATCTATCTTAGTGAAATAAATAGCATGTTTTAATTGATCAAACAAATCATCTATATGAGGAAGAGGGTAACGATTCTTAATAGTAATTTTGTTTAAAGAATGAAAATCAACACACATTCACCAAGTGCCATCTTTCTTTGGCACCAAAATAATTGGCGAACCAATAGAAGATGAACTTGGATGAATAACACCTCTATCCAATAGATCCATTACCTATTTATTTATTTCTTCATTTTCCACCACTGATAACCTATACATGCCAATGTTAGGGAGAGGAAAATCCTGCAATAGCTGAATTTCATGTTGAACTCCCCTTTTAGGAGGTAAGCCCTTAGGATTCTGAAATACATCATCATAAGTAGAAATGATTTCAACCATTTCATTCTTGTGTCTAGGATCACACTTTTCCAAAGCTTGAGAATATTATTTTTCCTTAAACTTAATCAACATGAGACAAAAAGTCTTGCTTGAATTAACTAGTCTATTCATTTGCCCTGTTGTAACCAAGGAAAGACTTGTTCTAATGTGATGTGCTCTAACTATATATTCAATGCCATCCTTAACAAGCAAGTACTTATTCTCCTCTCTATAGAAGATTGATTTTCTATCATAAAGATATGGGCTTCCCAAAACAATCCCACATATGTCCAATGGAACAACATCCAACTCAACCTCATCTATGAACTTGGATGTGATGGCAAACCTTAGCCTACAAGTTTGTGAGACTTGTAGCTTTGCATTGTCACACACCCAACCTAGTGGATAAGGCTTTGGATGGGGATTGGTTTGTAAGCCTAGCTTCTTAACAACCTCTTCAAAAATTAAATTTGCTTGTGAACCACTATCAAATAGAGTGTCAATCTTAGTATGCTTTGAAACAACTCTAATGTGGAACAATTCATTTCTTTTCTTATCAACATGCACAAAATTTTGTCTAGAAGAAGATGCATCATTTGATGACTTAGTGCTAAAAACTGAAATAGAAAAATCATTATGTAAACCCATTGCTGTGATCTTAGTTTCATCACCTGAACCTAATCCTAAGTCCTGAACCATAGCATTAGGCTTCTTTTCTTTCTTTTGATACTTCTTAGGCCTTAACTCAGGATGTAATTTCCAACACTTAGACTCATCATGATTTTTCTTGCAATGATTACAAAATGGTTTTCCTTCTTCTTCTTTTTTAATAGTATACATGGACTTGTGTTTACCCTTTCCTGATGAACTTTCCCCTTTGGATTGTTTAACATTAGATTGCTTACTTTTTACTTTAGGAAAAGATTCTTTTGATTGTTTTCCTCTAGCCTCTAAATGAGGGGCTTAAACACATACTGCATCTAAATTAGTGGGATTGAACATAAGAATCATGTCTTAAGTAACTATGCAACCCACCTATATATTTTAGCAGTGTTTCTTGTGTGTATAGAGGAACATTCAAAAGTAAAGCTTTTTTCCTAAAATCTTGTGTATAATCTTGAACACTTTGGCCTTTTCCTTGTCTAAAACTTTTCCAATTCATCATGGCTTGTTGCATATAGCCTAAAGGATAGAATTGCTTTTTGAGTTCTTCAATAAATTCATTCCAAGTAAAAATCAAGTTACCTTTTTGAAGATTGGCTTCCTTCAACTTACTCTCCCACCAGATGAGAGCTGTACCTCCCATACGAAGAGTAGCCAAATGAATTTTTGACTCATCCCCTGCAATCTTTTGGACCCTACAATAAACTTCAATCTGCTTGACCCAATTATCCAACTTTTCGTCATTAACTTCACCATTAAAAATTAGTAATTCAAACTTAATATCAAATTTTAGTGAAGGGAGAGATTCCATAGTTTTTTTACTGTCATCTGATGGAGAAGGTTTTTCAGTTTCTTTACCTTTTGATTCTCATGAATCACCTTCTTTTTCATTCTTGGATTTCCTTTGTTTGTCACAGTATATTTCCTCAACCATGCTTCTCATGTCCATGAAAGCTCAATGGAAGCTTGTTTGGATTCCACCTCTTCTTCAGCCATCCTTGAAGCATGCCTTGAACCAATCTCTAGATTATACTCAATGAGTTTTCCTTCACCCTTTTGGGATTTAGACCTTGTCAACATACACTACCAATCATTGTTAAATAACAACCGATCTGATACCAAACAATTTGATCTGTAAACTGAAAATACAAGTGTAATATATTAAAAAATCACTTGTTCATATTTATGAGATCCTTCAAATTTTCACTTTATTGAGTTTAATTTTGCATAAATAAATTAAAATTAGAATTAAAATGAAGATTAGAATGCAATAATAATCAGAGAAAATAAAATATAACACCAGCAAGTTGATAATGGAGTTTGGCTTCAATATCCTACATCTCCAAGTCTGCCCAATGGTGAGGACCATTCTACTAAAATGCTATAACAAATGGCTTTAAAACCTTTACAAATATTCAAGTTTGTCTTCTCTAATCTTTATATGCCTATAAATATTTCTCTTAGACCTAAAAACAAAAGCCCAAGGCCATACAAGGCACAAACAAAGCTCTAATCCTCCTAATTCTCTTAACACAGTCAGAAATCTATGTCAATACAAGTAAAAATAACTCCCTTTTATAACATTTCAGCCACTATGGCTGAAGTGGTCAAGGCTATTCAATTTGGGGTAGTAGGTCAGGGGTTCAAACCACCTCCCACCTTTCTAGGTGCCTTGACTGAGTATGAATCGGCCTCTCCTTGTTGGGCACACTCAGGCTCTCCTCCCTAGGCACCAAGCATGTAGTTTAAATGCTTTGACTTCTTCTTCCCTCCTTTTTGGTGCCTTGGACTTTGAAATTTTCCTTGGGTGGTGTGATATACATGGTGCCTTTAATACATTTGAATTTATCAAATACCATGTACATAAAAAAACACCTAACCAGTATTTTTTTGCCCTCTAATTATTTTCCATGTGTCAAACGGAGATTGATCCACTTGGCATTCCTCAACTATGCCACGTCACTTTTGACATCCCTATCACTTGATTTCTTCAACTGGCTATATCTTAAGCATTTAGACTCCATTTTTTGAACCATGAAAAGTGTTAGAAAGCTCTTGATGAGTACTACAATGTGCAAATGATTTGAACTAAATTTGAAGACTTTGAAAAATAGAATAGTACATGGATCCACTTGGATCAATGATGCTACCTCACCCCAATATAGTGACCTTGACCCTCTCATGTTATTTAGTGAACAAGAATGATAAATTTATAACCAATGGGATTGCTCACCTTTTTAGTAGTCTAAGATTTACTTGTTTGAGGATACCTCTTCAAGTCTTGAGAGCACTTTTCATTCAATTATTAGGGGTGAATATGACCCCATTTCATTTTTGAGTCTTGATGAGTTATACACAATCATTGATGGTTGTTGTAGATGGATTTATGGGAATTAATATCACCTTTCTTCCCCTATGAGTAGGTGGTGTGCTTCCTCTACAAATAGAGATCATACCCAATTTGGTTTGAGTGCCTTAACTAGTTCTCATGTGATTCCCACGCCTCTTTCTCAATAATAAATTCTATGACAAGAACCCCTTCATGTCCATGTTGAGAGACATAATAACCTTGACTTTACAAATCATCCATCTCTCATGGAGCCTTCCCATCCTCCTAGCCCTTACTTTAGGGTCTAAGATGAGCATGTTGATTTTGACCACCAATTACAAATTAGGGATACCTAATATGCCTATCCTAAATATTAGTGCCCTCATATGGACCTTCATCTTTTCATACATGGAAACAACCATGAAGATCCAAGTCACCATCACCATCCCATGTACATGTCATGTCATCTCATCATGCCCATATGGAAAGATATCTTTCTCATGGTCTTCTACCACCCTATGATTAGGAGGAACCCCATCATAGTGCCCTCCATATTAAGATCTGCCTTGACATCATCCCCCACATGACCATGGTTTTGTTGACTCCTACTAGTGTAGGCAACATCATAACCCCTACATGCCTATTTAGATAGTTCTTCACCAACTTGTTATCATCCATGCATATGAAGATCTCTATCAGAATACTCTAGCCTCTCAAGTTTGTACTATTCCCCTTCCTACTTCAATTATTGATCTTCCCAAGTTAAATGGGACTTGGGACAATAGTCCCAAATATCATACCATGACATTTATGATGGCATGTATGGATTAGAAAAAATATTAAGGCATGATGTTAAATCTCTTTTCCCATTCCCTACACTCTAAATCTCTAGTTTGGTTCCATAATCTATCACTAAATTATCTTTCTAGCTTCTAGTTCCTTCTAGATGACCTCCTCCAATACTTTGACCTCTCTATACCATTTAAACTAGGCATCTGATCACTCACATTCATGACTCAAGGCAAGGTGGAGTCAAAATTTGAATTCATATGTAGGTGGTTTTCATTCATCTATACATGAAAGACAAGTTTCTTAGATGATTAGGTCTATGACATGTTCATGCAAGCATTAAGGTAAGAGGTCCACCTTAAGGTCCTCAAGCATGAACCCACCTCTTATAAAGAATTTATTAATGAATGTCTAAAAATTAAAGTCTTTAAGGTGCGTGTAAGAATTTAGCTCATGCCAACTCAAAATTCATCCTTTTCATAGAATCATAACCATAATATGATCGACAATAGTGTTATTGATTCTCATATAGAGAATAAGGATAAGAAGGATGGATACAAGGTCAATGCTCTAAAAAAGAGGCCAACTAAAAATAATTCCCATAAAAAGAGCATAAAAGGACAATGAATAACTTAACATTATGATTTTTCCAAGTTCTACAAATTTCATTAGATGAAGGGCCATTTTGACAAGGAGCGTGTTTCTAAAAAATACAGTGCTAAGGCCTCGCTAGCCATCATAGCTCTCCATTGTATAACCTAACCATAAGTTGAATGTGTTCATGGATCCTCTTCCTAACAATGATGAGGAAAAGAAGACAAAAAATAATAAGAATAAATCCAAGGCTAAGGCCCATCATTCTACTTCTCACTCTTCTACATATTTTGGTTCCTCTTCCTTGACTAACTCATAAGGGAAGGAAAAGTGCAAGAGTAGTAAGGTAAATGTTGTTATTGACATAGCCTCATTGGGTATGAGTGCTTTGTCAACACATGCTCAAGTTGAGCAACTGACCCCATTGGAGAGACTAGTGATATAGGTCCTATTCCCAAACCATGGGAATGATAAATCCCAAATTTAGATTTGAATTTTTCCATAATATCCCTCCCCAAGATAGACAATGCCCTTATTCTATTATAGAGGAGTTGTAATCCCTTTTCTACTAAGATCTCCATTTGGGACCTTCTTCATCTTTTCCTTGAGGAAAGGGGAGTCATATTTAATGAGCTTGGTCTCTCATATGAGGGTCTGCTATATGATGACATGGAGGTCTTGTTCAACTTTGACATATTTAATCTCCCTCATGTTCCTACATTGTCCTTTGACCCTGCCTATTTTCTAAATGATTATATTATTTTAAAGAGGATAGGTTTTCACTCTACATTAAGGCCTTAGTTGATAACTACCACATAAATAGATGAATTTTTGATGAGGGGTTCATGTTGAACATCATGCCACTAAAAGTGTTCAATAAGCTTGAAATTATCTATAAGAAGCTCTCCAATTCTCACCACAACTATGTTGGTTTCAACAATGACAGTTTTACCAATGGGAAATATGAATCTTTGGGTCAAGTTCAGACCCAAGATAGTCATAATCAATTTTTGTATTTTGGACTTATATCTCTCATAAAATATGATTCTTAGCCATCCCTAGACTACTTCCTTGTAAGTCATAACATTAGAAATGTTTTGTGTGGTCTAGTTTGTGCATGAAGATGAGGTTCACACCTTAGAGGCATACCTATATCCTTGGGCATTACTTTACACTAAGACAAATATATCTAATGAGGCTTTGGCTATCTCCTCATGGGGCCTTATGGGTTCACCCAAGGCTCCCACCAATAAATTTTTATTTCTTAAGGATGAATAGTTTGACCCTAATGAATATCAATTGGAATTCACTCCTCTTTCACTCATGGCATGTTTTTGGATGCCTCCTTATTCTAGGCATCAATTTGGATCTTTACTCTTCAAAAATTCATTTTGATATGTTTTCATAAATGTTAAACCTCCTCCCCTTTTGTCATGATTATCTCATCATGACATTGACACTCTCAATGCCTCTCTTAGTAAGGTATCTTGAGTTTTTGAGTTATATCATGAGTGTTAATACATCCATGGTGTAAAACATGACCTAATAAATGACAGGAGAGCTTATAATAATCTCATGCCTACTCATCATATGCACCACCATCCTCTTACTTATTTAGTTTCATAGGTCTCATTCACCAAAAAATGACCCCACCTCTCAAAAGTCTCATGTTTTGGGTCATGACTAATGAACCTAAGGATATGGATGTTTCATCCCCTTCTTCCCACCTTTTCCCTACCATTTGGCCTATGTGAAGGCTAATCAATGTCCTGCCTTGGGGTAGACCCATGGTTAGGGTGAAGTGGTGGTCTACCCATAGGGGCAGGCCTAGGCCTGGGCTTATGGTGCCTTGATATGTCTTATAGATTACTATAACACCCTCCAAAATTCCTTTTTTAGTGGATTACCTCTCTCATGGCATCCATCATCATACCTTGTAGGTATCCTTAGCCATTTGACTCATGCACTCCTCTTTGGATGCACCTTGGGAAAGAAGCATATTCTTTTGATTATTTCAATTAGTGGTGCTTGGGAAAGAAGCATATTCTTTTGATTATTTCAATTAGTGGTGCCACTAATTTTTTGTAGTTAGTCCTCTACTAACTCCTTCTCTCTTTCATTTTGATTCCTTTATGTGGTGTGTATTAGTGGTTTTGGTTGTTTGATACTTTTTCTAGCCTTCTCTAGCAAGTCTTCATCTATCATGGGCTTCCTACCACCTTGCCTCACCTCTCACCATAAATGACATTGGGACACTCTCTCTTATTTATTGATTGCATAATGGTGGTGGATATACTAAATAAAATGCCTTTCCTATCTCTTGTACTCTACCTCATCAAATTTTTGAGATAAATAAATGTGACTATAGATTAGTTGTGTGAGAAATTAGGTTAAAATTGCATTAAAAAATAACCTTTTTACCTTTCCCCTTTTTCACCCTTTTTAGGCCTATTTTTGGTCTTCTTTGGCCTATGATATGGATTTACATGAAAATCATACCCTTTCAATAGTCTAGGACATGTGTCCCATGGCCTGAAAGTGGTCCAAGATACAAGTTTTCCAGGAAGGTCATGACCTTGGACATGATGCCTTGAGAAGCCCTAGGGATTCCTAAAACTCACTCCCTAGGGCCCAATTTGGCCTCTTATTAGGCTTGAGATATTTATATCCTTCTCATAGTCATTTTGGATTGTTTTTCAATCGATTCATCACCTAAATTGATTAGAATCCATCAAAATGCCTTTTGTGGGCCCCTATTTTAGATTTGTTCCTCCATTGTGTTTCAGACCACAAAACTTCTATCTTAGGAGTTTTGACCCATTCTAAGCATAATGGAAGCCTTCATGTATCTCTTATAGGAATATTTTGGCCCATTTTAGACCTTTTTGGTCTCTAGGACCCCCTCTAGATCCACATTGGCCTCTTAGGCCTGTGCACTTCATGTCAGATGAACCTTATGATAAAAGTTGATTACTTTACTTCTTTTGGTTAAGAATTTATATATAATTCCATAGTCAATCCATTCTAAATCCTAGTTTTTTATTCCATCATGGTTTTTATAGGTGGTTTTAGTTTTTTGGTACTTGCTCTAGTCTTTGTTGACTAATATTCATCTTCTATGGACTTCCTACCACCTCTTACACAACTAGTATTAGTCATCTACATTGATTGTTACTCGATGTCATTCTCTACCTCCCTCATATACCTCACTTGTCCTACTTCATGATAAAATAGTCCTTATGCAGCTATATCCAACATCCTTAACCCCCATCATGGTACATCTCTTAGTATGATTCACATAAATAGTAGTAGTCAGTGTAACTTAGGACCTGCCATTTTAGCTTGGATTATTGATGATCCATGGGGCCATGATTTTGTTTCATAAATTATATCTATTACCAATGAGATGAATAAAATAGCCAATTATCATGTGATTATTGATGCCTTGCCTAATGCTTATGTACTCATCACATGCTATGTGTAGTTATTTTTTGACTTACTCTTAGCTATGTCTCAGCTTATCAGAGTCTAGAATGTACTTAGCTCTAATTTTATCCCCCTCTTCAAGGTGTAATGAAATTTTTTCCTCTTTTGAGGAATTCCATATCTCCTATATCACTCACATAGAGAACAACAAAGCTGATGTTCTGGTGAATGTCACTTGTAATCTTACTTATCATGACCCTACTCTTATTGATGATTACATATCATCTCATTTTTAAACTACCAACCTAAACAATCCCATTTTATACTATATGCATGCTTAGACATCTTCCCAATCCATGGTGCACATCTCCAAACATTCCCTACACCCTTTTGTCCCTCCAGTACCTCCTAAGAACCCTCTAGAGACTTGTTGACCACCCCAATGATCCTATTAACCTAGGTCATGTATTTTGGGGCTAAAATGTGGCCTAGACTACATGTTTTATCCCAAAACCCATGGCCTAAGCCATATCTTGGCTAGAATGCCCCTTTTTGAGCTTATTTGGTCTCTAACAACTAGAAATGGGTAGATTTTGGCCTTGTTGGCTCTTGGGTGCCTTTATCACTCCAAATCACTCCTCTTTACCCTTCTTATTAAAATTATTTTGCTTCTTCACTCTTTTGGCTCTCACAACTTCTGGAATCTCTCTTAGTTCATTTTTAGTGATTTTGAGCTTGGATTATGATAGGTTTTCCTACATAGATGAATATTGATTTGAAGACTCCATTGTTACTTCTAATTATTCCTGCTCTATTATGGCTTGTTCCTAGCTTTTACAAGTTGCATTACACCTAATTTGTGCACCTATCTTGGGATTAAAAACTCTTGCAAGATCTCACTTTACCTCCTCCTTGTTGTTTGTGCATTGGTTTGGGCATGGCCCTACTTTATAGCCTTGTCTTCCTCCATGGCTACCTCATAATTGGATTCCTAGTTGGTAGAACAACTACACATTATTTTGAGCTTGATCTAAGGTCACTTTTTTATGTAAAGTGAAAATCCATTGTGTAGAGTAGTGTAATTGCTAGGGTTTACTATTTGCATGTTGTTTTAGCTCATTTTGAACATGTTTTAGAGTAAATTCTAAAGTTTATGCATCCTCTTAAATTGAAAAACATCTTTCCCCTTTGAAAATGTCTTTTATTACATAAGAATACTTCATTTTGAATCATTTTTCCACTTGGTAGTTGCTTTTATGTTTAAATAGCTTAGTTTTCTTGGTTAAAATAGCATTCCCTTAGTTATTCATATGCTAGAGATAGTTTTGTTTGAACAAAGCATTAGCTTAGGTTTTTGAAAGTGCATGTTCTCTCTTTCTCTCTCTTGCTCTTGAAAATGTCATTTCCCTTTTGAAATCATCTTTAAAATAGTATATTTTCATGTTCTTAAAACCCTTTTATTTCTTGGTAATGCTCCTCCATTCAAGTAGTTTACTTTATCATTCATTAAGCATTGAAATCTACCCCTTTCTTAATTGCTATTATGTGGTTATATCCACTAGAGGTATTTGTGTCCTTTATGCACTCAACCATGCTAACCCTAGATTGGTCTACAAGTATATATATATATAACTTAGTGTAAGCTAAAAAACCAGATAGCCTCTATAGATATCTAATATCCCATAGTATGCTTGAGCCTATTGTGGGTTTTCTTAGTGCCCTATGTATCCCCATTCCAAACCCTTGTGGCTCTAGCTATATTCTTGGAGCTACAGTATGGTCACATGGATGGGGCTTAGTTTTTTATTCCTTCTACTAGGGGATTAACTTTAGCCCTTGAATTTTTTTTGTAACTTCTCCAAAAATTATTTTTTCTTGGCATTTCATTTTGTTGGTGATATTTATTTATTTTTTAACCCTTTTATGATGGAAAAACTTCTAAAAACTATATCTTTTGATCAATAACTGGAAAATAAGTGCTATCTTTTTCAAAAGTGTATGTTTCTTATACTTGAGCTAATGATGTCATTTATTTTTTAAAATTCACTATGTATAAAGTGCTAAAAAAAATTGTGGGGTGGTCAATACAAAATGTTTTTGGGGGGTATCTCAGTGTTGATTTATGTAATTATTAGAATTTTTTTTTATTATGCCTTATATTAGTGTGAGCCATTAAAAATACATAATTACCATGCATGGATACCAAGAATGGAAACAATCATTAAACATAAAATATTATGGGCCTTAATGACTAAAACACTAGTGTTCACCAGAGAATATGATAAATTTTAGCACCAATGCAACTTTCATGAGTATATGGGTTTGATAGGAGCTTATGTAAGTGATAGTCTTTTGTTTAATTTGGAAGGATGTGACTCTCATTTCAAAATATGTGAAAATTAAAGGATTTATTTGATAAGGTAGATCACATGAGATCCATGCAACTTGAAGTAGAGATCTCTTCTCTCAATCTTTAAGATTTTCCATCTATTGTAAACTATCTTACTAAGTTCAAGCACTTGTTGACATAATTGAAGGGGATTGGAAGAGACAAGAAATATGAAGAGTGTTTTTACCTAATTTTGTCGAAGTTGAAAGATCCATTCCAAATATTTTCTTCTACCTTTTTCTCTAGCATGCATTCCTTAGGTGCCATGCCTGATTTAGAGTTATTTTATCAAAGAACTACTAGGGAAGAATCCAAATTGTATAACCTTAATTCTTACACCTTTTAAAAGGACTTATTAGCATCTCATCCTAAGGGTAATGGAAATTCAAAAATTAAACTCAAAATTACTCCTTCTCCATCTCAAAGAACAACTAAACCCAAAGACAATAACTCTAAACCTAAAGAGTATTTTAAATCTAAGAATGTGTCTAGCCTTTCATACTCCTTCTGTGGGGGGGATTGGTCATGTAGAAACTAGGTGTTGGAAAATGATGCAAGCCTTAGAAGATGTAATGAGAAAACACAAGATATCTATCTCCACTCCACCTCCTTTTGATGAACATGGAAAAGCACTTAATTTTATTGGGAGATATCAATCACCTATTATAGATAGTTTGGTTATATATTTTGGTGCTTCTCACCATATGACCTCTTATAAGGGGTCTTTTATATCTCTTAGTTTGAGTTCTACTTCAAAAATTGAGGTTGGATATTATTCCTTTATTTATGTTAAGGAAAAAGGTGACATACAAATTTTTAGTGGCCACATCAATGATGAACTGTGTTCCTAAAATCACTTCACATTTACTTTTTATTTATCAGATTTGTCATTCTAGTCAAGGAAATATAGTCACTTTCACACCACAAGGGGATGAAATTCTAACCTTTTTGGAGCCTCAATCACTTGTTGCATAAGGTTTTTTTATCGTAGTTCCAAATTATATTAATTTTAGGGTTTTAATGAAACTTATTCTATGGGGACATGATTTCTTTCTCATGTTGATTCTGAGAGTAAGCTTTGGAATGAGAGATTTAGACATATTAATTATAGATATTTAAAGGATTTGAGAACTCATGATATGGTTGATGGTATTAATATATTTTATTGTCTTGATAGAGGTTGACCTAGCTATGCATTAGATAACAACACCAAGATCCATTTCCTAAGGGTATGTCTAAGAGAGTTTATTCACCACTTGAGCTTGTGCATAGTGACTTGATGGTTTTTTCTACTCTTTATTTCAATGGATCTAATTATGCACTTATATTTATTTATAATTTCTCAAGAATTACTTGGGTTTATTTTCTCAAGTAAAATAGTGAAGTTTTTTCACACTTTAAACTCTTCAGGTCTTTAGTCAAGAATCAATCTTCTAGCTGCATAAAAAAGCTTTGCACTGATAATGGGGGAGTATTTCAATAAAGAGTTTTATAATTTTTTGGTAGATCATGGAATTGTTCACAAACGTTATATTAATTATAATCCATAATAAAATGGCTTAGCAAAAATTAAGAACTTAACTTTGAAGGAAATGTCTAACTACATGATGCATTCTTAGGATTTACCTTATGTATACTGGGGAGAAGTAGTTAATTATGCAAACTATATTTAGAATAACACACCACATAGAGAAATTGATAATTTGAATTAAGAGGAGGCTTGGGTTAGAACTAATTCTTGTTAGGGTGTGGAGCTAAAAAACTTCACCAAGGAGCATTCATTATCAGGTTCAGGTCTACACAGACACCGGCGTCGGTCAGGAGTGACCGACGTCGGTCACAAGCAGTTGCAGAGACGTCGACATCGGCAGAGGGTCAGCCGACGGTGGTCATAGACAAGCAGCAGGAACCGACGTCAGTTACCTGCATGTCCAGAAAGCTATTTCTGTGGACAGAAGCGAGTGTTTGCATGATAAGTTTGAGTTGAAGTCTCAAGCTCGCGTCTCTATTATTAGCAATACTATTTTTAGAGCCCTTGTTCAATTGGCTTAACTGCTTGTTGGTTGTACATGCTCAAGTCTCCTAATTCTATATGTAGAATTAGATCTTCCTAGCTTATTGTAGTTATTGTTGTAAAGAGTGAATTATTGTAATTCATTGTGTGTGAAGAACAGTACGGAATTGAATCAATCCAGGCTTGTTGGAGTTGATTGTTCTTGAGAGAGAGAGCTCTTGAGGAGTAGAGATCTATACATCTAGGAGAGGTGTGGAAGAAAGAAGCTTTCTTCAATTGTATTCCTTTTGTAAAGAGTTTGTTAATACAAGTTTTTAGGGTGTTTTCTTGTATCTCTTGTTCTTACTATTATCATTCTAATTACTTGTCAATCTGGTTTAATTCCGCATTTATTACTATCACAATTGTAATCTATTGTTGGATTGATCCCCCAACAAGTGGTATCAGAGCCTTGGTTACAGGTTCAGAGCTTGATAATTGGTATCAAAGTTTAGGTTCACTAATAGGTGGTTCAGATTTGTGTAGTGTATATTGATTACAGGTTCTCACAGGAGTTTCTGTAGGGATTTCTATTTGAGTGGGAGAAGCAATGGCAGATGAAATTAAATTGAGAATGGAAAAGTTCAATGGCAAAAATTACCAACATTGGAGAATGCAGATAGAGGATTATCTGTATCAGAAAGATCTCTACTTACCGTTAGGTGGGGTTGCAAAGAAGCCCAAAGACATGGAGGATGAAGAATGGGAAGTTCTTGACAGAAAGGCTCTGGGTTCTATAAGACTGAGTCTAGCATCCACTGTGATATCCAATTTATCACAGGCAAAGTCTATGGTAGAGTTGATGACTACGTTAGCAAATTTGTATGAAAAACCCTTAGCTTCTAATAAGGTATATCTTATGAAGCAGTATTTAATTTGCATATGAATGAAGGTGGATATGTTTCTACTCATCTAAATGATTTCAATGGAATTGTGAATCAGTTAAGTTCAGTGAATATAGTGTTTGATGATGAAATAAAAGCTCTTTTGATTTTATGTTCTTTGCCTAAAAGCTGGCATGGCTTAGTAATGACAGTGAGTAATATTGCATCTGCATCAAATATTTTGAAAGTAGAGGATGTCGTTAGTGTTATCTTGAATGAGGAAATACGCAAGAAAAGCACAGAAGAGGCATCTGGGAATGCTTTAAGTTTTGAGAGCAGGGGAAGGCAAAAAGAGAAGAGCAACAAAGGCAGATCAAGATCCAAATCAAAGGGGAAAGGCAGATCTAAATCCAAAAATGGCAGAAAGCCACAATGCTGGAATTGTGGAAAGATGGGGCACATAAGCAGAGATTGTTGAGCAAGGCCTAAGGAGGACAATTAGCACGAAGGAAAGGAAGAAGCCAAGATTGCAGGTATTGCACAGGATGCTTTAATTTTCTCTCTGCATAATAATATAGAATCTTGGGTATTAGATTCTGGTGCATCTTTTGATGCTACTCCTAACAGGGAATATTTCAATGACTATATCCATGGAGATTTTGGAATAGTGTATCTAGGGGATGATGAGCCCTGTAAAATAATTGGCAAAGGTAAAGTGCAGCTGAAGATGCAAAATAACAACACATGGGTGTTGAGAGATGTGATGCATGTTCCTAGCTTGAAGAGAAATCTGATTTCTGTAGGAAAGTTAGGGGGTGAGGGTTGTATAGTAACTCTCACAGCAGAATCTTGGAAGGTGACCAAGGGTGCACTTGTTATGACCAGAGGTAAGAGAGAAGGTACTCTCTATTTATGTAATTGTGTTACTAACAAATCTCCTTCTGTATTATCTACTTCAAATGTGGATGCTAAATTGTGGCACTCAAGGCTTGGCCACATGAGTGAGAAGGGGATGTCAATTCTTAAGTCCAAAGGTATGCTTTCAGATTTAAAAGGCATAGATCTAGAGTTTTGTGAGCACTGTGTATTTGGAAAATAGAAAAGGGTTAGTTTTCTCAAAACTGGGTCTACTAAGAAGAGGCACAAGTTAGAGCTTGTTCACACAAACGTGTGGGGATCAGCTCAGTTTGCTTCCATTGAAGGATCATAGTACTATGTATCTTTCATAGATGATGCTACAAGGAAGGTATGGATCTATTGTATTAGAAAGAAATTTGATGTATTTGAGACTTTTAAAGTTTGGAAAGCTATGGTTGAGAATGAAATAGGTAGAAGATTAAAGTGCCTGAGATCAGACAATGGCGGTGATTTCTGCAGTCATAAGTTCAGAGATTATTGTTACATGCATGGAATCCGTAGGCAAAGGACGGTTCCAAGGACACCTCAGCAGAATGGAATTGCTGAAAGGATGAACAGGACAATAATGGAGCATGCAAGATGTATGAGATTGCATGCCAGTTTGCCCTTACAATTTTGGGCACAAGCTGTTGACACTACAGTGTACCTGATTAATAGAGGACCCTCTACAGCTCTGGATGGTGGTATTCCAGAAGAGGCATGGACAGGTAAAAAGGTTGATCTCTCATATCTCAAAGTTTTTGGTTGTGAAGCCTTTGTGCATATAGATAAGGAAAATAGAAAGAAGCTTGATGCTAAGTCTATGAGATGCACGTTTATTGGCTATGGCTCAGATGATTTTGGTTACAGATTGTGGAATCTAGAAACTAACAAGGTAATCAGGAGCCGTGATGTTGTTTTCAACGAAAGAGTGATGTATTGTGATCAGCTAAGGAAGTTGAATAAATTTGAGTAGAGCAATGGTTAATTGGACGAGGTGAAAGTCCAAGATGAGCTCACGGGAAAAAGAAATAATCACTTGCAGGAAAACATAGAGACCGACGTCGACAGGTTAGGAACCGGCGTCGGCAGGACAGAAACTGGCGTCGGCCATACAGAGACTGACATCGGCCGTACAGGTACCGAGGTCGGTTAGGCAGAATTGACGTCGGTCAGTAACAGGTCTGTAGGTGACCGAGGTCAGTCACTATCAGAGAATTTGGGTGGACAGCGTGTTGTGGACGAGTCTCAGACACCCATCAGGAGGTCAAAAAGGGTGAGTAAGCCTCCAATTAGATATTCTCCTTCTTTATTTTATCTATTGCTAACTGATGGTGGAGAACCAGAGAGTCTTGAAGAAGTAATATAGGTGGAGTCCAAGAGTGAGTGGGAGCATGGCATGGTTGAGGAGTTGGAGTCCTTAAGAGAGAACCAAACATGGGATTTGGTTGAACTACCATCTGGTAAAAGAACACTCAAGAACAGATGGACCTACAGGTTGAAGGAAGGCGAGAATGGACAGATGAGATATAAGGCCAGATTAGTAGTGAAAGGATTTGCACAAAAGCCAAGTATCGACTTTGGTGAGATTTTTTCTCCTGTTGTTAAAATGACTTCAATAAGGGTTGTATTGTCTTTGGTTGCTTTTGAGGATTTGCATCTTGAGCAGCTAGATGTTAAGACAACATTTCTTCATGGAGATTTGGATGAGGAAATTTATATGGAACAACCAGAAGGATTCGAGGTCAAGGGTAAGGAGAAGTTTGTGTGCAGGTTGAAGAAAAGCTTGTATGGCCTCAAGCAAGCTCCTAGGCAATGGTACTTAAAATTTGATAGGTTTATGACTGAGCATGGCTACAGTAGGTGTCAATCAGACCATTGTGTGTATTTCAAGAGATTTGATAATGGTAGATACATTATTCTATTGTTGTATGTAGATGACATGTTGGTTGCAGGATCACACATGCAGGATATCTCTGAGCTTAAGGTGAAATTAGCTCAAACGTTTGCTATGAAGGATTTGGGAGCAGCAAAGAAAATCCTTGGCATGAGCATTAAGAGAGACAGGAAAAATCACAAGTTGATATTGTCTCAAGAAGATTATGTGGACAAGGTGTTGAAACGGTTCAATATGTAGGATGTTAAACCGGTAAGCACACCTTTGGCTGGACATTTTAAGTTGAGTAAAGAACAATGTCCTAATTCATATGATGAGGTAGAGTACATGAGTAAGGTTCCATATTCTTCTGTAGTAGGGAGTTTGATGTATGCAATGGTGTGTACTAGACCAGATATTGCCCAAGCAATGGGAGTGGTAAGTAAGTATATGGCCAATCCAGGTAAGGAACATTGGAAAGCAGTTCAGTGGATCCTTAGATATCTGATAGGAACCAGTAGTAGGCACTTGTGCTATGGAGGTTCAGATACTTCTCTACATGGCTATGTAGATTCAGATATGGCAGGTGATTTGGATGGCAGGAGGAGCACTACAGGTTATGTTTTCACTATAGGTGGAACGGCGATTAGCTGGATATCTAAGTTGCAGAAGGTTGTTGCCTTGTCAACTATAGAAGCAGAGTATATTATAGCCACAGAAGCTAG